>JACGWL010000002.1:19055816-19641889 GCA_034509725.1 Sesamum angolense
ACAACCAAACATGTCATGAACTTTTGAGAATAATCGGCGCCCCGCCCCCTCCTCTTTTGTCATTCTATGTAACATTTTTGTTGTCATGCCCTATGTTGCTGTTTGGTGCTGCTCTTTTTTCTTTTTCGAGAAATATAAGACGTCATTTGGACAACAATTGATCACTTCGAATCTTTTATTATATAATTTTGGGATAATTACACTCCCCTTCCCTAAAATTTTAATATAATTACATATAAATCTTTTATGGTTTGAGAAATTACATCTAGTACTCCTGAAATTTGATTCCTTTTTAACAAATAACTCCTACCATTAGTCAAAATTCACTGAATTTTGTAATATTAATAAAAAAAAAATTGAATGAAAATTGATATTCACCCTTGAGTGACTTAAAACTAATTTATTCTATGTCAAATAATTTTTTTCGAATTAAACTACCCTTATAATGGTGAAGATATGCCTCATCACATTCATTAATGCGTGAAAACGCATGAGGGTAATTTGATCATAAAAAGAATTATTTGACCTGCAATAAATCAGTAATAAATTAATTGAGAATAAATATAATTTTTTAATATATTTTTGTTCATATCAGTAATTTTGGTGGATTATATGTCTAACGGAGTGACTTACTTGTTAGATGAAAGCAAATCTCATAAGTGTTAAATATAATTTTTCAAATCACAAGAGATCTAAATATAATTGCATACCTCGGGAAGAGATTATAATTATCCTTATAATTTATATGTAATTGTTACATGTATAAATTTCCTAAAAATAATATACAGATAGTACATATGTGAAGTGCAATTAATAGAAAATACGTATAGATCTAGAGGATGTGTATGGATTTCTGATGTGTATATATATAGCGTTACTTTTATTATAGTTTGTCAAAATTCTAGATATGTAAAGAATGGAATAAAAGAGGAAAAGTTATATGGTTTAGTCCTACGGTTTTCGTCTATGATAAATGCCCAAACATTTAAATTATGTTACTTTTTTTTTCTTTTCTTAATTTGAAATTTCAATGTTCACCTAAATATACAGATAAATTACACATGTTAATAATTTGAAATATAAGAAATTATTTTTAAAATTAAATCATATAAATATCACAATAGTTATTTTTATATATTATTCTGATTTTATAGCTATTTAAAAAATTAATTCTTGATTCTCAACGTAATTGGAGTTTGTAAGCATCTCAAGTCTATTTCTAATGATCAATTGACTAATACGTTGCACACTTCACACATACATACACATAACGTCTATAAAATTTTTGGTATAATTAGTGGGCTTTTATCACGGCCTTGTATTCATACGGAATTGTACTATTTGTTCTTATTACATTGAGAGTATGCCTTAAATATAAAAAATAGTGTGTTACATGTTCAATATTTTAAGTCTGAAATTATTTTGAAAAGATAGGATCATCGAATTTTTGTTGTCGTTTTCCTTTTTATCATGAAGTCAAATTTTGCAAAATTCAAAGATTGAGGGGGGGGGGGGGGGGGGATCCCCAATCCAAAATTTGAATCGCTTTAATAACAGTTGAAAAACCAGCATTGACCCCTTAAGATAGGAGGAAAAGAGAGAGAGAGAGAAAAATATTGTGATAGAAAGAAAATGAAGAAAAATTTGAATCAGAAGAGAATACATAACCAGAAAAGTGTGCAGTTATCCAAAGTGATGATGATGATAACATCCCCACATTATACATACGTGATGATGTGCATGGAAGGCGCCAGTTTCAGAAATCATCATTGGCTGACAGAATTCTACATTTGTATATTATTACAACTATAGAATAATAATAATATATTCAAATATACGGATTTTCCGATGAATTGATGGGACTTTTGACTAAGTTTCTTCCTTGTCTGTGTTTCTTAGGGTGTAAAAAATTGATGAATCTCGTGGAATTATTAGGCTGAACTTAGATGGCGTTTGGACCCCAGAAAATAAGTGCACCAAACATGTAGGACCTATTCATCATCATCCACAATATATTACTCATCACCATTTAAAACTTTGATGTCCCTTTGAAAATTTAGACTTTATTCTTTTATTTAATTATTGGTCATATATATCGATCCCTTTTATTTTATATCTTTAATATTAGTTAAGTAATTATTAATTTTCAGATAAGAAAAATCATTAATCCAATAGTGACTATTGTTGTGTAAAACATGTTATTAGCAAGAATTACAAATAAAGAGTTGTGCACAAAATTATCAAAAAAGTTAATTTAGTGATACGTATATAGTGACGATTTAGGAACACTAAAAAAAATTTATTTATTATACTGCATTGACACTGATGTATCACTAATTTTTTATAGCAACCGTTTTCTGAATAGTTATTGTCACTAACAATTATATAGTGACAAATTCAAATTTTTTATCACTTAATATATATTTGTAGTAATAACTTTAAAATTATTACTTGATATTTTGTTACTAACACTATAAGAAATATAACATTTAATTATAGCTAATAAATAGTCATAGCAAATAGTATTGACCACGATCATACAACGGCTATTGATTTTGTTTTTGTGAGCACAACTAAAATATTTTTCATGGTTTAAATATTTTTACCATTGCTCTTTGTTATAACAAATAATTTTTTCATGGCCAAAAAATAATTTTTTTGTATCAATTTTATTTAACTGTTATTAATAATAATTAATTTTTAGTTATAACTATTAATATAATTATAGCCAATAATATATTTTATTTGAATGGAAGAGGTGTAAAAGCTTAAAAAATATACACTACTTGTGGATTTTAAACAATATTAAGTATTGAGTTCATTCCACCCATTTTAAATATTTAGTCCCTTGTAGTACAAAATCAAATTATTTAACTTTTAATTAAGATATTATTAGTCGTTATCGAAAGTGCGGTCTCTATATTCGTAAATTTTTTTAATATAAATGAAAGCAAATACTAAAATATTTTAATTGTAAATAAAATGATTTATTGCATGCAGTCTCGACCAACATAATATAATATAAGAATAATATGTATGAATTCCAGACTACATAAATTTTTTGAAGTAATTATTACAAATATTATTGCCTTGTATGACATTGATTCTCAGTTTAAATATTAGCAAGAATTCTGTCAAAATAATTAAATAAGATATAATATTTTTTTTATTAATTTTAGTAATTACATCTAATTTTGATTCAAATAGTAGTAAACTAAGATTTCAAATTAAACCAAAGAAAAATTACAAGACAAAACATAAAAGTTTCCAAAAGTTTATAAAGTTATAAATTTTAATTTTGATTATTTATTTGCATTAAACTAAACCAACTGATCAATCTGGTATTGGCTGAGGGCCCGCAGGAAAGCAGACATAAGTCGTGATTCAGAAGCATACGCACGACTTTCTCGTCAGCCGTATGAATTAAATGAACTCGGTGCGACTTAAATTCATGCACCAACGTTGCTCGTTATTCTCCACACAATATGAATGATGATGTCATGCTGATGTCAAAGTCCCGGCCTTTATGACATCACTATTTAAACTTTTTTACCCTAAAAAATTATTTAATCTAGTTTCGACATGATACAAATTAACTTTTAGTCCCGGAGAGGAAAGCATAGATAGTTTTTATGATACTTATATTAATTAATGAATTTTGGAACAACTATTGATTAGCCACGTTTCATCATTAATTAAACAGATACTATTCTACTAAAAAGATATTCTAAAAAATTATATATTAATATAATCTTTTATTAATTCAAAACCGTATAAATAAAAGAAAATAAATCTTTTGGTTTACATCTC
Organism: Sesamum angolense; assembly: GCA_034509725.1. Lineage (NCBI taxonomy): Eukaryota > Viridiplantae > Streptophyta > Magnoliopsida > Lamiales > Pedaliaceae > Sesamum > Sesamum angolense. The sequence goes on from JACGWL010000002.1 coordinate 19,059,627, forward strand.
ATTTTTTATTATTTAGTATAAATTACAACGACCTCTCCTGAGATTTGGCATAATAATGAATACCCCCTTATTATTTGAAAAATTATAAATACCTCCTGATATTTGATGTAATTATGTAATCTTTGGATAGAGGTATAAAATTGTCAACTTTGTCCTTATAGATTTTTTTTTATTTTTCTTAATTAAAATTAAAAATAAAAATTTATAAAAAAATAAAATGGGTGGATGGTTTTTTTTTTTAAATTATAAAAAAAATTATCCACTTAGTTCATAATTTTTTTTAAAATAAATAAAATTATAATTTTTAATCCACATGGTCACTTTGGTTAGTATACCACAAGACATGGATGAAAACCTAACGGGTTGAGCTAATTGTTAGACTGCCGTTAAAATTATAGAGGTATTGATAATTTTTTAAACAAATATGGAGTATTTGTAATTATATCAAACTTTAAAGGGGGTCGTTGTAATTTATCCTATTATTTATTTTCCTATGATGTGTCCTCAAGCCTATTGGGTTCGAAACTAATTCTAGAATAATTATTTTATCGAATTCATAGGAAATTTATTTAGGAAATTTACGAATTCAAGTACAAAATTTTATCTATACGACCCCACACATATAAACATGATAGTTTAATCTCGTTGCGTGTTATATAAATAAAAGTTATGATATATATATATTTGTGTGAATATGTAGTGGGAGCATTAAATATCTGATAATTTTAATGATTAATCTCCTTGTTTACATGATTGAGAAAATAACAACCACTTAATTTCAATTTTTTCCCTAAATATCCAAGAAATTCCGTCTTGTTTTCTCTGCATATGTCAACTTTTCATTTGATTTTGATTGTGAAAAGATCCCAATCTTTAGACTTCACCAAGATAAATAATTGCATATTGATGGCCAGAGATCACTAGTCATTTTTTACGGCATCTAAATTAGAACGTAATATGAAAAATAAATATTTGTAATATAAAAAAAGAAAAATGAATGAAAAATAATATATAAATATATATTCTATTTTTTTAAGCACAACATGATAATCATATAATATTTTTTAAATATATATTTGATTTAGAAAATTAATATACAGTAGTTTAAAATATTTTTTTATTATTTAAGAGCACCTCGGACTGGTCAATCCCGGGTAATCCATCATACAAAACTATGTGCTTGTTGTTTGGTTGTATGGGATACATTATTTTTCTTTTCTTTTTTTAACTTATTAACATGTGTACATCCTTCTTGCTTCATTTTTTATTAAATATATATATATATATATGTATGTATACATATACATAAAATAATATATAGTACGAACATAATAAATTAAGTGATTATGTCTAGAAATTTATTCATTGATAATCTAAGTTATTAAGATATACATACATGTGGGTGTACGTAGTGTGGTATAGGTACCATATATATATTATATATATATATATATATATATATATAATATATATATTTTGATGTTGAAATATTTCAAAGTAAATTTTTATAACTAATTTAGAAATTAAGAGAAGAAATGAAAAGAGAAAGAAGAGTTAATTCGAAAATTAAATTCATAGAAGAGAGAGGAAGTGAGAAAACGAGATAAAATTTCTTCCCTTTCTTTATATATATACACTAGTTATCGCCACACGCGATTCCTGCGAACATATAAAAATCTTGGTGTGAGACGGTACGAAAACATATTATAATTATAAATTATAATAAATATAGAAAAGTTATGTGAAAGAGAAATGTGGAGTAGAAGATAGTTAGAGAAGAAAAAAATATATAATTATTAAATTATTAAAAAATATTTAAAATTACTAATCTCGTTAAAAAGAAAAAAATGAAATGAAATGTAAATTTGAGTGTTTAAAAATTGGTATGATAATTTTTTTTTATAATAATATATATATATATATATATATATATATATATATAGTAAATATAATTTTATTCCATTTAATTTCAAAATGATACAATGTGTAAAAATGCTTTTGATGTATTATTCAACTGAACCCCAAATACTAACTAAGAAAAATTAGTTATGTAATAAAATAATAGTTATGACATTAAATAGATATAATTAGTGAAAATATTAAAATTATTAATTAATTTTTTTATTCACTTTTTCCCCCTTCGGTAGCGACAGACATGTGGTGTAGATACGTTCAAATCCATTGATTTCGTAGGCCGTTTCACGTGGATAAATCTACTTGAAAATATTAATTTTTTGTCTGATCATAGCTTAAAAATCCAAATTTAATTTTACATAGTACTTATAATGGACCGACTTTGTCAGATTCGGAGAATTATTTTAATTAAAGTCATGACTCAGACATTAGCGGGGATCCAAAAAATTATATTACTTGGTCCAAACCGTGTGCTGCTGTGTGTGTAAAGCTGCACTGGAATAAAGCAAAGGAACAAATGACCATAGAAAGAAGATGGAGAACCCCCATTGATTATTGGACTTCTTCTGTCATAATCCATTTCCAGTTTTAATTAATTAAGCTTAATCTATACTTTCGACGTTAAAAGGCGTACCTTTGATAATGTTTATCACTCCACTAATGTATGTTAACATTAATTAATCACATCTCTTAATCCATTTAGCGCCGCGCGATATAACATATTTTTTTTCTTTTTCTTTTTTTTTTCCCGCTCCAATATTTTAAGGATCCCTCCTATATTGATGATGGTTTAGATGCCATGCAAGCAGGTTTAAAAACATTGATTTTTACTAATAAATGTGTGATGGGCGTTCCACGACATTCCCAATAACCCTAATTAACACGAATCGCACCTTTACTACTATTTAGTCATGGGTTCATATTTGTTCCTAGAAAATTGGTTCCTGAAAATGAGCAATATCGTAAGTGAACTTTAGCCTTTGGGTATTAATAGGGCCCTGTTTTATTATCATTTATGATGGGCTCAAATCCATCCATTGAAAAACTAATTACTAAGAAGGAAGGTTTTCGTTTTATATATATACTAGTAATTTGCAATAAATTCGATGTGTTTATGTAATTTTGTAATATTATTTAAGATAAAGTATTTATTACCGATATTAAATTTATAATAAGTGGTGATAAAAAATGAAAAGATAATGATATAATATTAGAGAAAAATATATGCATGAAACTTAAAAAAAAAATAACTGTCAAAAGATAGTTGGAGAGTGAAAATTTAGATAGATAAATCAAAAAACATAAATTAAAATATTAAAAATAGAAAATAATAGACCAGAGAACATAAAACAACGTAAGATCGCTCTTTTTTTTATAATAAAGTATAGATAAAGAGGCCAGTTGACCTTTTCTCTAACCAATATGGGATGCAAGCTCCACCTAATTAATCATGCATTTGGACTCTCTCGAACAATTGTTACCTCTTATACATACACATAGATTTCATTTTTAAAATATCGATGGTGCCCCCTAAACTCCGATTTAATCCTTAAAAAATGATTAATTAAGGGGAAAAGGGCGTTCCATATCTAAATTTTTTTCCAAGGAATGTGGTGAAGAGTTGCATGCATGCAATAAAAAAAGAAAAAAAAGGGTAATGCATGTAGCATAATTAAAGTGGGTATCTAAGGAAAAATAATAATAAGGTTAAAAAGTTTAAATAAAATTATCCAAGTTTATTTGGACCCACTATCACTATCTTTTGTGCTACTTGAAGATTGTGATCTTAACCATACAAAAATAAAGGGAAGATTGTGATCTTGAAATTCCAAGAGTAGCAAAAGAGGGCGTGACCAAAGTAGTAAACTCAACTGATTTCATTTTTAATAAATTAAAATTTTTTTTTTTTCATGGTGGAGTTTGATTTTGATTTGGATTTGGTGGGCTTTAGTTTAGATATTGTTGTCCTCTTAGGTATGTCAAGTCATTATTACTTTTGGTTTGGGCCTTTTCCAATAAAAGCTAAAATCCAGATGCGATTTTCTTCGACGGATTTTGGATTAGCTTATAATTTTTTAAAATATTTTATCACATGTTTGAAAGAATTTATAAAATATTATAAAGTATTTAAGAATTTTTTGAAAAAAAACTTATAAACTTTAAAAATAAGATGTTAGGAGCTTATAAGTTTTTTGTTTTCAAAGTAAGGAATTGCTAATTTATTTTTAAAATCTTAACAAACTTTAAATTAATTATAAATATATCATTACTAATATTTTATAAGTTCCATAAACCTTCTTTGTCCAAGCACTTTATGAATATATTTTTGAAATAAGATTTAATATTTTATAAATTTTAAAAATATCTTATAATGTATAGGATTAGCTTATAAAGTTTTTTTAAATTTAGCCAAATACTCTTTTAATACCACATCCAATCCACTAAGGGTGCATTCACAAAAGCTTATTTTAAGTGCTTATTTTGCAGCTTTTATTTTTAAATTATTTAAATTAAGATGATTCGAACAAAAAATTAAAAGTCATTTCCTTTCGGCTTTTGTATTTTATTAGTAAAATTATAAGTATTAAGCTGTTTTTTTAAATACTAAAACTTTAATTTTTTTGAACTGTTAACTTTTATTTTCAAATACTCTCAGCTTCTACTGTTACTAAACTTATAACCTTTTTTAAAATTTTTCTCACCAAAAAAAAGAAAAATTATTGCAGACACCACTTAAGTTTAGCTTAATATTTTATTGAGATGTTAAATAAACACAATTAAAAGAAAAATTAAATTTTCTTTTATATGTACACATATACATAACTTGAATATATTTTTAAAATTTTTTTAGAAAAATAAAAAAAGGGTTAAATTCATTTTATCTCTGTACTGTAAGAGAACATTCATGTACTGTTAAAATCATAAAATACCCCCATGATTTTGTAAGTTCAGCTTGAATTGATGAGAATAAACTTATACCTTAATAAAAAATAAATTTATTTTAATTCTTACTATAGTTTATACAGCATATTTGGTCCTTATATAATCATAATATAAACATCAACATACAAAATAATTATATAATATGTTTACTATTTCTGTCAATTAAACAATCACATAATTTCCAAATCTAACACCCAGCTGAAACGAGGCAGTTCAGGCCCAAGCCCATATATGGATATTGGGCCAATTTTTTAAACATATTTCTTAAAGAGCCCAGAATTATTACATCCGTAGGCCCAATTTCTTCCACAGTTCTCACAAATTTTTATTCTTCACATACTTAAGTGACTACACACACACACACACACACACACACACAATGATTCCTTAAGAATCTATTGGCAGATTCCATTAGGTAATCGCTTTTTTTTTCCTTCTCATAAGCTATATATATATATATATATATATATATATATATATGTATATGAGTAAATAAATAATAAGTTTTTTGCATACATATTCTTTTCTCCTTCACTCTTTTTGTCATTGTCATGAATTCTTGGATTTCTTCTCTTTCTTCTGATACTCTTTTACCTCTCCCATTCCTCGGGTAAGAGCTCTCCTTGATTTTCTATGTTAGTCTGTGGTCAGATTCTTGATGGGTTTTCTTTTTTCACGTGCTTTTTGTTTCGTAACTGAGTTTGGGAATTAATTGGAATCTGAATTTAATTCTCTGTTAGTGGATTTTTTTTTAATGTTTAATCGTGTTTCTTTCTTGAATTTCTTGATTTATGGGCGTTTATGCTTACTGGGTTCTCTCTCATTCTTGAACTTCGAGATGGAATGATTTTTTATTTTTTTTTTCAAATTCTTTCAATTGCATGGAAACTTTTGCAGATGAAACTTGGGCTGTCTGTTTTTTTGTTCAAAGATTTGATATTTTCGCCGTCTGCATTAAGTGTTGAAGAGGGGTATTGCCTTGAGAGTTTGTTGAGTCATAATTGAAGCGGAAGAGCCTACTTCTATCAGGTTTGTTTTTGTTTCTAAAATGCAATGATTGATCTCATATGACGTTCATATTAGGGGATTTTGCAGTAAGTAGAAAGATGTTTAGAGTTTATGCTGCCTATGACGACAACCAAAATACAGTCATGTAATTACTGCATTCTGATCAGGTTTTCTGTTTCTGATTTTTTATTTTGTGGGCAATCTGATAGTATAATGCATGATTTCATTGAGTTTTTAATTCCCTTCCCCCCCCCCCCCCTTTTATGTCCTTGCCAAATAATTGCTGGTGGAGTTTGGACCTTAATCAGTCAATGGTTTTGTTGTTAGCTAGATTCAGATCCTATTATTTTCTTCACATTTTTATGCTAACCATTTGATCATGAAGATGCTATTGAGTCATGTAAGTAGCATTTTTATTTACCATTTGTTCTTGAACTGTCTGTTGGCAACTTATAGCGTGTCTAATGAGCTGTGTAGTGCGGAAACATTTCTAACATAGTGTTGCGCCACTTGGTGCTCTGCATGGAAGGTAACTTTGAGTTGCCACGTAGTATCATCAGAGACAATCCAATTAAAAGAGAATAAAATTCAAAACATTTCACATCTTCATGGTTGATACATTTATTGCTATAGTGAGTTAGCTACAAGTTCACGGCAATGGCATTGTCAGCTACTGCATGGTTATGTCATTTGTGGGCCATAGTTAGTGAAAACACGAATAATTCATGTTTGAAGTGCGGCTGTACGTCATTTTGTTTGTTGATTGATATAAAAAGTTGCCTCCTTTTTAGTTCGCCGAAAGCATACAGCAAAAAAGGATTCCTTTCATCTATCAACGCATGGGTACATGAGTAATTTACCGATAAGTAATTGTTCCAACAATTTTTTTCTACATGAGTAATTTTACCGATAAGTAATTGTTCCAACAATTTTTTTTCTAACACCAAAACTTCAACTTTTGCCCACTTTTGTATACTTCTATTTTCAAACACTTTCAACTTTCTCTACGACTAAAACACCAACTTTGTTCACAACTTTTCACATCTCCATAGGCAAAGGGTTTTCTATAAACCAAAGTTACCTTTTGTTATCTCATACCAAAATCCTTTGTGGAGCGAATGGAGTACTATAGAACACATTATGAAATACTATGATACCTAACTGCAGGAATTATTGTTTTCCTTTGTATATGTAGTAGAATGTTGACGTGTACACTGTACAGGCAATTATGTATATGGAGAGATCCTTTTGTCAACTCTATTTCTAGTGGGAACGCTGAAAATTAAAATAATATAAATTGAAATCCTTGGTGGTGAAGTATAAAAATGATGTAACCTATACATGTTATCATCCGAGAATATAGGTGCCAGCCTATTTCACACTGTATGTGCATCATCAGAGGTTTTTGTCTTAAATGTTTGATGAACTTCTATTAAAAAAAATTCACTTGTTTGATCTATAATGTTGGCTTGTTGACATATCTGCTCTCCTTAGGAGATTATTAATGTATAAGAGAGTGACAACATTGCTGAAACAATGCTAGTGCAAAACAAATGTGGTTGTTGTGTTGGAGATCATTTGAAAAACTAGTCAGCATCCATAATAATTATCTATGCGATGTCTTTTACATATATGTAAAAAGTTATAGTTTAATCAATGCCTATTGCTCTTTGTGCAAGACAATGGCCAAAATGCTTAAGAGAGAGTGTGTGGATCATCAAGATACCTCCATCCACGTTTTGCTCCTATCAATTGGCATGCTATAGTTATCATCTGTGTTAAATTGCCTGCACCAGTGTCTTTGTCTCATCAGGAAAGATAGACACAATAATAGCCATTAGCCGAATACCTAGAGGGCAAGTACCATATAACATGATTTATGTAAACAATTTATTTTCAAAGACCTAAAATCTGCAATAACAGGCTCAAGTCTGTTTCAATCTTTTTGGCAGGGATCTCTAAATATAGGTTACTATGCATTAATACTCAGGTTTTTTAACCTTGCATGCATTATATCAATTCCGGCCTCAAAAGGGACTTCTCTTTTCATGAATAACTGGAAATTGCTTGTCACTGTTTGACAATGGCATTTGATTTAGCTGTGGTTTCATCCAAGACGGACCAATTTATCCAGTCATCCCCGTGAACTTTTGGGATATTTGTCAAGATTGCAAATGTACCCTTTAGTGGTTGGAGTTAAATTCCAGAACATCCAGATATAATTAATAATGTTCCAACTTTTTATCTGATGCAAGTTATTAGAAAAGCGAAGTCTGGAAATGGTTACATGATCTGGAGAAACCCAAATTTGTGGCCTTTACAGTATGTCTGCAGATGTCACTCTGATGTTGATTTTAGTTTTCTTTGATTCTTCTCCAAGATCTACATGTCATTCAATTTTAAGATGTTTCATAGTCTCAAGTCATTTGAATAATTACACTGTACTTAAAATTTTACCATGCATATCTCAGTGAGTTCTGTACTGATGCATGCTTCCTTTCCTACTGGTTTAGATAAGTCTCTCCTTGTAGCTCATCTTTTCTGATTCATTGTGTCACCCTGCAGCTTCTAGCAACAAGTTTTTTTGCAAGAAGTACGCTGCTATCAGTAACATCCCATTTTTTGTGTTTCTCTAAGCTTTGTATGCATCCTTTCGGAAATCAATGTTATCTGTTGTTTCTAAAATCTTGTCATTCACGAAAATACAGCTTATGCTAGTAGGAAGAGTTATATCATGCAATCTTGTTAGTTTCTTTTGCATCCTTGATTCACTTCCATAGTTCCATTTGAGCTGTAGTGATTAGTTAGATATTCATGATTCTCAAGATTTGTCAAATAATAGATGTTCCTTGTTTAAAGATGTGATTATAAGATCACTCCTTTTGATGTTATGCAAAAATAAGCTTCTGGTCAGTGTGATTCCATCTTAGAAATTTTACCTTTAGGTTTGTTATTTAATTTGGTGGTTGAGGAGGAAAAAACTTGTTGAGAATTTGTGTCTCAAAAACCTTGTAGGATTTCATTACCTCAAGTGTTGCTCCTTCCATCTTTTCTTAAAGGAAAGATAAAACAAATCTACATTTCCTCTGAAAATTTGCTTTGTGAGAGTAGGTTATTCTTTGGAAATTATTACTATAGTTTTTAAATTTTGTACTCGGAGTTTGATACTATATGTACCAAACTTATTATTCTTTGTATCATAAAGATCTAATGAGGAGGATAAACTTGAGATCATTTAGGATCAGTTATGAATATTGCCATGCAAATAGAATATTCAATTTCTTTTATGCTCATTTGGATTTGGTAGTCTGCTTGCATCATTGTGATCAGTTCGACTTAATATTATGCTTTTTACTATTAACTAATTTTGTTTAAGAGCTTCAACACTGGTAAGGTTCTTAAGGGGAAAAGCTTATGATGATAAAAATGTTTATAGTTCTGATATTTGAGGCTTTTTAACCTTTTCGATTTTGGACTTGAGTGCTTAACTTTTTTAACACTTGCTGAAAATTATGTCTCATCCTCTTGCTTTATTATCGTTGATGGTTTCTGTTGTGAGCTAGAAAAATATGACAACGTCTACATTATTATTTTCCTGTACTCTTGTTTAGATTAATGTTGAGATTTAAGACTAGCACTAGTATTAACCATGTCTTGTTTCCTATGTTATGATAGGCTGCATCATCTTGCACTTTAATCTTTGAATTATTTTTGCTCTTGTGATATCTGGCATTGGATTTTGTTTGTCGACATCTAGTTTTAAAGTAGTTTGACAGCTTACTTACTACAGCCTCTGGAAAAAGGAACACAAAGTTAAAGGTGATCAGATATAAGAGGCAATTGCTTATTAGTGAGTGGGCAAAAGCTGGAGCATATACTTTACCTTTCTTGTTCACCATCTGCTAACATATGACTTAGTGGCCTGATTAGGATAATGTGTCATCCCACTTTTCTTGCTTCTTTCAAGCCTTCCTAAATGCCTCATCTTTCTGTTTCCAGTTCACTGACTTTTGAAATATTTAACTTTTGATATGGTATTGTTTCATGATGGTTTTCATGGTATTTGGTTTAGCCTTGAAGCCATCTTTATCGCTGGTTATGCTACCATGACAAAGGAAAACTTTTTCGTAGAATCTATAAATACTAGAAATGACTTTTACAAGAAACCACACAGCAGAAGTTTACAGGAAACAATCATCAATTGTGTGGTGTGATTTGAGCTAGCTTGTGAAAGAACAACTTATTCCATTTTTGTCAAAGATGACCTAATTATTTTTTGTTCAATGAACACAATCCAGATAATCTATCAGCATATAAAAAGGAAGAAGTTGGTGTACTCTGGGAACTTGGCAACTCTTTTGAATAATTCCTGCACTTGCTAGCCACAAAATCAACAACAGGTAAAAATTGGTAGCTAAAATCATCTAGCTGATGAGATCTGGACCTCAACTTGGAGCCAATACAAGGAATTTCCATTTAATCAACTTAGGACCCTCAAAACTAACTTTAGACGCAGCCGGACTTACTGCAAGTACGTATAGTTCTCAAGTTTGGTGCTTGATAGATAGCTTCACTCTCTTTGTTCTCCTAATATTTCTCTTTACCATATGCCAAAAGTATCAGTTCTACTGTCACAGCATTGAGTCTTGCAGAAATGCTAACAGAATATCTTTACAATACTCTCAGGTTTTGTGGTTTTACTAAGCTACAATGAACCACCAGTACGGTGCAGACCAAGTAAGTTCAGAAACTTTGACGACAGCTATCCCTTACCGAATTGCTTGTAAATTTATAATCTCTTTGCAGGATCAAGTGAGTGTTGTTGGATTTGACGTTCCCGATTCACCAGAATCAAGTTACAATAATGCTTACCCTGAAAATGAAGATGATGGACGAGAACCACCTGCATTTCCACCGCATCTGCAGCATACTTTGTTGAACCATCCGACGACTACTGATCCTTGTGCATCCCTCCAACCACCGCAGAATGCGACTCTAAATCACCTTTACATAGAGAACAGAGAACCTCCTCGGTCCGTGGTAGCACTCGGGGTCACTCATCGTTTTCGTTCAAAATTTGTCACTGTTGTGCTTTATAAACCAGTTCCGAGAAGGTGAAATAGCAGCGAGGTGGTGTTGATGACGGCAAGGCTTATCCTGTTTGTTCTCCATTGTGTGTGTTTGATTGATTGGAGCAGTAGTAGGAATTAGCCGAAGCCCGATTTAGCAGTGAAAAGTATGTTTTATTAGGCTGCTGTGGTGAAACTTGTTTGTGTTTCTGTAAACTTCAACTGTTAAGGATTGGAAATGTTTCCAAGATATAATTTATAAGTTCCTTCTGAGTTTTGTAGATCCTCTGCGCTTGATACTGTTTTTGCCTTCACTCTTAGGACCTGTCAAGTGTCTGTAATATGAACTGTTACAAATAGATCGATGAAGTATTTGTTTGCATAAAACATTTTGTTACATTGTAATAACATGGGTAAAAAGAACCTATAATGCTTTCTAATTTTTGTAGTCTTTTCGTCAATGCCTCCTAGGTCTAATTAACCACACAAATATTTTTTTTTTTTTTTTTTTTTTTTAAATTACAGATACACTTCCTAAAATTATTATTATTTCTGTAGACACATCCTTAAAAAGTTAAAATTTACATTGACACCCCTTGGTAGCTGTAATTTGACCAAAAAAACTTTTGGAGTCTTAATTTGTATAATTCAATTTATTTTCAATGCTTGGTTCATGACTCAACAATTCTTATCATTTTAGTTTGGCTCTTCAGATCAACCACCGCCCCGCCCCACCCCACACAGACCCAGAAAAAAAAAAAAAAAAAGATAATCATTAGATAATCATTGGATCAATAATAATATGGGCAAAATCATGAGATAATAATCATTAGATCAATAATAATATGGATAAATTATTTTGACAACTTTTGAGGTTGTTCAAATAATCCAATATTTTGTGTATTTTTTATAAAATTATAATTACAGCCTTGGATTTGTAGTTGTAATTCCGAGTATACCCTCAGTTTAATGGTAAAAGTTTATGCAGACTCTCCCTAAGCTATGTTGCACTAATTACCCTAAAGTGTATTTTTGTATTCACACAACTTTAAGTGATGTCAATATAATGTACCTTAATAATTTGATAGTTTAAGAAACTCAAGTGCTCATGCTTTTCGAAATTTATGACGTTTTACTTATTTTTACTCTTTCTTGGTACATAATTAATTTTAATTAGATGAAAATAATACGAGTAATTTCCGAAAAGCCTCCTGCAGCCAATATATATATATATAAGTAATTATTAATTACCATCAAGTCAAAGCGTCCATTTATCCCAAGTTTTTGAGTCGATTTTGATACAAATTAATTAAAGTGTTAATATTCGATAATATTTAACATGGTGTAACCTTTGGCAGGTTCTTAGGGTTCTTCACAATTAATATCAACATTGTTTTCCTGGGAGTACCGTAATTGGAATTGTATGGATTTCGATCGGCCTGTAGATTAAATATACTTACAAGGCTGTTTTAAGTTCTTCAAACAACTAAAAATTGTTTACATCATGAGACGAGACTAATTGCCATGATAATGACTGGTTTTAACATAAAAAATAAAAAATTAGACATCTCATCAATACCAGAAATGATTATATATATATATAATATATATATATATATATATATTAATATAATTATATAATCACCATTTCTGTTCAAAAAGTCCCACAGGAAAATAATAGTTGTGAGAGAACGGTATGTATGAATAGAATTTTGATCAAAATAAATCAATTGAAGGACTTAAAAAAATATTTAATGAGTATAATGGATAATTGGGTAAGAAATTAATCATAACAAAATTCGAACTGCTCAATCGTGGGATCAAACGGGGAACTAATATACTTAGAAACTGATCCAAATCCAATTACAATTAATTTTTGAAGAAGAATGAGTCATGCTTATAATTCACTAAAATAAGAATTAGGTATTCATACGTACAGAGTACGGTTGGTGTACGAAAATCAGGAAATCCAAGTCAATGCTAGCAAATTATGAGTGAGTATTAATTTCCAAAGTTGTTGGTCCCTACAAATAAAGTCAAAGCTTAATTATGTGGTAATTATATAGAATGATGGGCTTAAATTGTTTACCAGTTTGGAAAGTCGTCTGTTGTCTTAATTAGCGTCCCTCGAATGATAATTAAAATTCAGCTACGTACCCTTTGGAGATTAATGCAGTGCACATAAAGTACAATCATATTGTTGAATTATGGGGTCGTTAATGTTAGAGATATTAAATAAAACTTATAAAACAAGAGATATGAATTATTCAATAGTAATTTTTTCGTTGTAATATATAGTTTAAAATTTGGAAAATAGATAATTATCGCTATACCCCTGCCAGAATGATTAATTATCAAGAATCTCATATATCTAAATTATGTTAATAATATAGTTGAATTAATAGTCTCTTTTTCTTAAACTATATATTATATATGAAACAAATAATGCATTAATTAATGACATAATTAAATAATTTTTATTAAGATTATAATTAATATGCTGAAGACTCTCAAGGATTCTGAAAGGCTAAGTTGGATATTTGATATTAGATTGCCATTATCTTCTTGGTATGTGAAAATTAAGTCTACGTACAGCAGCCTAAAAAATTAAAATTTCCATGAAATTAACACCTACCTTTTGACCTCGCTTCAGGAGAAAAATATCAACCAGAAAATGTCGATTTAATAATATCAAAAGTTGTTGATGTACATATTAATGTAAGAAATACATATTTTATATGTATCACAAATAATTTTGACAATTTTAATAATAACAAAGACTTACATATATATATATATATATATTTTTAATTATATTATCAAGGAGAATGGAGGCATGTCGACAGGGAAATTAAATTAAACTTATGGACTGCAGGATTGACTTGCAAGTTGCCAAACATTGATTTTTTTTTTTTTCCCCAAAATTTATGTTAGATAAAATGTATATATATTAATTATTCGCAACTAAAATTTGGACTCTTTCCCCTTGCCAGACTCTTCAACATCTTGTTAAGCTAAATCCTACAATGAAAGCCACAAAGCGAAATTCCTACGTGATTTCATTGAGCGGTAATTTTTATAATTTGGTTTATTAGGATTTTAAATTTTGATAAAAACACATTTATTCATACTCGGAGTTTATTAATTAAAATTCACTATGTGTAAATGATTGCTAACAAATTTAAATTTATAAGCCTTTTAAGAATTACTCGAATAATTCTTTTGCATTGAAACCAAAGTATTGTCACTTTGAAGTTTCTCATTTAAAAAATGGACTCAGTGTTAATTAAATATAGAAATATATAACTTACGAAATGCTGGTATTGTTCTTTTTCAAAATATGTCCGACACTCATTATAAAAAAATGACTCAATATCTATGAAAAATTTAATCCTAAAATGAGAACACTGAGCTAATTAGAAAGAAATTTATGTCGTTGCTATTACCGCTGTTTCTTGTAGTGACTTAATTATACTCCCAAATTTATGTATTAGTCTAGCAAAGTTGGTAAGTTGTGCAGTGCCGACTAATTCACATCACACTTGAATTCAAGTGAATTAACTGTCCATGTATATGAACATATATACCAAAGTATATTGCCTGTTAGAGCAATTTGACTTATACATGTGCTGTTGAATATGATCATCAGGCAATTGGGTGATATATATTCCAGGTCTCTTTGAAAGGTCTATATATCATCTATGATCCTTTGGGATATACGATTAGGCCAATACTGTTGATGTTCAGATGCGGCAACCTGGATATTCGTTCTCATTAAACTAATCTTGATTATACATAAGTTAACCATTGGGAAGCTCCACTGGCCCACTGAAAGCCATTTGAGTTTCCATCACCTAACACTATATAAACCTGATTACAATCTCGTCCCAAGACATCAACAATTCCAATCATCCTTTCAGTATAATTACAGCTGCAAAATAATCCTCCTGCAGGTCTAACACAGTGTTAAGAAAATTTAAGAAATGGGGATATTGAAGGGTCTCCAGGCTCATCTATGCATGGAGTGACGGGCAGGGAGCCTGTTCTTGCATTTTCTGTGGCTTCCCCGATGGTACCCAGTGACCCAACGGCGAAGTTTGATTTGCCGGTGGATTCAGAGCACAAGGCCAAGAAATTCAAGCTCTTTTCCTTTGCCAATCCTCATATGAGGACATTCCATCTCTCCTGGATTTCGTTTTTCACCTGTTTCGTCTCAACGTTCGCTGCTGCGCCCCTCGTGCCTATTATTCGTGACAACCTGAATCTCAAGAAAGTCGACATTGGCAACGCTGGGGTTGCCTCGGTCTCCGGCAGCATATTCTCCAGGCTGGTGATGGGGGCCGTGTGCGATCTCTTGGGGCCGCGTTATGGATGTGCGTTTCTCATCATGCTGTCTGCCCCCACAGTCTTTTGCATGTCGTTTGTGTCGTCGGCTGGTGGATATGTTGCTGTGCGTTTTATGATTGGGTTTTCCCTGGCAACGTTCGTGTCCTGCCAGTACTGGATGAGCACGATGTTTAACAGTAAGATTATTGGACTTGTGAACGGGACGGCTGCGGGATGGGGCAACATGGGAGGCGGCGCAACGCAGCTGATTATGCCGGTGCTTTATGAAATAATCAAGAAAACTGGATCAACCCCCTTCACCGCCTGGAGGATCGCCTTCTTCATTCCGGGGTCGCTTCATGTGATCATGGGTATTTTGGTGTTAACACTTGGCCAGGACTTGCCTGATGGAAACCTTAGCACCCTCCAGAAGAAGGGAGATGTTGCCAAGGATAAATTCGGCAAGGTATGTGTATGATGCATATTTCATTGGCTTCCTCTCCTGGATTTAATGATCCCCTTCGTGAATTGGTAGACTAAATAGGCTGATTATTAAGTTTATTTTTCTTGATATGTTCAGGTGTTATGGTACGCCGTCACCAACTACAGGACATGGATTTTTGTCCTCCTCTACGGCTACTCCATGGGAGTCGAATTGTCAACTGACAACGTCATTGCTGAATACTTCTATGACAGGTAGATTATTTCATACATTTATATAAATTTCAGTAGAATTAGTACATATAAATGGAAATGATCAAGTTCTGATTAAGATTTTCAACATCAAAAATTTTTACAGATTTGATCTAAAGCTACACACAGCTGGAGTCATAGCAGCCACCTTCGGCATGGCTAATATCGTAGCTCGGCCATTTGGTGGATTCGCTTCCGATTATGCAGGTCGAATATTCGGAATGAGGGGTAGGTTGTGGACACTATGGATCCTGCAAACAATGGGAGGAGTCTTCTGTGTCCTTTTGGGTAGGGCCGACACCCTCGCGGTCGCCGTCACCCACATGATCATCTTTTCCGTAGGAGCACAAGCTGCCTGTGGAGCAACTTTTGGCGTCATCCCATTCATTTCTAGACGATCGTTGGGCGTAATATCAGGCATGACGGGTGCGGGAGGGAACTTCGGCTCAGGTTTAACACAACTGCTATTCTTCACAAGCTCGAAATACTCCACCGACCAAGGCCTAACTTACATGGGGATAATGATAGTGGGATGCACTCTACCTGTGGCGTTGGTTCACTTCCCACAGTGGGGCAGCATGTTCCTCCCTCCCTCCAAAAGCGTCGTCGAAGAACATTACTACGGTTCTGAGTACACTGAGGAGGAGAAGCAGAGGGGTATGCACCAAAACAGCCTCAAGTTTGCTGAAAACAGCCGCTCTGAACGCGGCAAACGCGTGGCTTCCGCACCAACCCCGCCTAATACAACACCAATCCATGTTTGATTTTGTTATGGAATATGAAAAACTTTGATCGTCCCTCTCGTGGAGTGGATTGAATGGAATAATATGGGATTCCATTTGTTTTTCAGTTGTTTTAATTAAAGAAAAATGTCATGATGATGTTCATGACACATGATATAATTAATGTTATTTGTTGCTGCCAATTTCTTGTTTCTCAAATTACTATTAATATTTAGAATTAGTGACCTATGTGTGAAAAATTAATGATACTTAGTGACAAGATAACTACTATCTCATTGAGTCATTCATATTGCCAATAGCGATTTATATATCACAATACTAATTAATAATAATACTTAGTACCTGTCTGTCAATGTTACAAACAGGGTCCCTCAACCATCATCTTGTCGTATTATATGGACAAAAGGAGAAAACAGTATATGCAGACCATCTCATGGTTGTACATATAGTCAACCAATCACCACATACAGCTGCTACTGTTATGATACCTATAACACTAAACGTGGACTGGGGAATCATAACCAGGCTGGGTTACCGCCGCCGCAATCTCCTGCCGCTTCCCGCGCTCCGATCGGCTGTTATCCGCGAACTTCAGGCTCCCATGGTGCAAACCCTTTTCCTTCTCATCCTCATTCCACTCAGCCGAGTAGTAACTTTCTTCCGTGTAATTGCCCTTCTTCGACGGCGGAAGAAACATGCTTCCCCACTGCGGGAAGTGGATAAATGCCACCGGGATAGTACAGGCCACAGCCATGACACCCATATACGTGAGCCCATTTGCGGTGGAGAATCTTGTGTTGGAGAAGAAAACCAGCTGCGTTAACCCGCCGCCGAAGTTTCCTCCCGCGCCGGTGAGGCCGGATATTAGGCCTAACGATCTTCGTGAAACGAATGGCATTATGCCGTAGGTAGCGCCGCAGGCGGCTTGGGCTCCTATGGAGAAGAGAATCATGGAAGCGATTGCTGTTGGAAGTGAGTTTGCACGGCCAAGACAGATGCAGAAGACAGCTCCTAAGGTTTGGACAATCCAGAGGATCCACAGTCGGCCCCTCATGCCGAATTTTCGAGCTGCTATGTCGGATGTGTATCCGCCGAGAGGGCGGGCGGCGAAGTTGGTCATGCCGAAGGTGGCGGCTACGATTCCGGCGGTTTGGAGTTTCAGATCGAACCTACAGAATTCAGAGAGAGAATTTATCGGGCTGATCAGTTTTTTATTCAATTCTTTTATGCTAGATGATGAAGGGATTTCAAAAGACTTTCATTAATTTTTATGTTTTTTTGTTTGAAATCTCTAAAATCAATCTATGAATTCAATTACAAAACTGTTAATGAGGACAACAGTTGAAAAAGTAGAGTCTGAAATGAGTTTTTGACTAAGCTTATAGTAAGCAATTAGAAGACATACATGTGAAGCTTGAACAGAGGCAAGTTCCAACCAAAATCAGGTTTAACAGAACTTAAATCATTCATACAACAAATGCTATATAGTTATCGCGTGATTGTACTACAATTTATGAAAAGTGATCAATAGCATGACAATTATATATATCACATTTGTTTTGTAAATAATTTAGTTTAATCGAACCTGATCATGATTTGTGTTAGAAATTTTATTAACCGGACTTATAATTTCCAAATACTCCAAGATAAGTGGAGAGCAGACCTGTCATAGAAATATTCGGCTATAACGTTGTTTATGCACAGCTGAAGTCCCATGGAATAGCCATAGAGGAGGAAAAAGATCCATGTCCTGTAATTTGTGATAGCATACCTGAATACCTACAAACAAGTAATTAAAAACACAATAATCGCGGCCAAAATTCTTTTTTGGTCCCATTAAAAATGGTCAGTTTCGTTTTTGGTACCACAATTCTTGGGAGTTCAGCTTTTGGTATCATTAAACCCGAAACTAAGTTGTTTTGGTCCCAACTTAACGGCAAACGGCACATGGACCTTAACGGCCGTTATGCGTGACTTTCACTCATATTTAATGGTACCAAAACAATAAAAAAACGTGCTTTTTTGTACCATTAAAAAATATATATTTTTTGACCAATTTTAACACAAATTATAAGATTTTTTTTATTTTTTTCAGAAATGAAAAAATTAGAAATTTTTTATTTTAATATATATAATAAAATAACTCTAAAATTATAATTGTTTTTGCATTTCAGATACTTTTTAAGATCTTTTTTACTATTATTATTTGATCTCAAAAATATTAATATTTGAGCATAAACTATAAAAAATAAAATTTATTTTTGAGTGAAAGTATTAGATAAATTTCATTTTATTAAATAATAATTAATTTTTCAATTAAATTATTTATATTTGAGATAAATTGAAGAAATAAAATTAAAATTTATTTCTTACTTTTTTTCGGTCAAAGTTTATTAAAATACTTTTAAAATAATAATTTAATTTTAAAAATAACTAAAACATGCCAGAATTTATTTGAAATAAATATAGTTATAAATTATGAACTATTTTATTAGTTATATTCAAATAAATTTTCTTTATTTTTTTAATTTTTAAAAAATAAAATTTTATTTCTTATTGATACGTGAGATTTTAGTACGGGTCCAACAGTCTTGGACTTAGATACTGATCTCAGCCAATACGCGTCACTTATAATTTATGGTCAATTTTAATTAAAATATTTTCAAACAAAATAAAAATTCAATTTAAAAAAAATAATAGTTGCTACGATATTTCTCGAGTGTAAATAATTTTAATTTAAAAATTAATTTATTATTTAATAAAAAAATTATCTAATACTTTCACTCAAAAATAAATTTTACTTTTTGTAGTTTGTGCTCAAATTTAATATTTTTTAGATCAAATAATATAATTTAAAAAATAGTAAAAAAGATCTGAAATATAAATAATTATAATTTTAGAGCTATTTTATTATATATAATAAAATAAAATTTTCTTAATATTTTTATTTTTTAAAAAAAAAAATTCTTATAGTTTGTGTTAAAATTGGTCAAAATATTTTTTTTTTCTTTTAATGGTACCAGAAAAACACGTTTCTTTTGTTATTTTGGTACCATTAAATATGAGTTAAAGTCACGTTTAACGGCCGTTAAAGTCCATGTGCCGTTAAGTTGGGACCAAAAAAGCTTATTTTCGGGTTTAATGGTATCAAAAGCCGAACTTCCAATAATTATGGTACCAATAATTGACCAAAAAGATTTTTAACTTCAGGCAATAAAAATAATCTATTGTAAAATAAAATATAATCAGTTTTAGTTCATCGATATAAGATTACCTTGGAGAGCGTGTCCTTTGCGACATCACCTCTCTTCTGGAGAGTGCTAAGGTTCCCATCAGGCAAGTCCTGCCCAAGTCTCAACACCATCAGTCCGATAATAATATGCAGCCATCCAGGGATGAAAAACGCTATCCTCCAGGCGGTGAAAGGGGTGGCGCCCGACACCTTGATTACATGATAAAGAAAAGGCATCAGCAGCTGAGTGACACCGCTGCCCATGTCTCCCCACCCTCCGGCGATCCCATTCACCGTCCCGATAATAGAACTGTTAAACATTATGGTCGTCCAGTACTGGCACGACACGAACGTCGCAAGGGAGAACCCTATCATGAACCTCACCGCAATGTAGCCTTGAGCCGATGACACGAAAGCCACCGAGAAAACAACCGGCGCCGTCAACAGGTTGACGAATGCGCAGCCGTATCTGGGGCCGATGAGGTCGCAGATAACGCCCATGACGAGACGGGAGAAGATGCTTCCCGAGACGGAGGCGACACCAGCGTTGCCGATGTCAGAGCGAGTGAGGTCGAGATTGTCCCGTATGATGGGGACCAACGGCGCGGCAGCGAAGGTGGAGACGAAGCAGGTGAAGAAGGAGATCCAGGCCAAGTGGAAGGATCGCATGTGGGGCTGCGCGAAGGAGAAAATCTTGAGGGTTTTTGCTCTGTGCTCGGAGTCTACTGGCAGCTCGAATTTGGTTGCTTGGATATCATGAGGGACTGTTTGGGGAGCTGTTATTACATGCAAAGAACTTGCAGCAATGTCAGCCATTTCTGACTACACTCGGAGAAATTAAGGATATATATATATATATATATATATATATATATATATAAATCGTGGAAGAGGAGGTAATGGTGGTGTGGTTTCGAAAAGGTCGAGATGGTAGGGTATTTATAGCGTTGATGCGAGTATTCGAAGCATGAACAACGCTTTTAATATTTCACCGTCCTGACGTATGCTTTTGAGGGGGAATTCTTTTTCAAATCATAAGTAATATTATAATTATAAGTTAAAGAAAAAACAGAGTATATCGTAATGTAAAAAAAGAAAAAAAGAAATAATAAACTAATTTAAAATAAAAGGGAGTAATAATTAATAGATCAACTAACGTTGAACTATGAAGTTCTATATTTTTTAAATTACATTTTCAACTAATTGGTTAAAAGAAGGTATTTAGAAATACAACTTTTACTTTTATATATATATATATATATATATATATATATATATATTTAAGTTAAAATAGTCAAAGATGTAAATTGGACAGCCTATATTTACTGCAGTTTAAAAAAAATTGTTAAATAAGCCAAATATTTTACGATGATATTTGCCAGAACTTAAATTAAATACTTAATTTATTATTAATTTTAGTTTAAAGGTAATAAGATAATTTAAGAATAAGTTGATAATATAACGGTGAAGATATACATTAACAAGTAAGACATATGAGGGTAAATATATTTGATTATGAAAAGATCTATTTGATCTGTAATAAATCGATAATAAGTCAATTGGGGGTAAATATAAAAATAAATTTATTAATATAAGCAAGTTCAGTGAATTTTGACTAATAGAGGAACTTATTTGTTAATTAGATAAGCAAACTTCAGGAGTACTAGATGTAATTTTTTAAATTACAAAAAATTTACGTATAATTACACCAAATCTTAGAAAATTATTTTCATTTATGGCCACGTACCATTTACATATATGCCACTACAAGTATGTAGTTGAATTTAAATTAGTCATTATTTCTCATTCACTTAAAATTGATCACGCAAAATTAAACACACCACACACCTACGTCTACTCATAAACTACATCATATTAACCAAAGAGTTTGGCCTCTTGATATAAAATGGAAATGACATCAATCATTAATTAAAGTTTGGTAAAACCCAAATTTCCAAAATCAATTATTATAAATGGACAAATTAATTTAATATTGAGTTTAGTGTCACGTAATAAAATTCGAAACCAGGCCAAATATATATATCAAAGTTGTCGCTAGAAATTATTAACCTTATTCAAGTACGTACCCAACTGAACTTTGATTTGGAAATCGAACTATATATGCAGACTCTCATGTAAGTAAACAACAAAAAATAAATAAAATAAACAGTGGCAATATTAAGTAAATGTTATTGCTAGGAATAATTAATGATAAAATAATTGGGTTGAATCCGGAAAATCTCATCCAAATAGAAATTCCTCCAACTCTGAAGAAGTTTCCTCATACTTTCATGAGAATTGACGTGAGGATTCCCATGCCAACGCATCCACCGTCAATTTATGTCATTTCCACATGCCATAATACATACTAGAGTAAACTCCGTGTATGTACGGTCAATTTATTTGAATAAATTAAAAAATAAAAAAAAGTTATATGAAGAATTGCAGTGAAAACCTGAATTGCACGTTGCCAAGATTGAAGTTTATGCTCAGTCTTCACTAATTCCATCAAATTAAAACTATTGTACGTAGCTAAAAAAATCTATATACCTAAAAATAATTTTGAAATGATCATCTAATTAATATTATTGTATTGTTATAATAAAATAAATATATGTTTATGTTGGCAATAACTGAATGTCAAGTCAAACTTGATATTATAGTGCAGTACAACATGATATGAATGACAGGACATAAACCGTACGGCCACCACTTCGTGAAGATGATGACTTCTCTCATTTTCGTAGGATCTGACTTTTGCGTAGGTTGTCCAGCTCACTAATTCATACATCTGACGGTCTGAAAACAATTCTTGAGATAAGGTATCAAAATTCAACTATCATCAACAAACTAAACTATTGATAACTCAGCTCAACTGCCAAAACTCCACATATATACGAATACTTGAGCAGCAAACATGGCGACATTTGCGGTGCGGTCGGGTCACTGTATTAATAAAATCCTGGATTATTTGTTAATACATTCGAATATCCATTCAAAATGCTGTACTTGTAAATGCTGCTACTTATATTGACAATCAAAAACTAAATATTAATGTGTATCGGTCTATTTAAGATCATTGGATTAGGAGCATGAAAGGATACTTAGCCGCGAAGACACCTTTCTTGATCATTAGTTGCACTCAATTTCCAGAAAAAATGATCGCTCTATCATCTTCGCACAAATAATAATTACAATTTTTTAAACATGTCGAGGGAACAAAACTAATTTCATATTGTATTTGACTACAACACACTATCATTGTAAAGTTTTCTGTATGTATATCTCATCAGAAGGCGTTGTTTGATTATGTTATTTTGTAACAAAAAATTCTATCCGATTGTTACATTGCCAACCTGCGTTTGATGAACACTCTAAATTTTTTAGAGTAAATTACATTATCACCTCCTTAAATTAGGTTTAATTACACAAATACCTCGAAGCATTTGTATTTACAATTACAAATGCACTCCTTATTCAATACTGAAATTTTACTTAGGTCTAACTGATATAATTTACTCAATATGCAAATTGAGTTTGATACGTATGAATCAACTATATATATATATATATATATATCAATATTGCAATTGGAGTTTAAATAGTGCAAGTTGAGTACTGTGATACTGACATGACATCTATTGGTCGATAGCCTTTCACATGCATGGCATCCGTACTTATAATAAGGCAAAAATATAATCTTGTTTGTGAGCTGAACATGCAATGTTCAAGTTCTTATCCGTACCTCCTTAATTATCATATATTTTCAACTGCTAAATCATGGAGTGTTAATAATGTCATGTAATCTATATAATCAGCTGCACATGCATTAATGTCCAAGTTTCCATGTCTGCTACGTTTTCCTTCATTATAGAATTCCCACTACCTAGTTCTCCTATACTAAGATTGAACACAAACAACTCAGCAAGAACTATATCACATTATCAGTGAGACTTGTATTCTGCTCATGTGATGGTGATTTATTTTTTTCTATTTGATGGAAGATAAACGAATCGCATTGATGAAGAGAAAGGTCATCCCAACTAAAAAATAAAAACATCTTTTAAAGAAAAGTCTGTAGTCAAACTTATCAGATCATCATGTAGATTATTGAAATGCCTCCGGTAGACAAATCATAGCCATGTAATAGAGGTAGGTAATGATGACGAAATGATACTTTGTTTTCACCTACCCTGAATAACATAACTTTGTAGTAGTATGATTAAATACCCTCCTTCATTTGAAGGAAAGATGATTTTCTTGTAAGAACTCTAGGGACGTGTTGAATCGGACCCTAATAATACAAATACAATCAATCTCACTTTTTGGTGGCATAATTATTATACTTTCAAGTCTGGTGCATATAAAATGTTCCTGGAACTTTTTAGTAATCGATAAGCAAGTCAATCCAAACGCAGTTTCTGCCAGTCACTTGTTAAATGCACTGCTTCGGCGGCAACTACGTCGGTCTCAATGCCAACACATGTTTGATGCAAGTGAAGTTTCAATATCATTTTACACATCCACTTGATAAATATATCCAAAGAAGCAGAATAAGTCATCATACCAGCATATTTCTTATATCAAACTGTAAGTTAGCCGTATACGTCTGCTCCTGTACTGCTGTGATAGCCTCTCAAATGAGATCCGTACTTATGACGTATTTTCTACTGTAATTCTTGAAGGATAATATTGTTTACTAACACACATACACATACATATATATTATCTAATCTGAATCAGCTGCACATGCATGAGAAGTTGGTTTGCTACTTTGACTTCCATGAATTTCTGCTAGCTGTCTTGTACAAATAAGCTGATATATCACCTTTATAGTATATGCAGTGGGCGTGTCTTAAATGAAAATTCATAAAAAGAAGAGAAATCTGAGTGTAGGCTACAATCAAAATGACCATAGGAAATTTGTATCGCCAAGACTTGCTAAAGCTTGAAAAGAATTTCCTGTACATGATCATCAGCGAAATATACAAATAATTAACTTGCGTCCATAATGAGAGATCAGTTCTCTTATCAGTGGATAAAGTCAAGTAGCAGAACTTACTTCAAATTTAAACAAAGCCACGACCACGAGCACCAGACATGATTTTGAGCTATCATAACAAACGACTAGTTCTAGTAACTCAGTTTCCCACTACCACCACATGTATTACAGGAGCGAGCAGATGAGCACTTTGTGCAGTAGCTCCACTTCTTTGGAAGGCTGTGAAAGTAGGAAAGTGCATATGATTACTATAAGAAGGTAGAAACGGGATGTGGAGGGAAATTTGAGAACCTACCCTGCAGTGTATCTCGTTGCCATATTCTTTGCCATCAATCTTGCTTTTTCAGCACTTCCCTCGGACAATCTCTTAAGCACAAATCCTTCACCATTGCATTCGGAGCAAACACCTGAACCTCCACAGTCCTCGCAAATCTTTGTAGGGATCTGTCTATTGCAAGAACCACTGTCAATAAATAACATCTTAATGTTGCAGGAGTAAAGCCAAACCAGATAGAGATCCTAAGTTATTTGGGTGTCGCACCCACTTTTTGGTATCATTCATTTCTGTTGCACACTTACAGAACATGTTGCTGCAATTTTTTTGTTTTTTTGGGATTGCTTCTACTCTACTTTCCCCTCAGACCTTATTTTCACAGAAAATAAGGAAAGAGAGCACAAGGAAAAGATTTAGCCCCGTGGTTTCAGGAAAAACAGGAAAACATGAGATTAGCTTATCATATGTGGAATCTTAAGATGGAAAAAAAGAAGTTATTCTTGTAGCAACTTTTTCCCAGATACTATTTTCCACTGTTTCCTTTCTTTTTTCCTATTTTCCATGGAACTTAAGAGGCACATTAATAAACCAGACAATTCTCAAACAAGACTCCTCACAACTAAAGAATAACTAACTTTTACTACATTAGTATAATCTAATACTTCTCAGCATCAGGGCTATGGGTCACCAAAACTGCAATACACAATTTTATTTTTTTATAATATATTGCTAGGTTACTGTGTTTTACACCATTCCAGTTAATATCTAAAGACTTATTAAAAGTTGATGCACATCACCTCAGTTACTTCAGAACTTTTAGTTCTTCTCACAAGGAATGAAGCAGCAGCACCAACAATTGTAGCAGCAACTGCAACAGAAGCTGCTGTTTCTGGTAGTGCAGACAGTATCCTTATTGTTTCTCTACCCCGTATATTTGCATTAGCCACTGGTTGAGAACCAAAATTCTGCAGGACTCTTGACTTGGAGTTTCCAGCTGCCATGCAGTAAACAAGTAAGAAACGAGATCTGAGAATATCACCACTGTATATTTACCTACTAAGTATGACATGTTATTCAATAGAACATGGTTTCAGGCCTTCACATGAAGGTGGTGAGGTAGGTTAAACAACAAGCAGAAAGTTTTATAATGAGATACAAGTAAAATGAAGCATGTTCTTGAATATACGCAAAACAATATTATTTCACAGTTCAAAGCCACATTGGGCACAATTAAAAACTTGTAAACATAAAATCTGATGAAAGAATCTTGGTGATTCTTCAAAGTTTTCTACCATTTGGCACTACAATGCTATAATGTGAAAATTTGGATGAAGTCATACTCAAAAACAAAGGCAACAATAAAAGGGAATATCTTGTTCATTTGAATGAAAAAGCACATGAAAAGAAAAAGGAAGGTTAACTGGAGCAATCTCAAGAGTTTAATTCAGAAAGTCCTCTACAAATTAAACACAGCAAAGTTTTTTTAAGGACACCTCAGCCAACCAATGCACATGAAGTAAAACCAGCTCTCTTTCCTTTGCTTGGGCCGTCAATTGGTCATTTTCACAAGGATATCCAGAAACCTTCTCTACTTAGTGGAGAGATTTAACCACCTAGTGGATTACAGTTAACAGCAATCATCACCAAGTACTGTTATATTTCCAATACTTTGATTCAATAGCCATGTTCCCTATGCAATTAAATGGTCCAAAAAGTAAATCAGCAGGCACTGCTGTTTTTTCATATAGCTACAATATGGTAGAGATAAATCACTTTGCAGGAAATGATAGAGAGATCAAGAGTACAAGTATAGGTGTTTCTTATATCAGCCTGTCAAGGTGAGCCACACTAAGGTGGACCTTAATCACCAAAAGTAAAAAGCAGTTCTAATAACTCAAGAACACATTTGCTAAGATACAGAGACCATATGCTGCACAAGAAGAAATGGTGAAGCGTAAGTTTTTTGTCTATTCTCGTAAGCAGAATGTCTTTTCTCATCCAAATTTTGTATGTGCAACTTATTTTTGGAAACGGGACTCACACAAATTAAAAAAGACCTTTTAGTTTGTGATGCAAGAATTTTAATTATAGGACAAAAGTGACGTTGACAAGTATTTACATGTTTGCTGAAGCCAGGAATACGACATGTTTCGGAAAGCCTAAAATCTTAATTTCCATCAATACAAGCCAAAGGCTTTGGAACTAGCCCTCTCCTTAAGGTATATTAACTTTGGACCAAACGAGTTCATTGAAATTCTATTGTTCCTATGACCCAAAGTAGG
This sequence comes from Sesamum angolense, assembly GCA_034509725.1. Lineage (NCBI taxonomy): Eukaryota > Viridiplantae > Streptophyta > Magnoliopsida > Lamiales > Pedaliaceae > Sesamum > Sesamum angolense. The sequence continues at coordinate 19,087,113 of JACGWL010000002.1, forward strand.
CCGAACACTGCATCACAAACCGCAGCCAGAATAAGTTGTCATTTGCTGTTGTGATCAATTATACATACGGAGAAAATCCTAAAAACAAAACTATCCTGCCACATCTAGCTGAAAATACTTTATTTCATGATGAATCTCAAACTTCATCCAACCATCCAAGTTTTTATTTTCCCATTAAAGCAATTTGGCACCCTCCAAAAACTTCAAAGTTCCTAACCACTTTAGTTACATTAAAACTCAGCACCTATCTGTGTCAGTAACTCAATGCACTAAAATTAAAGATAATTAACACCAATCTTAATGACTCAACTCCCACACCACCAAACCATAAGATTAAATCAAGAAAACAACCCCCTTTAACATACACACCAGCCTGATGATGGACAAACCTTAATGAACATTAATCATGGAGAACTATTCCTTCAATCAGCATGGCTCATCCCATATCAACTAACAAAACAAAGGGCCCACAGAAATCAAAGCATAAAAAAGGAAGGAGAGGACTTTATGCAAGAGAACCCTCCAATTGCAGCTCACTCACCTCCCCTGCAACAGTCCCAATTATTATCAGAACAAGCTCTTCTCTGTAATTAACACGTTTCCAAGAAACCGAGCAAGAATTTACTCTGTACATAGCCATTTGCTAACAAGTAACAACTGGCCGTCGTAGTTTCTTTAAATTCAATGAAACCGAACCATTATAACAAATTGATTTCACAATTATGACTACACAGAAGGAGAAAAAAACCCATCAAGAAAACACAGTCAGCCTCTTTAATATCCATAAATGATTACAGCTTTCTTTACACTACACTTCTTCTCATTAACTACTTTGCCCGATTTCTTACTGAATAAACCAAGAACCCATCAAATTATTATAACAACAAACGTAAAAGATTTCATCTTTGCGTTAATTCTCAACCACTAAAACTACCATACCAATCAACAGCGTCACTGGATATCAGTAAGAGGTAATGGGCGTTACCCAAAACAGAATATGCATACACACATATATATATATATATGCATTAAAGAAAAATAGGGGGGAAAAAAAGCCGAAAAATAGAGAGAAATTCTTAGGTCGCAACGTACTGTAATTGAAAGAAGCCACCGGTAGAGTTGGAGTCTGCAACCTTAACGCCATTTCATTTATGACGCAGAAAATCGACAATATCTTTTCCTGGGGTTTATATGCAATTGAATGCAACTGTGGCAAGATATTAATGTTTCTTTGCAAATATGCCCCTATTGTTTCTGATATTATTAAATGGTACCCTAATCTTTTCTATCTAATGGTTCTAACCTTTAATTTTTATCGCCCGTATTTAGATGGGAGTTTTGGTATCGATCTCTACCCATTTATATTCAACTATTTTTTCTCCTCTTTAAATCATCGAAAAGGCTCTCGAAAGAAAAATATCAAAAAATAATATTTTGTAAATCGAAAAGATCATCCTACCAACTTTTAATTTGAATAAAGTAAAAGCTTATTGTTTTGAGTTTTAATAACTTTTATAAATTATCTTTGACTTCTTGTGTCGATAATTAATAAATTGTGGGATCTTTTTATAAATCTTATTGTTTGATCTTTTCTTCAAATTTGGTAAATTATATAGTTACAACTTTAATGTTTATCTTTGAATATCGTATTACAAGCATAAAGGGATTTTTGAAACTTTTATTAATTAAAATAAATCAATTACAAATATAATTATTCATATTTACGTCAATATCTAACAAAAACTATTACAATAAGCATAGTTTTTCCATAATACCTATTTACAGTAGACAACAACTCTTATTATGCAGTTGATAAATTCACGACATACACACACTTGATGGGGTTCGAACCCATGACATCTAAGATCATAGAGCCTCAATTTCGTCAAATATAAACTAATTTATTGTTAGGTTAGAGCAAAGTGTTAAGAGTTAAGTTCACATGCATGACTAGCTTGGGAATTTAAATGAGGGGTTTAATTTAGGTCCAAGTCCAACCGACTATATGGTTATACATTAAATTCCATTTATATTTTATACATCTCAATAAATACCATCAGGAATATGTGTAATTAGAGCCACTCCGATCATTTTGCCAAAACTATCCCAATTTTATCAATCATTTCACAATTTTTTCGTCCAAGAATTTTAAAATAAAATATAAGAAAATATTTCTATCACTCCAAATAATAGAACCCAATATTTTACTTTTTAATCCTCTTTAATTTTTTCTTTTGATTAAACACAAGATCGTCCAAATATTTTCGTATAGAAACTTATCAAGCTTCGTCAAACATGTCTTGTTGTAAAAATCGAGAGCAACGCGTGTATAAAAGGCAAAATCTAAACTGAATGTAATCATGTCGAAATTAATAGCATAATATTTATTTATGTAATTGATGGGATTAAATTGGAGTACAAATTTTGGGAAATAAAAATTAAGGCATTGAGGAGGGAGGGGAGGTACAGAATATATAGAATAGAAGTAGAAGCAATGTGGGTGAAGCGCTAAAAATAAGGTGGCTGGTCCCCCCTCCCCTGTTAGCGTTTCCTGGAAATCCACGAACATCACCAATTGTCGTAAATGCGCTTCTTCCTTCAATTTATTTATTAATTGTACCCATGCAAATAATATTTTGACTTTACTGCTTTGACAGAAGCTCACGAGCATCCTCACCTTCACACCAATTCCAACCTTAATTTCTCCTTTTTCATTCAAACTAAATCTATATATTTATACGTGCATACAATTGTATAATTTTGTATATATACACTTTCAATTATATTTAGACGTACAAGTATGTATACTAATACTAATGCAAATACAAATAATTTGATTGGTCTATCGTATTTTCAACTAAATATTAAACGTCGGCTTCCAACCGATCAGCATTATAAGCCGATACACCCACATAAAGTGACAAACTCTAACGGTTGGCGTATATATATACTCATACGTGACGGTGCTGGAGAGAAATCAGCGTATCCAAGTAGCTCTGCCGTAGCTGGCGCTCACGGGCTTATTAAAGTAACTCTATTCGTCTGTTTTCTCCAGCATAAAACCCCCTCCAATCCCCCCACAACTCTTCGCTCACAACACTCAACAAACTCAAACTATGCCTACATCTATTCTATACATTACATTCATTCATCTCATCCTCCTCTTCTCCCCTATGCACGAAGCAATGGCCAGGCATTACCCAATCCTGCCCAGTGCTCCCTCCACAGCTCTGCCAAAAACCGCAGATTATGTCACCGTAAAACCATTTTTCAATCACAAGCAACGGGTTTTTCATCGAAGGGAAGTCAAGAACTGCATGCCCAAAGGGTCCCGCCGGTCTTCAGCCCCCAGCCGATACGTGAACTATCATGCACTTGGCTCGTTGAGGTGTTTCTCAGGCAGACACAGTCCTCCGAGTACGCCTTAATTAGCCAGGTGGTTAATCTCCGGGTCGTGTGTTTTGTACATGGTTGATGTGTTTGTCCAAGACCAAGGGCAGTTTTGGAGAAGGGATGAAGTTGGCAAGAATTGGTAGTATTGTGGGAGTTGTTCTTGTGTGTTTCTATGGTTTTCATCTGGAAAACTATATATCTATATATAGCAATGTGAGTATCTGTCTTGAGTGTGAGCACTTGATATTTGATAACAAGAGGGATCAAATCCTCATTTGATCAAGCTAAGAAGCAATTTTTTTCCCCTGAGGGCATATGTACTTGTTTAGAGACTTTTGTATAATTGGTAGGCAAAATTTCTCAGTTGAAGTACGTATATCGTACCAAAGTTATTTTCCAATATGTTTTGTGAACAAGCATGAAAGTGGCATCTCTCCCGTCTCATATTATAGTTATTGATGGGAGATTCTGAGAGGGTTGTGGCGCTCCGACCTATAGATAATATGCAGAGTCTCCTATAGTGTTTGAATGCTTAATTAAAAGCGTGATTGTATCAAGTCTTGAAATCCAATAAGAATATAGTGCTCGTCGTCTTCTTATCATATTATCATTATGAGTCGTGATTCGTAGAAGCGCAACAAAAATCATCTTAGATATAAGGTCATAGATCAACTCAGTAATGTTGTGTTATTCAATACGAGGAATTAAAGCATATGAATATAGGTCGGGAGGGCTGGCACTGGCAGCCAATTTAACATGAGAAGAGGTGTACAAGTAAGAAGAGTTGCCGCTGTATTTACTATCAAGACTCCCTCACCATAAAGAAACCAACTTGACAGTTGTGGGAAAATAAATTGGAAACACATGCATTGTGCTTTTCCTTTTCAATTTTCAAATAGGAGCTCCTATTAATCAAGTACTCATTCTCGGGAGAAATTTGTACCTGTCCTTACTATCAAACTTCCACAGGCTTTAACCATCATTTTTCGTGCGGGGTGGAAATGTAAAGTGGTTGCGACCATAACCTTGTTCTCATATTATAGTTTCCTGTCTCCCAAAATAATAGGTTTAAGCTTTACCAAGTTAAATCCACACAAGACCTCACACTTGTGCACTAACATATACTCTTTAATTTAGAAAAATAAGATAATATACCAATAGTCCCAGTGCATGCATACTGAGCACAGCGTCTAAAAGACCTGCTCATTATCCATTTGCCCGAATTGCCATATGAACATCAGCATTATATGGATCCTGGTGACTATGATTTGATCCACATCAGCTGGTACTAACACACTCAATCCACATAAGAAAACCTTTTTCACACATCACATAAAACAAACACCAACAGAAGCGCTAGGTAGAGAAGGCTGGAATATGGTGACATTTCAGTCAGTTAATTAAACAGCATTTCAGTTCTAAATATAGTCAAACAGACATCTAGAATAGTTGACATTTGGGAGGGCAAAAGAAAGTATAAGTTGACTTGAGCAGCCCCACAAATCCCAGAAGCCAAAAGTAAAGACGGGTTGTTGAGATAAATATAAGCAAGGGGTGATCACCCATTTCTGGAGACTGCTTGTGCATTAAATGGATAGTGCACAGTAAAATCCAGAACTCCTCGCAACATCTAACTATACAGATCATCTTCATCAGCTCCACCAGCAGAGGTTGCAAATGGGTCGGATCCAGATTGCCCGGCTGCTGGTTCAGTGAAACGGAATTCAGTTCCAAATCCCCGGGACTGTTGCAAGGTCTGGGCAAATGCCTGGTACTTCCGTATGTCAGCATCACTCACACTTCTACGAGCATATTTCATGGACTCCTCAAAATGTGCAGGCTTGATTTCTGAAACTTCATCCTCGAGATCCTCATCCATGGAATCAGGATTCTCCCTTCTTCTCCTCTCCCTTTCTATGTCCTGATATAGGAACTACTGTCAATAACCTCTCTTCCATAATCTCAGTAGAATCCAATTTTAGATCAAAGTATAAATGGAGATGCTATAGCCAACAGATGATTTAACAGAATAAAAGCAGCACTACTTAGAGATCACGACAAAATAACTGCTCCATTGACTACTGGAATAATGGCACTCTAATAATCCAAATACCATAAGAGGCTGCCAGAAAAACTCATCTTTGCAAAAATAGCTTAGTACTTGGGAGACAGTGCAATCAATAGGTCTAATCAATTATGAATGAAGTTGAAGAAAGTTGAGGTTCATTATAGATCTAGAAAAATCAGCTTTGGAATCACTAGACATGAATACAGTGAATAGAGTGGAAAAGAAGCACATTTGAAAAGTCAATATTTAGAACTTATCCAAGAAATCGTTTCTTAATTTCCTATCAAACAACTGTAAAGAACCACATTATCAAAACATGCAGGCATCTTTAGATAATAAAGATTCCAATTTGCCTTTTCCCCACCAACATACTGTATTGGTGGTCAGTAATATTGTAAGCGATATTGTTGTTTTGTTAGAAACATGAATAAGATGTCATAAATCCAGAGTGGTAGAGGTTAGCAACAAAGATAGGAGGTAACGACATACTTTCTCGATGGTCTCTCTTATGGCATATTTGCAAGCCCTCTGACATATTTCCGTTATATCAGCTCCACTGAATCCTTGAGTATACTTAGCAAGGGCTCGCAGATCAACATCTTTGGAAAGTGGTGATTTACGAAGGCAGGCTTTGAAGATCTGATGGCGTGAGTCCTCATCTGGCAGAGGAATATAGATTAACTGATCAAGACGACCTGGACGTAGAAGTGCTGGATCGATAATGTCAGGTCTGTTTGTAGCTCCAATTATGAAAACAGTCTTTTTGGCGTTCATGCCATCCATTTCAGTGAGAAGTTGATTAAGAACCCGGTCAGCTGCACCACCAGCATCTCCAACACTGCTTCCTCTCTGCAACAATTCAAGAAGCATTTCTTGTAAGTTACTGTGGTATCGTGTGAATATGAACAGTAGCAATGCAAGTTGTCCAACACGGTTATCATTCTTTGTGATTTGTTTGTTTTTCTTAGTATCCTATGCTCCAAGCTATTTAGCACAGATGATAATGATTTTCCACTTGTGTTAAAAATTAAAGATAGAAAGTTTAACACACATAAAGGTTGTTATGTTTAATTATCTTATAACAGGAAATAACCTGAGTAGCAATAGAGTCAAGCTCGTCAAAGAACAGGACACATGGAGCAGACTGTCTAGCCTTGTCAAATATTTCACGAACATTAGCTTCACTCTCTCCAAACCACATTGTGAGCAGTTCAGGTCCTTTAACACTGATGAAATTGGCTTGGCATTCATTTGCAATTGCCTTGGCCAGTAGAGTTTTGCCACATCCAGGAGGACCATAGAAAAGAACCCCCTTTGAAGGTGACATACCAAATTTCTCGAACTTCTCTGGATGTTCCACGGGATATTGAACAGTCTACAACATAATCAAGAGGTCAGTATTGTTCAATTATAGTAAATATAACACACTAATATTGAATAATGTAGATAAAATACCGCCTTAATAACAAATTACCTCCTGAAGCTCCCTCTTGACATTTTCAAGCCCTCCAATATCTTCCCAGGAGACATTCGGCACCTCGACAACCTGTTCACCAATTACAGAAATATAATTAACATAAATTCTCCCAGTAAGATGAATTTCACAAGACTAAATATCAATGATATAGTATTTCAGATAGGAGTTCACTTACTGTCTCCCGTAAAGCAGAAGGATTGCTTGTTCCAAGAGCAGTATGGAAGTGCTCATTTGTAACAGCCATGGAATTTAGTATCTCAGCATCAATCGTATCATCTTCCAAGTCAATGACATCCATTTTCTCTCTGATGCACTGCAGCGCAGCTTCCGTGCAGAGAGCCGCAAGGTCAGCACCAACATAGCCATGGGTATCTTTTGCTATTCTTTCTAAATCTACCTGCAATATCAGAAAATTGTTCCCGGTGAAATTGAATTGGATTCAGAGTAAACGAGCAAAACTAAGTGAAAATTATTGACAAAGATGCACGCCTTACATCATCAGAAAGTTTCATGTTCTTAGTATGAATCCGAAGAACTTCAAGGCGCCCAACTTCATCAGGAACCCCAATGTCTATCTCCCTGTCAAACCTGCCAAACCTTCTAAGAGCTGGGTCAATGCTGTTTGGACGATTAGTTGCCCCCATAACAATGACATGGGCACGGGACTTCAACCCGTCCATGAGAGTCAAGAGCTGAGAAACAATCCTCCTCTCAACTTCACCATGTGTCTTCTCTCGCTTAGGTGCTATTGAATCAATCTCATCAATAAAAATAATGGATGGGGCATTCTTCTCAGCCTCCTCAAAAGCCTTCCTCAGATTGCTCTCACTCTCTCCAGCCAATTTGGACATAATCTCCGGCCCATTAATCAAAAAGAAGAAAGCACCAGTTTCATTAGCAACAGCTCTAGCAATCAAGGTCTTTCCAGAACCTGGTGGTCCATAAAGCAAAATTCCCTTGGGAGGTTTCACACCAATAGATTTGAAAAGCTGAGGGTGTCTCAGAGGCAACTCCACCAATTCGCGGATTTGAGCCATCTGCTTTCTAACACCACCTACATCATCATAGCCAACCTCATCCAGCCTATCCTCATCCTCTCTCCTCACAGGCTCCCCTTCGCAGAAGATCTCAGTATCCGGGGCAACAACACAATATTCCCCTGGGTCAGTCTCAATGACTTTAAATTCCACACTTCTCATCCCCCCTCTCACAAGAAAATGATCCCCTTTCCTGACTGGGCGATATGCTTCCAGAAAGTAAGCTGTACAGACAATATGAATGAAGCCAATATTTGAAAATTTACTTCATTTGAACTATCATAAAGTGAGCAAGTTTTAAACAGGCTAAACTAATTTAAGGGCTTACGTTTCAGGTACACATCAAAAAGATCCCCAGTGAGACCTTCTATTGTATCATCCAAGGGCAATATGTGGACACGCTTTCCATATTTCACATCTGGACACTGGTGCACAGATACAACATCCCCAAGGCGAACCCTCAAATTTGTCCTGACGACCTTGTTCATCCTAATCTTTGGTTCTTCACAGGTATCATCAGCAAGCGCAATGCAAACTGTGTCCTTTCTTTTCTTCCCCTGAAAATCACCAAACAGCAGAATGCTCAAACTTAGTGAACCAAAATGAACCATACATTGACCAAAAACATAAATCTCAGAACAAAAACTCTATCTATTTTCCAATATGGTTTGCTCCACCAATCCGGAATCACTGAAAAAATCAAGCACACTGACAGGCATTCATAACCCCATATGATAGCAAAACCTTCCAAACCCTAGGGTCTCAGAGCAATCAGAAATAATGAAAATTATAGTCCAATCGCCAATGGCAAACAGCAGCAACTCCAACTTCAAGCCATACTGACCACATATCATAATCAATTCTTGTTCAAACACAACCGTAACGACATTAATCACCTTCACCTTCACTACTCTCTTGACCTTTCTAGGAAGACCAAGTTCAGGACTCGGCATTAATATTCATAAAAAGCTTACATCATTCGGAAAGTTCACGAGCAAATCAGATGCCCTAAGATAAGACAAAACTTCTCCATCAAAGCCATATTTTATTACTATTGTCACCTTCATTCAAGCTACAGTACTATCTAGCCTAAGCAATACAAATTTTAAAATTTGGACACCACCATTCAGTGTTTATCCATGGATCAATAATACATAAAAATAATTTAACAAGTCACTGTACACCAGGCCTTCCAACTTTTTCCAATAATCCCTATCATTGATGTGTTAATGCCCCAATCAGTAAGCAATTCAATAACTATACACCGAATAACCAAACATCAATATGTTTTCACCGCTTAAAGAGCTTCATAAACCAAGAAGAGAAAAACCCTAACCCCTCCCAGTTTAAAGAAAAAAAATTGAACAATGAAAATCAAAAGGCGACTACTCTCTAAAATAATATTACCTTAATCAAGATAGTGTCTCCACGGAAAAGCTGGAGCTTCTCCATGGTAGCAGGGTGGAGAGAAACGACGGAATTGTCGTCGTTGACCGCCTCATCCACAATCAGACGATTTGCAGCCTTCTTCCTCTCCAAGATTGCCGTCGAAAAGTCCTTCTTGCCACTTTTCCTGTTAAATACAACAAGCAAACAACGTCAGAGGTCCGGCGACTACTTCATCCAAAATTGGGCAAGAAATAAAGGAAAGACGCGATTTATCGAAGAAAAGTCGAACACAGTCATGGTCTACTTACGAATCAGACGACTCAGCTTGATGACTCATTGTTGTCGGCGATCTGAGAACGGATGATTGGAGGATGAACTGATGTTTCTTGGATTGGAAGAAGAAACGGGTAGTGAGAAGAATGTGGAAGATGGAGAGGGTTTGTTGTATCTATATGCGACAATAATGTGTATATATTGATTTTACCACCGTAACTCCACTTTACTTACTGGTCATAACCTCAATGATTTAATTGCATTTTAGTCCCTGAATTTTTCATTTAACGTCAAATTAGTTCTTTATTTTCTTATTTATATTGAATTAGTCCCACAAGTGATATTTCAGCATATTTTTCAATCACTTTCAATTACTAATAATAAAACAAAAATTGCCACTATTGATTTATAATTTTATTGAACATATTCATAACATTCCATTATCTCCAATTAAAATAGTTTTTTATTTTGAAAATGCTTTGTAACAATTATTTTAAAATAAGTTGCATGAGTATAATAAAAAGTTTTAAGCAATCTAATTTCTATTAGTTGTTCAATAATTTTATTAATTAATCAGAGTAGACAACATCTTATTAACATATTAAAAAATGTGGGTAAAATTCATTTTAATTCCTAACTTTTGATTCTATCTTTAAACTAGTTTTCGTCTTTTCAATTCACTCTAAATTAGTTCCTTCAATGAGTTGTTTTTCTATATTACTCTTATGAAACTCCTTTTTTTTATTATATAAAATCATTTGCCATCTATTTTTTATTTTTAATTATATTTTAGTCCTTCTATTTCTAAACTTGAAAAAATATAACTATTTTAACTGAAATAATTTATCATTGGCTCTCAAATAATAACTGGATCAATGGTATATTGATATAATTAATAAAAAATTAAATAAATAAGTTGAAGAAAATAGTTTGAATAAAAAAATAGAGCAAAAATATTTAAATAAAAACTTTAAAAATTAGAGCATAAAATAAGAAAATAAATATGCCAGCTAAAATATTTAAAAATGGGGTATATAAAACTCCTTAATTTATTCAGGCATCTTTTATTTTAAAAAACTATAGAAATTCAATAAATTCAAGACAATTATGTTGATATGTCATTAATCAAATTATTATCTATGCATATTGCCATTTTTTAATATAGATGTCTAAATCAGTGATTTATACCTAGTATATTTGAAAATGGAAATATGAATTTTTACTTTTATATAATTGAATATAACCATTTTGTTGTCTTTAAATTTTTTTTGGTCACTTTTTAATCTTAATTTTATTTTATTAATTTGTATTTTTTTTCTCAGTTTCTCATAATTTTTTTTTAAAAAAAATTATTTATCCAATTAAAATAAATACTTTTTAAAATAATGAGTAATTTATAAATTAAATTAAATTAAATGTGCCCAAACATTTTAACAAATATTTAATGATAATTTTTCTAATTAAAATAATTATAATTTTCAAGCTAATGTATGAAGGATCAATTTGCAATAAAAAAATAGAAAGTGAGGCACTAATTTAAAGTTAATTGAAAAAACAATGACTATTTTAAAATCGACATCAAATGTGAGGGACTAAGATGAATTTTACCCTAAAAAACATACGGAATAGCATTCCACGAACTTAATGGCATTACATTAAAAATATATATATTTTTTATACAATCGGATTGTATTACACGATATGATGTTGTTATAAAGAAACTTAAAACTGATTATTATTATTATTATTTACATTTGGTTTTATATTTCATTTTTACCCCATTTGACTAATATACAGTGTAGTTAAGATTCCATTAAACTTAACTTTCAAAATTTTTAATGATAAATGTTTATGAGACAAGGGACTATTATGATATATTTAAAAGATGATGGGCTAAAGTGGAATGAAATAAATAGATGGGGGACTAAATAATAAATTTTACCAATTAGGAATATTAGATTGAGTACGTGAATTGTGATTGTTTGTTTAATTATGGTTTTTTTTTTTTCTCGGGAAGAGCGGAAGGAATAACAGTATTTCAAAATAATATCTGGAGAAAAATATCAAGAACAAATAAGACAATTTCGACAAAGTATTGAGAATGACACTTAGCAAATATTTTCAATGTACCGCCAAGATTATGGCAAGAAAGTTCGATGCATTCTATAATGTGGAAAAATCCCACATTTTTGCGCAATTTTCTTACAGCTTTATTATGTCAAAAAGGATTTATCTTTATAAAATTAGCCATTGTGGCACGCCATCTCTGCGTGCATATAATATATATTTTTTCACACTTTAAAATATATTATATACGAGTAAAATATATAAATCAATATATTAAATTTAAAAAAAGAAAGAAAGAAAAGAAAAGAAACTAATTTATCAGTTAAAACAAAGTTTAATAACTTGAATAAGTTAGTTATATTATTAGTTCAATGAATATAGAAGATATAAATACAGATAGATAGAGTATATAATAAAAAGACTAATTTTGAATTTCAAAAAAAATGGTGCGGCGGTGTCACAATAACTTCCATTTGTGAGTGTATAAGGAGTTTCGTTTTTATATTAGTACAGATAAAATAATTTGGAGAACTGCACCTTATACAAAAATATTACAATAATAACAAACTTTAATTGTTAACTCCACTCGTCATGAGATTAAGTTGTTATTATCTATACAGGCCCGTTCCTGATATTTTGGTGGTCATAGGGCGAGTAAGGAAAAAGAAACCCCATAATGAAGCATATATAAAATAGTTGATATATGACTATAACTTTCTTTATTGTAATTTTAACGAATCAATGCTTTAACAACTAATATTTCATACACATAAGGAAACAAAAGTACAAGAAAATAGCTATATGATAGCCATTAAATAATATTACTAGCTTGACTTACAAACTTTGATGTAAAAAACAACACGCAACCTTAAGTCAAGTAGAAATAACACAATTCAAGTAAAAGTTCTTGCACCCAACAAACTAGGACAAGAAACGCGATGAGACTTTTTTTTTTTTTTAAGTAGCAAGCAATTTTTTTTTTATACTACGCTACTTTAGACTAAAGGTCCTCCTAAGGGTTGGGCCCTAGGCCGTCGTCCTAAATTATCTACTCTCAGAAATGGCCATGTACATATAATAAAACATAAATATAATATATGTACATACTTGGATAGCTTGTCTGAATTTATTTGTCACATAATAAAATATTTATTTATTTATTTTTATTTAAGTTTAGATAAACATATGATGTTTATCTTTATTGAAAAACAACTGCCATGGTTTTTTTTTAGAGTTAGTTAGTAACATAATTTAAATCTTATTTTAATATTTAATGATACTTAGAAAAATAAAATTTAGATGAAAATAATCATAATTTATTTATCTATTTATTTAGAAATACAATACGATTGTGCCTGGGCATGGTGGTACTAATTAGTTATTAAAGGTTTATTTAGATTATCACCTTAATATTATTATTTTTTGTAATACCTAAAATTACAACAACTTAAAAAAAAAAAAAGATTGTTCATATCATATTAACATGAGATTCACATGAATTTGAATTTGAATATATTAGATGATGTATTAATGAATCTCATTAATTAGAAAATATATATACATGCTTGGTGTATAAAAATTTTCTTAAAAAAAAAACTTATGATGTCAATGTGTGTGTACATATTAAATAGAAAAAAATAATTACTAAAATTTAATATAAAAAATCCTGTTTGGGAAAACACTGGCAAAGCAAAGATTTGAGAATACAAACAACACACATGTCACAAGTTTCAAGCCGTTGTAGCTCAAAGTAATCATGTAGTCGGGAAAACATGCCTTAGTTTAAAAGTTAAGGCATTGTATATGTATACGCTCAAATTATCAATAAAATAATCAGCCACACAAACAGCCAAGTACTTTACTACAATTACAGAAACCTCAAAATTGTTTTTACACAGTTGTAGGAAAAAAACAATCACCACTTGCTGCAACAGATAATCCTACAACATTAGGATACAAAAACCATACAAACTACACAGTGCACAGCCCTGCTGTTTGTTGCTCTAAAGAGAGAGAGAGAGAGAGAGGGGAAAACCCTTTTTGTAAGGACAATGTGTGCTGGCATTTGGCTGCATGCTGCAAAATGATGGAAGCCACATTATTATTATTATTACTATTATTATTAGAAAATTTAAAAGGAGAGAAAATGCGTCTCATCATTTTCCTTCTTGCTTTTGTTTCTTTGGGTCTAATGATATAATCTCTCAGAAACTTGAATAACACACTTACCCACTATATATATATATGTATGTATGTATGTATGAGACCCCACAATTGAGAAAGTAAAAGTAATTACTTACAAAAACAGACAATTTCACACTATCACCTCATTTTGCTACTACTTATAAAAGAGTTAGCAACAAGAATCATCTTAGAAAATTCTTGTAATAAATATATTCATAAACACATTTACGTGTGTGAGATTGCCGCATATTAGTACAAATATTTAATTCCCGCTTTTCTAGGTACAAAAATACTGCAAGAATGTGATTACGATATACATATATATATATGTATTGTTTAATAACTATTAATTCTTTGTGAACATTGAAGTTGACCATCCATTAAAGAGGGCCGACATGTAATTTTCATACATAATTGACGAAAATTAACACATAATTTACCCAAGATGATCATAACGTTAAATTAAATATAAAGTTGAATATGCCATGTTCTCTTGAAATTTTATAGTATCATTTATACATAAAGACATTGCTTGGTTGTAAAATTTCAAAGTATGCTTTATTAAATTGGAGGACAAACTTTATTACATAATACTAAAATGTTGTGTGGAATCTTTAAAATGAATAGAAGCAAACAAAAATGAAAGAGAACAAAAGCACCAGAAAAAAGGGAAGAAAAGAAAGAGAGTGGGTCAAAGGATTCATCAAGTTTCAGGCCTTTAATGTTTTTCTTGTTTTTTTGGGAAATTATTTCAAAATTTTAAGTCCAATTTAAATTAAAATTATAGGTAATTAGGCCAAAATCAAGTGTCATTCACACTCTCTCTTTCAGTTTCTTGTCTCTTTTTGCTCTTTTATTTTTTCCTCCATTATTATTCGCCTGCTGGAGTTCTCACTCCTATGCAAAAACCCAAACCCCAGATCCAGCCTTTTCTGTATGCATCTCTCTCTCTCTCTGGGTCATTTTCTTTGATACCCTTTATCTTTCTAGCTGCACTGCTTCTTCAAGTTTATCAACTTGGTAAAGAGCATTAGAGGTATATTTGGTAATGCAATTCTTTTTCTGCATGTAAATCTTTTTGTATCATGTGATGTTTTGAGTTTTTTCTGGTGTGGGGTGTGCTTGTTCTTGAAATTTAAGGGGGCGTTTGGGTTCTTGGGCACTGAGGTCTGAAATTAGAGAAAGTTGATAACTTGGTAAAGATTCAATAAAAATCCTTTGGGGGGTTTTTGTTAGAATTATATAATTGAAAACGATACGAGAACTGTTTTGGAGAAGTTTGTGAAGTAAGGGTTCTTGATTTTTATTGGGTTTTTTGGATAATTCCGCACACGCGTTTGGACTTTGTGGAAGAGGCAAACAGAGCGTGAAATATTTCATTTGAACCATCTTTCTCTTGAAGATCTTTCGTTAATGTAAATGATGCAGTAATTTCGACATTGAATTTGTTACTTATATCATCAAACTGCTCTAAAAATCTCCTCCTTTTTATGCACTTATTGACTATAATTGTATGCTTTGTCAGTTTCAGCTAGCTTGTGTCAACTGAAGTTGGATGAACGGTGGAAAATTAGTTTTTCAGTAGAATTGGCACTTGAAATTGTGCCGATGACGTGTTAATTTCACTTTGCTTTGTGGATGATAAACGGGGGACTTTAGAAGCACACAGATTTTTTAGCAAAATGGAAGAAATACAATCTCAATCAGATCATTATAGGTCCTCATCATCTTCGGCAAGTAGCCCAGCAAGTAGAGTGCCTTCAAGCAATTTTTTCTACTTAAGAAAACCGGGGGCACTTAGGCAACCTATTTCATTTGAGGACTCACCCGACTGGGATGATACAGATATTGAAGTTAAGGTGGAGGAAGGAGGAGCAGACTCCATTCGTACTGCTACTACACCAGTCTCCCCCTCTCTTTCAAAGCTCAATAGTGGCTCACTGCCATCACCTCCTTTACCTGAGGGTGCAATTGTTGCAAGGAAGATTGCAGGGGCCTCACTTGTGTGGAAGGATTTGACAGTTACTATAAAGGGTAAAAGAAAGTACTCTGACAAGGTTATTAAGAGTTCAAACGGCTATGCGCTGCCAGGGACAATGACGGTTATTATGGGCCCCGCCAAGTCGGGAAAATCAACTCTCTTAAGAGCTCTTGCAGGTTTGTCTTTTTTGATGACTTCTTCCTCTTTTAGCAATATGACAAGAAAACATGGATTTACATTTATGAATAAATCTTACGTTCTTGCTTGCTTTTTTTACCCTAATTCAGGAAGATTGCCAGATTCAGCTAGAATTTATGGTGAGGTGTTTGTTAATGGTGTAAAATCACGCATGCCATATGGATCATATGTAAGTTTCCTTGAGTGCCACGAGTCCTTAAACCTTAATTTATGATAATGTGGTTTCCGATGGTTTTAGTGTATCACTTGTCTTGACCATGCATTCGTTTTGAAATGTTCAACTTTGTTCTGTTTTTAAGGTGCTGTCAGTCATTGCAATTTTTGTGTGAATAAGGATAAAATTTGGGACAATTTTGAAAACATATACCTCTATATTTTTCCTCGTACTCCTTTAAGTAGATATGTGCTGGCATACCAAATTCTGTCCCGCATATTTATTGAAGGTAAATGTCAAATACAGATAGTAGAGTTTCCTGTTTCTGGAATATTTGCATAAAAAAAAGATCATTTCCATTAATAAGTACTGCGAAGATGCAATCATGAAAACTCACACTTTAAAGATGCATTTTTTTAATGCTGAAGACAGCTAAGAAGAATTGGTGATTAATGTAATGCCAGAGTCCTCCTAGTTGAATTATAATTTGAAAGGGTTTGATGCCCATGGATTTGCCAAGGCTAATAATTATGCAAGTGAAGAGTAAAAAATTTCATGTGTGAATTGATGGTCTACCACAATTGCTCCATGATCTGACTTTTGGAAGGGTAGAAAACCATATATAACTCTTTTCTTCTTATTTTATGTTTGTCTAATACTTTTGAAGGTTTGATCGAGTATTTTGTACAATGCATTAGGGATTTGTTGAAAGAGAAACCACGCTTATTGGATCCTTGACTGTGCGTGAGTACCTTTACTACTCAGCATTGCTTCAGCTTCCGGGCTTCCTTTCTAAGAAGAGGAGTGCAGTGGAGGATGCCATCCTTGCTATGTCATTGGGGGATTACGCAAATAAGCTTATAGGCGGCCACTGCTATATGAAGGGTCTTCCCAGTGGTGAGAGACGACGTGTCACAATTGCCAGGGAGCTGGTGATGAGACCCCATATCTTGTTTATTGATGAGCCTCTTTATCATCTTGACAGGTTTGTTTCAACTTTTATTTATGAAGCTCTTGTACTCTCTGTGAACTTGCAATGTGTGTCACTGTGAGCCTTGTGCTGTAGTGCATGTTTCAACCAAACAAAGAGAGAAAATACGTAGTTGTAGTTGTTTATGCTTTGTTTGATAACTTTGCTATGCCTTTAACTATCCTAAAATGAAGAACATATTCTTCCTTTTAATGGATCATCTAGCCTTTTTTGCTTAACTTGATAAAACTTAAAATTGTTAAAGTCTGCACGTGCCTTATTCATGAAATTTGGCAATGCTGCATTTCTCTTGATGATTAAAACTGGCCTAGTCTGCTAATTATTTTCTCCGGTGATGTGTGAATTAACTGAATCTTATATATCAGCATGAGTTTTGAAACAGTAAATTATGGAACCAATATTTCATCTTATCCCCAACATGAAGTTTGGTGTAAACCTGGTGCCTAGAGAATCAACAAAGTTACACATCTCAAAGTGCTAACAGAAAGGCCTATAAGTTCTCTTAACAAATGATTACTGTTGATCGTTGAAATTCGTGAAAATGTCTATTGTGTTAGTATTTATGCATTTGATCCATTTCTTAGTTGCTTTCACTAAAATAGGTTGATAATGTGACCTTGTATTGCCAAATAAATATCATTATAAAATGCAATGTGTTTTATATCAATTGATCCAACGTTATGAATGAGACTGTTTCCCTTTTGTTCTACTTGTCCACTCATTCTGATCAACTACTAATTTATATCCACGTTCAGTGTATCTGCACTCCTGATGATGGTTACCCTGAAGAAGCTTGCAAATACAGGGTGCACTCTTATGTTCACCATTTACCAGAGCAGCACAGAAGTGTTTGGCCTTTTTGATAGAATTTGTCTTCTTTCAAATGGAAACATTGTTCTTCGGCGAAACGCTTGCATGTTTGCAGGTAATATCTCAGATTATATGAATCTCCTAAACTTGAAGTTATTTACTAAATTTTCCATTAATTATCCTAATAGAGTAGTATTGGATTACCTTCACGCACAGAGTTATTTTTTTATGGAATATAGTTTCCCCTGTCGCTGGGAAAAATGGATGTTAGTTTGCTTACTAGTTAGTGAGATCTTGGTCAAGCCAAGGTTGTCAAGCCAAGGTCTAAAATGATTGCCTTCTCTAAGTGGTGTAGAAATTCTCTTTGTTTTCTTTCAGCTTTGATTTGTGAAATACTTATTCTTTTTCTTTCTCTTGTTTTCTGTAGCATTTCTCAAATGCTGGATTTCCTTGCCCTATCATGCAAAGCCTTCCGATCACTTTCTGAGAGCAATAAACACAGATTTCGATAGGATCATTGCAATGTGCAAAAACTGGCAGGTATTTTCCTATTTCTTGCATGACCTACCCCACCATATAGCTGGCTGAACTATCTCATGTAATTGCGTAATCCTTTATGTATATAGCAAATTAAGGCTGATGTTAGCAGATGCCTTGCTACTGTAATTTTCTGTAGTGTACTATGGTGATTTAAAGATCATATATGATTGTTTTTACAATTTCATACTATGGTTGTTTTCTGTAACCATTAGCCGATAATTGTAACAGGACGACCATGGGAACTTTCGTCTGTCAATATGGACACTGCTGTAGCAATACGTACTCTTGAAGCAACATATAAATCATCTGCAGATGCCGCTGCTGTTGAGAATATGGTTTTGAGACTTACCGACAAGGTGAGTCATTATTATTGTTAAAGTTTGTGCTTTCTGCAGCTCATGTTGAACTGGAATGTTTTTTCTTCATCATGGTTACAGGTTTTCTATATTTTTTGTTCTCTGTTAATACCTCAAGAAGAAGTTTATTTATAAATTAATATGATTTTTTTCTGTATTATTTCCACGTCCAACAGTCACCACAAATTGCAGATACTAAGGACCTTCTAAACTCTAATTGACCATGCTGCTGAAAATGATATAATTTCCCAGTCCGCATACGCCCCTCTATGATCGAGAGCTCTTTCTGTTCCATCAATACCTATATTCCCACTCTGGCAAAGTTCTTTGTATTCTTGACACTCTTAGCTGACATTCATCTAGCAGATCCTATGGAGCAAACAATTAACGCCCCTTCAATCCAAATTGCTTGTGTTCATAATCATCATTTCTTTATGGCTACAGGAAGGCCCAACTCTCAAAAGCAAAGGCAAGGCAAACTTTGTTGCCAAAATTGCAGTATTGACTTGGAGATCATTGCTGATCATGTCAAGGGAGTGGAAATACTATTGGCTTCGGTTAATTCTTTACATGTTCCTGGCGCTATGTATCGGTACTGTGTTCTCGGGTTTGGGGCATTCTCTATCATCAGTTGGGGTAAGTTGTATCAATGCAGCAAATAGTCTCTGTTGATCCTCCATCCTAATTGTAAGGGGTGCAGTATGACTGCATAATAACAACCAATTTCCTTTTCTCTAAAATTGCAGACAAGAGTTGCAGCTGTATTTGTGTTCGTATCATTTACTTCGCTTCTTAGTATAGCCGGTGTACCTGCGCAGCTCAAAGAAATCAAGGTAATGGAGATCTCCATATTTCGTTTCAGTAAACTTTCATTTGCAGACTTCTTGTACAATCTATTTGTGATCATTAATCTTCTATATGCAGATATACGCCTGTGAAGAAGCAAACCAGCATTCTGGGACATTCGTCTTCTTAATTGGGCAACTTCTTTCCAGCATTCCGTTCTTGTTTCTCCTCTCCGTCTCATCAAGTTTGGTCTTCTATTTCCTCATCGGGCTACGTGACGATTTCAGCCTGTTGATGTACTTCACTCTGAATTTCTTTATGTGCCTTCTCGTTAACGAAGGGCTAGTGCTGCTTGTTGCTACCATTTGCCAAAATATCTTCTGGAGTATCATAATGTTGGTGACTATACATGTAAGTTCCGTCCTACTCATCGAGCTGAATTTACCTACGGCTAGTAGAGAGCATCCGTTTCATGTTCTTCTACAAGCTTTCTTCAGCTGCATTTTGCTTCATTTGAATTATTCCACACGGAATTTTCCCCTGTTTTTGGCAATTCTCTAACTTGATTATGTACCTTCGATCTAATTAACATTGATGTTGTCTTTCAGATGGTGATGATGCTTTCAGCTGGGTATTTTCGAATTCGAAGTGCCTTGCCGAGGCCCGTGTGGATGTATCCTGTGTCTTACATTGCTTTCCATACCTATTCTATCCAGGCAAGTTGGTTCTATACTATTAATGCGAACCCTGATATCTGGGCTTATTTCTGAAAACCCTCAACTTTCTAGAATTACAGGAACACCCCCTGTAGTCATGCTTTACTGTAAGATTTTCCACGGCTCCTCCTTTGGAGGAATTTGCATTGCAAAACCTGACTGTAGGAGATGTCGCAATTTAGCAAGTTTGGGATCTTTTTGTTGTAACATGTATAATATTTCAATGAGTCTTCGTGCAATCATCGCTAAATCTAGTGCAAGTTTGACTTTAAAGCTTCAAAACCACTATTCCAGCACAATGTTAAAGCATATCTCTTTCTGAAAACACAGAATTGTATAGATAATGTGGCGTGCTCCACACTGTTTGCTACGGAAACACAGAACAGTGTGAATCACACCAAGTAGTGGGATTTACATTGTGCTGATATACAATCCATATTGTTTGATATCTTTACACTCGAGATATATATAGAATTATGTGCATGTAGCTTTTATGAGAAATACTCAGTTGGTCTGTAAGTAAGGATTACAATAACTGTTTAGTTAATGCTGTCTACTATTCTGATATCTGAACTAGCTTCGTTTTGCTTCAGGGACTTTTGGAGAATGAGTACATTGGAACTTCCTTTGCTGTTGGGCAGGTAAGGTCTCTCTCAGGCTACCAGGCCCTTCAAAGCGCGTACGACATATCAGCCGACGTTAACTCCAAGTGGGGAAATTTACTCATACTGTTTCTCATGGCTGTTGGCTATCGCATTCTTGTTTTCATTTTGCTACAGTTTCGTGTTAGAAAGACCTTATCTCTTCGTTGTTTGTTCCGATGTAACCAAAATACAAACAATCCGAGATAAACGACAGAGTTGTAAGAAACTTATGATGGTTTAGTTCATTTTCTGGTTTTGCTCAATGCACTTAGGTTGATTATCTAAGTTAAGAAATAATGGAAATTTTTTTTCAAGAAGATGTCTTTGTCTCCATCAGCAATGCCTGAATTGTGAGAATCCATGAAACAGGACAAGCAGCGGCCCTCGCTGCCTGGATGACTCTATCCTGGCTGATTTATTGCAAATCGACCTGGCCATAGGTAGTACTTGGCAGTAATATGAATTGTTAGATCGAGTGAGACACATTATGAATGATCCCGACAGTTTATATTCAATGTGACATGTAAGTAGATAATAACACGACCATGAAAATTCATGCAAAAATCATTGATAGGAAGCACAGAGTTTGTGCAGTGATGTAGTTTATGCGTGAAGGTAGAGTCCTAAATTTTAGACTCAGATGACGACCATGAAACCAACGCCTTTGCTTTGCAACTTTGCCTTCCAATTTTCTACTTAGGGACAATTATTTGGACATTTACATTTATTATTGGGGCTCATTTTAAATATAACCTACCCCATTTTCCCCAACTCTATTAGAATAGGTTGCCGAACTACCAAAGTCAAACAGGCATCACTATGCTTTATACCGTAATTTGACATAATTAATATGCTACTAATGTGTAAAATGTTTATTAAACATTTATTGTTAAATTGTTTTAGGCATGCTTCATAATATATTTTTTATTTTTATCCAATGAATTTTGACAAGTATACATCGTATTTCATTATCTGAAGATTTTGTTAGAAATATGTGCATCATTATTTGACTTGCTATAAAGTATGGTATGGTAAAAGATGATGTAAAAACATTTTATATTAAATGTTTTTATTTATGAATATAATAAAAAGATAAATTACAATTGAAGTTTATTATAATTATAAATTTTAAAGGACTATTATTATCAAAGAATATTTGTAAACTTTTAAAGGATAAAAATATTTATATTTATGAAAAATAGAGAAAAGTCTATTGTAATTTATAATCATAAAAAAATTATTACTTGCAATTCTCAGGATTGATGGCAAAAAATAAAAAAATAAAAAAAGAAAAAGAAAAAACGGTGGTCATCAATCCTGTATGGCTCGATGCTATTGGCTATTACCAGGTCTGCACTGCCCCTGATTTCATCTTTCAATGTTTTTGCACGCACTTCTACGCAGATTTCAACGGTCCTCATATGAAAAAACCGCGTCTACCCGCGCCAAACCCCAATCGAATCTACCACCCTCCTCCCCCAAAACCCCCACGCGCATACTTCTCCTCAATTTCTCGCTTGGAATCCATGGACGGCTGATCGCAGAGACCTCCAATCGGAATACGAGGAAACCGGAACTCCGATAGAGGGCCATGGCTGTTTCGTTGTTGCAGCAGTTGAACGGCGAGAGAGCGGTGGTGTTGCTCTATATCATTCGAATTCTATTCTCCACCCCTCTATCACTCCTCCCTGAAGCCTGTTCCCTCTCTCTCCTCTCTCTGTTTGCTCTGTGCGTTGAGATCTCCGTCGACGATGCCTCCAATCCCCTTGCCAACTATTTCAGGACCAGGTTGATTTAGTTCATGTGATTTCTTTCAGGGCAATTTAGGGTCCAATTGGGATATGACTTCTTTGTTTATTGATTACAACTGGTTTACGGCACCCGTTTTTCTCGTTGCTTGAGTTTTAGTGTTTAGTTGGTGGTTCTGGTGATCCTTTTTTTTTGGGAAAAATTTCCAACTGTTACCGGAAGGGTTTATTGGATTTTTGTTGTAAGTTGCTGGGTTCTTGTAGTATTTCGGAATTAGCCTGCACTTTCTTTCTGGGTTCGATTGAGCTTTATCAATATTGCTATAATTAAAAAAATTGAATTGCATTGCATTATATAGCATCGTTTTCTTTTATTTTTTATTTTATGTTGTTCCATGGGTTTGATTTGATATATTTGATTCCTAAAGTGCTTGGTGATAGGCCTGGAGCTTCATCTGGAATTCTGCTGGGCGCAGTGACCCTGCCCGGCGTCATGGTTTCAAGGTTGATACAGAGTCTGCGAGCATTTTCATTGCAGGAAGTTGGAATTGAAGGTATGTGTACTATCTTAAACTTGAAACATTAGCATTTAATTTAAGACTTTGACTCTGCATCTCCTGAATTGCAATGAGAGGCACGTATAGTCGTGGAGGGTGCCCAAACCCATAGGCTATTGGATAGTTAAGAGCAATTATATCAGACATGTTGTTTGGGTTAAATGATGTTCTTTAAATGGAACCCCTGAAAAACCTTTTGCTGTACTCTGTATCTGTGTGTATGAGAAATGCATGTCAGCTTGTGGCCTTTCTTTCTGGTATTTCTTTTCATGTATTTTTTGATGATCTTTTGTATTCTTTAGGGAAACAAACCTCATCAAAACGATTTTACCATTTTCAGATGTATTTGAGCATTTTCATTTTTATGTATACAAACGTCTAAACTGAATGATTTACCAAATAGCCCACTCTGCAGATATAATCTATATTTTGGTTGTGCCTACAGGCAGAGGATCTGAAATGTTGGTTTACTTTTTCCACTGAAGAAAATCCATAAAAAGGAAAACTATCTACCTTCATAAGGAAATCAGCTCTTATGCCCAATAGTAGAATTCCTGGCCAGCCAGGTTGTCTTATACTCCCTTTATTTGGCTAGTAGCAAATGCTGCATTAATTGCATTAGCTGATACTAATGCAGCCTTGTCCATTTCTATTTTTCTTTTATAGCTTTTAACTTTCGTATCAGTTGCATAGAGGCAGTTTTTCGCTTATGCTGCTTATTACCTCCATTTATGCTTTTCAACTAGATTCTTTTGTCTTTAGCTGCTCTCTTTCTCTCTTCTCTCTTCTGTATTATTGTCCATGTGAATCTAATTTACTCTACATTTATTTTTTGTCTTCTACAGAGATCGAATACCTGAAGTTGCAATTCTGGGCCGTGTCAGCCATTTGCTTCACTGTGCTAGTTTTCCTTTGCATCATTTGTCGAAGTCAGGGAAAGAGCTCGTATTCTATCAGTTCCCTCTCCAACTTGGATGCAAAATTTAGTTTGATTTGTCTAACCTTGCTCGTAGAACTTGGCCTGGTATCATTGTCTTGGAAATTATATGGTAATCTTTGTCCATTTACATTCTTGTTTTATATTGACTAAAATATTTGGAATATGTGAAATTTGTGCATCTTTTTGGATGTCTCAATTTTGAATTTCATGCACGCACATTTTTCCACAATAATCTCTGTTTTTTTTGTTAGTCAATCACAAGATATTTTCATGCCTCACATTTTTCTTTTTTTTCTTCAATTCTCTGCTCTTGCAGGTTGGCCTGTAGCCTTGATGACATTGTGGGTGCTCTGTCACGGATTCACAGCAGTAAAATTAATTCAGAGAATTATCCGAACTTTCCCCGCGTGTGCTTCTATTGGTAAGCTGTGTTACTGTTTTATCTTTGGAATGGAGTTGTGAGAATAAGGAATAAGAAAGAACAATGGCAAGGAATTCTTTTCAGGTGTTAAACCCTTAATGATTTAATCTTTAGATGTAGTGAGTGCTCTTATGACTTTTCTGCTTTCTCCCCTCAGAAATTATATGTCTTTCTCTTGGCAGGGGAAGCACTTCTAGTTACTACTGGTCTTGTTGTTTATTTTGGGGACATGCTGGCATATACTGCTGCAAGAGTTAGTTTCACTGGCCTCTTTTCTCCAAAGTATCTCTCAGCAATAGTTATGATTTCTTTTTATCTCAAGCTATTCTGTTACTAAACAGATCCCTAGTTTTTTGGCCTCATCTAAGGGACTCCTCGTACTGTATGGGATCAAGAGAAGTGAAAAGGCACCATTATTCAGGTAACTTCCGCAAGATTTCAGTAGCTACAGTGATGCTATTTTCTGGCCCCTCTGTAGTTGGCTGGGAGGAACTTATACTTAATTTTTCCTGAATATTATCAGTAATTCTCTTGCCCATACCATGCAGGGAGTGATTATTGGCCTGCTCATTTTTCCTATATTCTATAAGTATGTTATCCAATTATGGGAATCCTTTGCAAGCTTGAGTAGCAGTGGAGATTTGGGAAACTACGAGATGAGAAGATCCTTAGTTTTCTATGCTTCGCTCACGTTTATGTTGGCTATGGTGGTTCCATCATGGATGCAACTTGTGCATTCTTTTAAAATTCATCCTTTGTTGTGGTATAATTACTGCAATTTCTTCTTCTTCTAGCTGCATTTGTTTTGCATGTTCTTTTATGTGAAAGCTGAAGGCATTTGAGCAAGCTGTATTGTTTGCTATAAGGGTCGAGTAACTTGATTCTTGGAACATTCTGAAAACAATTCCTCCAGGGTGGAAGTTTTGCTGTTATGTTGTGCATGTTAGAATCAAACCAGACGAATGTTGATGTTGATTAGCAGAAAATATTCATATACTTGCATACAGATGTTATGAATTCTGTTGGACATATGAATAAGAGCATAAGTTTTCATTTGTTGATTTGGTTGATAAATGATATTTCAATGCGTGGTCTAAGGTATTTTGAAATTAAGCAGTGGGTTCTTTTGCTCATGATTGAAAATTTTTGATAAGTTTCCAGTGAGTTCCCATTGAATGACACACTAATTAATGAACTTATAATCTAATAGTCCATTTTACTGGGCAAACTAACATGTGAAAATGTCATCTAATTTGGTAATATGAATCTATTTGGCTTTTGTAGAATGCTAAAGAAAAGAGCTGTGTGTGTGTGCCTCATCTTCATCTGAAGTCACAATATACCTCCAAATAGTTTGCTGATTGCCTTAAATTTAATCCCATTCAGCATGGGAAGAAATTTATTATAAAAGGGGAAACCTTAGTTGTAGCATTTTCAGATGTTCTATAACCTCTCTGCGTCCCTGAAGGGAGAGCGGTTGTTGATAAATAAACATAAGTAGGGTTTCTTGATAAATGAATATCGCTTGCTTCCTTCAAAACTTTCCAGCGACTATTTATGAAAATTTTCCTGTAAATAGAGCTAGGTGCGTTTCCAAGAACTGCTGAGGTTGATTATTTTAATTAGTCATCCAATAGTTTCTCAATACAATCTTATTAAAGAAACAGTTGACTGGAGATTGTTTATACCCTGAAGCTCAGGTTGCAATTAAACTCTCCGCCTTGCACTTGTTTGTTTTTTTGACAAATGCTGCCAAGTTAATTATTGACTAGATACTATTTTCCCTGATTAGATGTAACCTAGTTCTCCTTGTGTTTTCCTGCTGTATTTGCTTTGAATATAACAATGCTGTTTCCATATTTTACATTGTCAGGGTATTACATTTTGTTTTCTCGGAACCATTTAAGAGTCTCACGCTGTGCGCCTATTGGCTGGTCGTGATATATTTTTCAGTGAGAAAGTTTTATAACATATCAAAGAATAGCAAGACTGAAAGGATACTTCTACGCAAATACTATCATCTGATGGCTGTTTCAATTTTTGTTCCTGCCCTTATATTCCAGGTACATTGACGTTGCATTAGTATGGTTGTTTCTCTGCAATTTCCTTTGTCTTTTCCAGAATGGTGCTAATATTTTATATTCATTCTCAGCCAAGGTTTCTTGATCTGGCTTTTGGTGCAGCTTTGGCGGTTTTCCTCTTGTTGGAAATTATACGAGTATGTCCTGGTCAAGGAAACCTGCTTTGCCACAATCATTTAACTGAAGTTATTTTGTTCTTTTTTTAACATATATATCTTTCTACATCATCAATCTGCGAATTTGTAGGATCTTATTGTTTAAATTCCGGAAGTCTGCTGAAATATGTACTGATAGGGAACTCAAGTGTCATACTTCTGCTTCTTCGGCAATTCTCTTCTAACACAACTGCATCTGAAGAAACCAATTTATTTCAATATTTCAGGGACTAGATATTTATAAGTGGAAAAGTATGAATTACCATGCATTTGAAGATTCTTTCTGATCAGGATGCATTTGGTTAGTCTGAGAGATGCATGATGATGCTAGAAGAAAGTAATTCGACTTTTTTCACTTGTCTGAATGGGAAACAAATACTACAAATATTTGGTTTGAAAGGTTCCTTCTTATTGAGAGCAAATTGAAGCAAAAAGATAAATTTGTAGAAAAACAGACTTTAATTTTTATTTAATGTGTTTATTCTAGTGAGCTATTATCCGAAAAAAACTACTTATGCACAGAGATTATATGGTCGTGAAAATTAGGAGATAGAATTCTGTTAACAAAATAGAGATAAGTTTTATGGATGTACTACAGATATCTCTTTAGTTTGCTACAATGGTCTGAAGTTCATTTAGCTTCCACCTCACCTAGCTAGCGTAAAACTGTTAGTTCATTTTTTCTAGAGAGATGAAAATTTGTTGTGAGACAAAAAACGAGGAAAAGAACATTGTACATGGTATTCTGAAGATCTTGCTCCTGCTGCTTCTTTGCATTGCCTGTTCATTTTTTTTTTGTTTCATGGTTAGTATGTTTATTGCATCTTCTTGGTAACTTAAGAACTGTGCTTTTTTGCTGGGTAGATATGGAAAATTTGGCCATTAGGCCATCTAGTGCACCAATTCATGAATGCTTTTACTGACCATCGTGACTCCGATCTTCTGATTGTCAGGTGTGTTCCTGCCCTTATAACATAGTGTTACTACGCCTTGTGGTGGTTATAAATTGTTAATAACTGGTTCCTCCTTTTGTTCATTGTTCAGCCATTTTTCACTGTTATTGGGTTGCTCCCTTCCAATCTGGCTATCTTCTGTTTTACTGATAGACCACTTGCACCTTTCGCTGGAATTCTGAGTCTTGGTATTGGAGATACTATGGTAAATTTGTGTGCTTCTATTCTAGCTGTCTTTTTTGGCCCTATTGTCCTTGATCTCAATAAGAGTTGAAAGTTTTGACTTGCCATTCAATTATTAAAATTTGGTTAAGTTAGCAGACTTGGATGTCGAGCTATATAAAATTTGATGGTCTTGATCATATGACGTACAGGCTGCAACTTCATTCCAGTTACAAGTATATTCAGTTACTATCTTTGTATGAAACCATTTATTTTTGTAATACTGATACCTCAGAAAACGTATATGTGACTTCCATGACAATATGACAACTTTAGATCATTTATCTTCTGTTTTCATTAGTTTCATATAGCCATAGTGGCTTTGGTTCGGATCTGATATTCAATCCCTATAAAATGGCTTGAATGCATGATAATTAACACTCTTCTGAGTGAAGGATCTGACATGTCTTGTCAGAAGACAAGTATGTATTTGTAATTTTTGTATGATTGCCCTTTCATGAACCAAGCTTTTCAGTAGGAAGTTCTGTCAGTAACTTAGATGGGGATTTGTCTGAGGGCATGTATATATATTATGTCCTAATATAATGTGACTCTCTTAATGGGTTTCATGTACTTGGCTGATTTCAGTTTCAAATCTAGTTTAAGAAAACAGAGCCTAGCTATCCCTAACGAAAACACATCATAATATAGATGTGAACTTGACATGCTATTTTGTTATGCAGCTTTTATATGCCTGTTTCATAGGAAACTCTTTGTGTCATGCCAAATCTGGTCCAAGAATTGTGCTGATAGAGGTCTAGTGAATTATGAGTGATTCGTGAAAAACATGATTGTTTTAAATCAACTTGGCTTTTGATTTTCTGCACTTGGTTACGAGGGATTACAAGATAAAGAGAAAGCGTAAATTATTATAGCTGAAGTTACTTATTGGAATATATTCTTGTAATTGATGTGTATATAACATATGAATTCAATACTGTTAGAATATTTTGTGATTATCCTTTTCCTATTTGTGTTTATGTATTGTTATCTATTTAGATAGGTATCTTTGTTATTATCCATTAAGTTGTAGTCATCTCTAAATTCCACTACTATATATAGAGGTGGAATGATTAATAGTAAAATAGAACATTCTCTTTTTCCATTCTTATTTCTACAAATACTTTTCACATCTTAGAGCTTCAGGTGGAGAAACTGAGAGCTTAACAATTTGGTTGAAAAAGTAAAACTCGTTGATTTAGAAAGTATCAAGCAGCCTTGGAGTAGAACTCTTTTCCTCCGCTTCCTATTCAAGCATGCCATATATGCCAGTTGATAAGTTTTATGGGCCTCTTCAGTGACTTTGCATCTCAACTCTGGTAACTTAAATATTTCTGAGTCGTTAGGATCTTTATGTTCCAGCTGTGTTTCTGAAGAGCTGGAATAAAGCTAACTTATAGTATTCATGTAGCAATTTTGTGTGCAGTGTATTGTTTTAGTCATGAAGAAGCAAAGATAAAAAAAATAAAAAAGAGAAAAAAAAAAAAAACAAAACTTTGTAGGACGAGCATGCTTATGCCAAGCGCTCATGATATCCTTTCTTATGCTTGATGATAGTCTATTATATGAGTGTCTACTGCTGGCGCCCTGAGTACCCTGTTTACACCATCACTACTTCTGTGTTTTGTTCTTCACTGATGCTGATATAGCTGCTACCATTTTCCCATCCGTCGCTTGTCATAATAATATTTCATTATGTTGTACTAGGCATCAATGGTCGGCCACAAGTATGGAGTCCTACGCTGGAGTAAAACTGGCAGTACTTGCTTTTACACCTCTCTTGGATTTTTCTTTTGTTAAATTTATCAGTTTTTTCCTAACGGTTCTGCTTTCCTCTTGACAGAGAAAACAATTGAAGGCACAGCAGCTGGCATTACCTCTGTTCTTGCTGCATGCTTTATTCTGCTTCCACTTCTAGCTGCTACTGGATACATCTTCACCTTGGTCTCTCTCTCTCTCTCTCTCTCTCTCTCTCTTCCCCTTGTTTTTGTGTGTGTGCCGTGCGGAGGGTTGGTGGGTGCTTTTGTGCCTGCCCTCACAACTTGCTTGTTGTCTGTCCTGTGTTGGTGTTTATGAGTGTAGAGAATACAGTTCTTCATCTATACGTTATTCTGAATGTTTGTGTGTCCAATTTTGTGTTTTGCAGCAATGGTTTTCTTTGATTGTAGCAGTGACAATCAGTGGTCTGTTGGAAGCTTACACAGCGCAGCTTGATAATGCCTTCATACCTCTTGTTTTCTACAGTCTTCTCTGTTTATAATGCTACAGAAGTGTGTTTTAACTAGTTCAACTTGCAAGTCCCTAGTCTTTTAGAAATTTTCATTTGTCTACATGTTGCTCAAATGACAAATACGTTTTGTAAATATTACTGACATAACTTGTAACATAGACATACGAAAGTGAGGTGCTCTTCTTACTTTTGTCAAGTACCTGGGTTTTGTAACACCTCAATTTTGACCCAGTTTTGTGTTATATTACTACAGCTCATTGATAGATTCCCAGAATAGCCTAGTGAAAAATAGGAGGATTTTGCAAAGTGTAGAGATAATGCGGAAGCAGAAAATGTTTTCCACTAACATTTTATGACTTTGATCTTGTGAATGTCATTGTTTATATGTTCAATTCAGATGTCTGTCTGTTGCTAAATTCTTGCTCTTTCAGATATCCCAAACAACTTTCTGTGGTACGCCTCTGGTTTCAGGCGTATCACCGCTTTATGAATTATTTAGATATTTGCAGGACTCTTAGTTGAACAAGGTATCATTTCAAAGTTGTTGATATTATACTTGTTGGCTGTTGCTCACTCAGTGTAGAAAGATTCATATGCTCATACATTTCACATGCTTGAATGCATTGACGTGGCCAACTTGTTCTATCGTACAATGTATTTAATTAGATTTTGGCACTGTATAAATGTGAACGCATGCGCCTGTTAGGTTCTTCAGTGTTTAGCAGGACATAGTACAGGTTATTGGTGTTATTGCTGGAGCTTCATGTAGATGAGTCGATCCACGTGTTGATATTATTTGGACGGTTTTCCACATATTTGGACGGTGCAGTATGTGGAACATGGAACGCATGAGTGACTTCAAGCTGGTACTTGATGTACCGCGTAGCAGTAAGTCTTCTAATTGTTGTCAGATCAACTGGGAGTGATTTTGGTCCTTATATATATATATATATAGTTTATACTGTTGATAATCAGAATTAGTAGTAATTTTTGAAGTACCAGTGACTTGGTTAACAGCATTAATGTGAACAAGAAACCTAGTTACCCAAGAAAGCAAAAAAATTAAAAAAAGAAAAGTGATTAGTTTCTTGATGCACTAAGAAATGAATGACTTCAACATGTCTGAGAAAATGACAGCATTTCTCCGGGACAGTTGTAAGCTAATAATAAGAATTGCCATTTCATTCGCATTTTTATGCTGGGTCAAATATGGTTGTTTTATGATATTCTATAGTTATACTAGAGAAAAAAGTTGAATTACCATGTCATAGATCTTTTGTCGTTGCGTGATGGATACTTGATTTAACTAGATCTTGAAGGACAAAGCGATACAGACATAACACTGCATTTACACTGTCCATGAACGACGTATGACCGATCATTATATTTTGCACATTTAGTTTCAGGTAGATCCATTTTGTAATAATTTTTCCTTGAGTAAGAAATAGATATCCTTATTCTTCTCCCAAAAAAGTGAAAACAAATGACTTTAAGTTTTTCATGCTTCTCTTGACAAACAGCAGTTTGTTGAGTGGTAAGATAGAAATTAAGTATGTTTGGTATCATTTGGAGAGGGAAAGGGCATGCGGTTTAGTCAATTCCTTTGGTGAAGATGTTGATAGCCTCTGGTATTTTGTTTGGCATCAAGAAGCTGACGCAAGGAAAAGAAAAGTCGATGTAGATGCCTTGATGATATGTATTTGTCCAAGTGCCCCTCTTTTCTTGGTAATATCGGGAGTCTTGTTACTTAAGTTAGCCGACCAGGGTCAAAGTGCCGGAGCAATTCAGATATTTTTTTGCAACAAATTGGTGTTCTGCAACACTAATTTGCAATAGAGGATTACATCCGACCCTAAAGTTATTGGTACTTAAAAGGTTGTTGCTACAATTCTTCTCTCTTGATATTCTTAACAATCTTTGCTGATTTCATAACAGAGCAAAGGGTGAAATATTTCTCTGTTTTAAAGGGTTAAATAAACTTTGCCGGCCCCTCAACCAGTTTTTATCAGTTCTTTTTATTGAAATTAAGCTAGAAATAGTATTTTGATTCTTGCCAACAAGTTAAATTAAGTTGACTAAGGTACATGTTATAAGCATTTTTCTATTATTTTTTGCATTTTATTGATAAAATGTAAATACTAAATTGTTTTTCCAAGCAGTCCAACTTCACTATTTTCCGATTGCAATCTTGTACGACAGTTGAAATTTTACGTTCTCTGCAATTTATTTCAACCATAAAATCAGAGATCACTGAAAATTTGTGGGTTTTTAGTTTTTCTTTATTAAATTATAAATATATATATAATATATATTTGTAATAATACAGAAAAAAAGTAATTTAAAATTTAAAATTTTAAAAGATTGAGTGATAAATGAGTATAATAATCACAAAAGAATATTCAATGTTCCTAGCATTCTTAAGTATTCTTTTATCTCAAGATTAAATTAACTGTTTTACTAATTCAATAAGTAGACTTTTTAAAACAAAGACAAACAATAATTTTGTAATTAGGTAAATATTTTTGAAAATATAAGAAAAATATATATATTTATTCATTTTTCTCAAAAATGTTCAAGATTTAGTAATGTATATTTTTATTGAATATACTCAATATATATATATATAAATATACACGAGGATCTCATCCAAACAATTAACTAAAGAGGGACAAATATAACATATATATTAGGAGTCTAAGTTATAATTGAGGTGGACAAAGTGCACATAACTCTGTTAAATTCAATAATTCCTCCAACTGCCATGTATTAGCAACAAGTGTTATTTTGTTTGAGTTTCTTTTGTCGTTAATCTTATTATCTTTCTGTAGGGAAGTCCCATAATTATCTGGTATCTTGATAAATAATCATGGAACATAATTTGGATAGAACATGATTTCATTTTCAGTTTTACATTGAGTATATTTTTCATGGGGCATAAAGAAACAGGCTGTTAAATTTCTATGGGGCATGACGTGCTATCTGGCAAGAACAACGACGGCACCTTCCAAATTAGACTATATAGAATCAAGAAGGCATGTTCAGGATAGTGGTCCTCTATATATATATACGCGGATGAAACAATTTAAGTCATTTGTCGGGATGACTACTTCAGGGGTTGATTAGACATAAAAGAAAATAAAAAACAGAGACATTTATAGGAGCACAAGCTTGTCCGATCAAATGTACGATATAGTATTTTGGGTACAACAAAGTAGTACATATATTTTGAGAATGGTAAGATGCATTTGTTGCTACTTTCTGAGTGGGATGTTCAGTGTCAGTATTGTTTTGATATGATTTGATATTTACAATTGAAACTTGAGGAGTAGCAGTGTAACAATTGTTGTGTGTGCGCATTTTGAACCAAGTTGGTGGCATTTGTGTAATCCTATGCTTATTTATTATTCTTTTCATTTTCTTTTACTTTATTAGGCTACATACTTGTTATTATGCCTCTAAAATAGGTATACCAATACTCTTATTCGACGAGAGAGATATTTTTGTACCTTTCAATTTTGATACATTCTTATCTGTTGCATTCGAAGTTTAATGTAATGAAGTTATTGCGTCGAAAAATGCACATTAGGAACTTTTTACTATAAATTGGTGTCATTTTCGTCTTTCACTTTATAAATACATACACACAGGACGCATAAGTACACACGTGACAACATGATTGGCCACACTACTTGATACTTCCAATCAAGATTACCCATCCATATGCTGGACCACCATATAGGAGTCCCCATATATATATACACACACCCACGCTGATGTGCAAAGAAAATGACGAGACATCAAGTTCAAGTGAATAATGAAGTTATAGTTTAAGTAAAATAAGTTGTATATAGTGGAAGTTAAATGGAGCCATTTTAAGATAGGCTGCAGAGTCGAATCGATTTAGACACAAACCTGTTTTATAGTAGTAAATCAGTAATTTGATTGTGGAGAGTGGTGTTGATCCATAATGCGTTTAATTTGACGGACGTGTCACTAAGACACTATCTTTTGAGAAATAGTTGTAACTCAAGTCGGATGTTTCATAACAACGGAGAACTCCTATGTCGGTCGTCTTTCTTTTAGCTATTTCAACAAAAAAGACGGACCTCGATTTTGAGTGTAAACTAGCAAGCAAATGAACCCTATATCTATTATTGGTCTTAACCCCCATGTATATATGTAGTACTAATATTTAGTACTACACAAAGTGGACCATTCAAAAACTTCGTTGTTCATTTACTTGCATTATAAGGGAAGAGAAAAAACCGAAGAAAACAAGGTTGTCCCAAAAATCCAACATAAAACTTGCAGATTCTTGATGTACATTTGTCATTAGAGAGATTGGGGTGGCATTTAGCAATTATTGGTTGATCAGCTTCACTGCACTTTTTGCTTTCCAGCTCATACAAAGGATCATGCCTTCCCCTATCTAGTTGCGAGTTGCGAGGCTCTTTATTGACTTGTTGCTGCAAAGAAGAGAGTTAATAAGACTTCATCAAACAATTTCATGTGCCTAAAGGCATTATTATGGGACCCCTTTTCACGCTCTTTTGCAGCATTTGTCACAATTTTGAGACACAAACCTTGTTCCGCAGGTATTCTAGCAGTAGAGGATTGGCAGATGTTTGATCCTCAACACGCATGATATTGATAGTTTTAAATGAAGAAAACTGGATAAGAACGACTATTTTCTTGAGCATCGCTCAAGGAGTTGATATCTCTTTTGAACTCAAAAGGTATATGTCAACTCCTCAACAAACTTGATTTTAGTGAGTCAAG
The DNA here is from genome assembly GCA_034509725.1 of Sesamum angolense. NCBI lineage: Eukaryota > Viridiplantae > Streptophyta > Magnoliopsida > Lamiales > Pedaliaceae > Sesamum > Sesamum angolense. The sequence continues at coordinate 19,122,263 of JACGWL010000002.1, forward strand.
AGAAAGGAGAGTATCAAATTAAATACATAACTTTTTGTTTTTTGGTTTTATAAATGATAAAATCTTTTAACCGTAAGAAAAAAAAAAGGACAATGTATATGTACGTATTTGAATATCTTGCACCTTTTTCAAAATTATTTGTACTTTTGAGTCGATGAGTTGGGCGTTTTTCTAGTATTATGAGATTAATTACATTACGTCTCATCTATTGAAGATTCTAGATCTTTATAAGAAATTGTACGAAAAATTGTTGATTTTAAGTAATAATTGACATGTTCTTCACATTCTTTACTATATATCTATCTATCTATCTATCTATCTATCTATATATATATAGTCTCTAATTAGATCTGAAAGCATATTATAATTATACCAATATAAATTTTCAAGAACTCAAGATCCATCTCACCATCATAACTAAAATATTTTCTATCTCTTCATTAATATATATATATATATATATATATATATATACATATTAATGAAGAGATAGAAAATATTTATATATATATTATATATATAGGTTTATTTCAACTAGTAAACATACATTGAAATAAACACTTCAAAAATTATTCACTAAAATAAACTTTTCGAACTCAGTCTCACAACTATTAGTGTATGTAAAATTATTAGTTTACATTAATCTCTTATATTTTTAACATACTTTAGATGGTGTCTTACAAAACACATTTATGTGTGTGTAGCACACATATATTTTATATATATGTTCTATTATTTGTATCTATTACATGAAATACTATATGCATATATAATTTTAAGAATTAATTATATTTTGTCATTCGAACTATAACTGTTTTTATATTTTTTTGGTATCTAAACTTTCTTTTGTATCAACTTACCATCTCAACTTTACAAAATTTTGCACTTTGCCATTTATAACTGTTTTTGAAATCAAGTTTTTTGTAGAAAAAAATATCACATACAGTGCACATGTGATATTTAAAGGTTATGTGATGTGATATTTTTCACATATGCATTATAACATGTAATGTTTTTCTGGCAGAAAAATCAACCAAGAGATAGTCATATATGACAAAATGCAAATTTCGTAAAGTTGAAATGGTAAGATTACAAAAAAAAAAAAAAAAAAAAAATCGATAACAAAATGTAAAAACAAACGTAGTTCGAATAGCAAATGTAATTTAACCTAATTTTAATGATATTCGTTACATGTGATAATGAAGCTACATCTTTTATATATAGGTAACACAAGAAAAGTATAAGTACATGTTAAATTCTTCAAGTTGTATCATTTTAATTTCACCACATATCAAGTTGTGCTCATGATAATCAGCTAAGGCCTCATTTACTTGGAGTGATAGAATTTAAATGGTATAGGTAATTATAGATTAATTATTGGGATCGAGTTAAAAGTGATTATATAAAGTGTCACAATTTTATGTTTACTTGTATTGATTAAATAGTGGATATAAATAATATATTATTTACTTTTGACTATAATTTAAAATTTGAATTGTAGACTAATTTGATTTTTTTCCAAAATACCCCAATTTTTTCTTTCAATTTTAATATTTTTCTTGTGTTAAGATGTAATATATTTATATACATAAATAAAAGTTAATGTTATATAAAAGTTAGGACTGTTAAGTATATATAATATTCTATAACAAAAGTTAAATGATATATTATATAAAAATTAAATAATATATATATTATTACTTCCCCTAACCATCAACATTCATCTTCATAAAAATAATTTATTCAATATATAAATAAATATATAATATCAAAATTAATGAATATATAACAATACATATACTTCCCTCTCAACAATTGTAATTTGGTGGATTTCACCAAAATTAGGGACAAAATTGTAATTGGCATGGAAAAATTGGAGCTAAAAAGGGCACCCAAAAAATAATAAGACCTCCACATGTTGGGCATGATTGCAAACCCACCTCTTGTGGTGTGTTTGTAATCACCTTTTAATCACCCTTTATAGCGGGCCTTGTGTCATTATAACGGGTTGAGTAAATTTCAAACAAACAAAAAATTGTGCATGATTAGTTGGGACATCAAGATTAATAATTCAAAATAAATGAGCCCTAAGCGTACAATATTGTATAATGCCCACATATCAATCTAATAACAGTATTTTGCATATATACATATATGTATATTAATCAAATAAAGTATTTATTATATTGTTATACATAATATTTATAATTATTCTAATTTAAATTTTAAATTGTTATACATCTTTTCCTTTTAAGTTTCTGCAATAATACCAAATTAATGCAATAAAAATCATGAGTATGTATGTGTTAGAACGTTTGAGGTGTGAAATATAAAGATTAATGAAAAATCATTCGTACATCTTTGTTGCGAAGATTCTAGATATTGTTGGGGTTCGTGTCGAGGAATTGTGGATTCAAAGTTGCCACCAAATCTATATCCCATATGTATATGTCTCTACCACATATATATATGTAACCGACTTTTATCATTAATCATTCATATTATATATATATATATATATATATATTGTAATATAAATGATTTCAAAAAATTCTCAAATATATTTCATTGTTGCAATGAAGTCAAGATAGTATTAATTAATTAATTAGATCTCTCCGTATATATAGTATGTTCAAATAGTACAGATACAAAACTATGTACAAATTTTATATATGATGTCTTAAGTAGTACAAGTTTCAATGTAAAATACTAATGCGTCTTATGATAAAGTATGTATCAAGTATGAGTTATATGGTCATCAAAAAATTAACAAGGTACCCGCGTTTATCTATATCGATACTATTATAAAAAAAATCTTTGAGGGTACCAACTTTAAATTTTCTTAAATTACCTTTTATTTCATTTTTTCTCTTTAAAATTGTTTGGTCATTAGTAATTTTAATATTTTTTAATAATTTTATAATTATTTTTTTTCTCATAACCACCCACTGCCCACATTTCTCTTTCTCCTTACTTCTTCATATTTATTATGATTTATTCTTTTAACAAATATTTTTTTTTTCTTATCATCTCACATCAAATTTTTTTTATATGCTCGCGGAAACAGCGTTCCACGATATTTAGTTGTTTTAAAAATAATCTTGTGATTAAAGTTGTGATACAGAGATTGGAGGGTTTCTCGCTCTTATATCTCGACTTTTTATATATATATATATATATATATATATTATATATATATATATATATATAGACACTTATATATAGAGTTAAATTCAATTTGTCCCCCTGTGTTATGCAAAAAGATAAAAAAACCCCTGTGAAAAATTAAATATCAGTTTTATCCCCTATGTTACAAAGAATGGATCACACTGCCCCTGGTCAAAGATAACTTAATTTTATAAGGGCAATGACTAAAATGCCCCTCATAGTCAATTTGGTCAATTTATGCATATTAAAATATATATATATATATAAAATTATTTAAAAACAGTTTTATATAGAAAAATAATCTATATAATTTTTTTATATAGAACTAAAATATTTATTAAAATATAACTACAAAATTATTTATATTAAATTTTATATAGAAAAATTATTTTTTTCTTAGTCCATTAAATATGCTCGATATTAATTTTAATCCGATAATTAATTTATTTTATTTATAAATTTATTAAATTTTAAAATTGATGAAATTTAATTTTTTAGTGGCGAAAATTTTAATTTTTTGACCAAAAAATGACATGGCATGCTAAGTTGATATTTTTTGGAGGCTTTAGAAAACTATATCACATGTTGGTAAATTATATTATATAAATTATTATAATTTATAAATTAAAATTTTTATAATTTAAAAATAAAATTATTATTAAAAAAAATCAAACTCCCCCCCCCCACCCCACACCCCACCCACCCCCCCATAGCTTCCCACCGCCACCCACCCACCCACCCCCCTCCCCTTCCTCCGGTCGCCCAGATACAATGGGCGACGGCGTCGCCTTCGCTTCCATGGGCGACGGCATCGCCCTCGACGGCGAGGGCTACGGCGGTCGCCCTGGTTGCGTTGGCGACCGCCGTCCCCGGAGACGAGGAGGCCAACCTCCGCCGCTGCCGCCGCTTCCTTTTTTTTTTTTTTAAATTAATTAATTTATATTAATAAAAATATTATATTAAAAATATTAATATAATTATATATTTACATATAAAAATAATATTATTATTAATAAAGTATTATATATTATTTTAAATTTTATTAATATAATATATTACATAATATTATATTATAGAGAGGAGAGGGTAAAATTGTCAAAAAAAAAAAATTCAAACCCACACTCTCAGTCAACGCGAGTGTATTACACTCTCTGATCTTAGGGGGTTTTTTGATCTTTTTTTTCATATCACAGGGGTGTGCTTGATATTTTATTTTTCATAGGGGAGTTTTTAAATATTTTCAATATCACAGGGGGTTCCTTGGATTTTTCCCCTTATATATATGTTATAGAATATTTAAAATGCTATTGTCGTTTATAACTTATCCTACGTCTCTTATTGCTTTGTGTAATATATGCAGAGAAATTACTTTTTACCTTTAGGCATTTGCATGTTTCACATGTATACCATATTTATATCAACAGCCAACTCCATTTTCATTGTTTGATGTTGCAAGTACAAACAAAATATCCGTGTTGTACTTTAATGTCACAAGAAAGTAACAAATATTGTGTTGTTTTTTTCGTTTACATGTGATTCTAATATGTAATTATATGTAAATCTCATATATATATATATATATATATGAATGTGTGTATGCGCATTCATGAGGTCGACGTATGTATATAAATGATGAATAATTAGTAGGTTAAATTGAGATGTGAATCTTTAATTAAATAATTCCTGCACAGGGTAATGTTAATATTTTATTTTTTAATAGGATTAAATATATTTTACACACTTGAAGTATGTTACCCTCATCAATTACTCCCTAAACTAACTAACCATTTATTTACCCCCACCCCCATCGTTGGATAATCCTTTAAATTAAATAAAATTGATAAAAATACGCTTAACTAATATGATATATTCACATTAATTAATGGCCTCTATTGTTAAATGTATTAATTAATTTAAAAAGTTTATTCAACTACAATATTTATAAATTAATACTAAATTTGTATAACTTAATTAAGTACAAAAGAATTATTTTTAATTTGAGTGTAAAAAAAGTCGCATTGATAATTAACAAAAGTTTACAAATTCACTAATTTTAAATTAACAAAGAAAGAAATTTTTTGGCATATTAAAATTTTACCCACTAGTAGTTTAGAGTGTATGTTCTAACCCAAATTCAAAAAATTGTTAATATATATATATATATATATATATTGTGTGTGTGTGTGTGTGTGTGTGTGTGTGTGTGTGTGTGTGTGTGTGTCCAAGTTTGGATCTAATGCAAAAATTTTATGTATGGGTATGGGTCATAACTATCAAAATGAGTTTGGGTTTAGATATTGCACACTAATTAACATGTTGGACCTGAAGTTAAGTTAAGGGATGAAATAGAGTTATTACATGAAAAGACAATAATAATAATAATAATAATAATAAAATTACGTCATTAACTCTCAAATTAACTCAATTGATATTGTGTGCCAAACTAATATGCTCGACGATCACTTGCAATATTTTTGTCTTTAAATATAATACACAAATACAAGTTATAAATTTATTTGAATTTAAAATACTAACATTGATCTTTTCAATATGTGATTAATTTAATATTAATTTATTAACATCATAAATAAATAAAAATTGAAGTTAAATCGATTGATATGTTTAACTATAGAGGGTATTAAAATGAATATAGCATATCATTAATAGTCAAGGGTATTTTTATCTATTTCTATTTAATTTAAAGAATTATCACAAAGATAGGGGGTAATTGAAAGTTTCTTCAGTGTAGGGGGTAATTGATAAAGGTGGAATATTTTAGGGGTGCAATATGTATTTAATCCTTTTTATTATTATCACATGTGCGTTCAACAATGACAAATTGCTCTCTCTATGCCAATGATCGACATGAATTTTCATCTCATCATTGAAGAACTTTTTTGTGTGGCTTGCAATTCGATTTATACTTCATTGTGTGAGGCATTTGTCCGCTCTAGCTATATCATCAGTCCCCAGACAAGGGGGCCTTGGGAATGGGGACATGATCTCTTTTTCACAGACGGTGTCAAATGATGCGGCTTGTGATTCAATCTGTGCCACATTGCTTGAAGTATTGTCCGCTCTGATTTTGTATAAGCCTCACGATTTTATTTTGAAAAAGTGTCACGTTAGGGAGATGAGACATTGAAGCTTATAAAGTTACTCAAATTCCTCATCCGTAACCAATATGAAATTTTTTTTTTTTTTTTTGTTAACCAATATGGAATGTTTGATTACATTACTTATATTTTTTTTTCAATTTCATAAGAATAAATCTAAATTAGGATCGACATGTGGATTGACGTATAAAATTTTGAAACATATTATAAAATATTTTAAAACGTTAAAGTGTTTCACAAACTTTTTTTTAAAATTAAGTATATAAAATCCGAAACAAAACATTAATATATTTCGTAGTTCATAAAAAAGTAAGCAAATATAAAATGATTTTTAAAATTGTAATGAACTTCTCAAACTCTGTAATTACAATTGCAATGTTATTACCATCTTATAAACTTTATATTATATAATATTTTATCTAAATCTGAAGAATTTATCTTTAAATAAAACTTAATTTTATAATAACACGAACAAGCTTATAATAATACATTTAATAAATTTATAAGCCAAATTCTGTGTGAAAGACATGCAAGTGAGTTGTGAATGATGGATAGATTATCAGTTTAATAATAATTAATTGGAAAGCCAAAACATATATGAACAGCATTTAATTGCGGTTTATATATATATATATATGTGTGTGTTCATATGAAACAATATTACCTGACAAAGGGGTCCTCTAATTAGCTTGAAAACAAAGCTGCCTGAAATATGACAAGTAATTAATAGTGACATTTCATGGGTGCATCAAACATGACTCACATGCTTTGGTCTTCCATATTTACACCAATACCCTAAGTCCCATCCCATCCATCACTTCAGTTCATCATTTCAATAATATTTAATTAAAAAAATGTTTGAAATATATGTTTTGTTACCTTTTGTGTTACATATGATTTAGGGTTTCATCGTACAATATTTCCGGATGTCTGCAAAAATATCTACCTTCTAAATAGTGACAACTATGCTTGTAATAAAAGTTGTAAAATTAAAAGTGAAACATAAAGTTGGATATATATTTATAACAGTAATTAGACCTTATGTGGTTAGAAATAATTACTTTTTCATTTTGTAAAAAGCTGTGGATTAATTATTTGGTCTTATATATATAGATGCATGCTCTAAAAATTAAAATAGAGAAGATTAGTAGATAATAAATATATCAGTCAATCAAGTGGCTGCTTTAATATTGGCACTAGCTAATTGTATGTATTCAATGATAAGAATTTTTTCTTTTTATCATAATTATATATAATGAGTTTCATGATCCTTAAAATGACATTTATTTTGTAAAGATTGTCGCGAACAAGATTATAAGTAACGAAAATTGTGCAGAAAACCATCAATAAAAATAATTAATGATACATTTATTATGACAATCTAGTTGGCAACAATAATTATTTTTTATTTTTATTTTTGTTGCCACTAAATTGTTATTATGAATATGTAAATAACTATCCATGGTGCAATTCTCATCACTAATTGATAAAAACTACTGTTATTTAATTAGCGATAATTTTAAAATTATTATATGATGTTTCTTTAAGTAATATTATCTTTTGTTATAACGATTGAAACCTTTAAATGAAGTTATAAGTAGTTATCTATAAAACTCATTTTTTTTCAGCAAAAGGCTAAAATCGTAATTTTTTCTCTTGTTAAAACATACAACAGTCTCTGTATATATATATATATATATATATATATGAGGAGCAACATGCACATCAAAACCATTACCAAACACAAGTAGTCTTCATTTGTAGGAAACCCTTTTCATGGCGAAAACCAAAACAATTGGGAAGAAGCAGAAGAAGAACGGTGGCATTGTCAAGCTCAAAGTAGCGGTGGAGAGGCTGCAAAGGAGTCTTCTTCTAGGCAAGAAATCATGCCCGGGGGACGTCGACGAACTCGATGAAATAGCCGTGCCGGAGGACGTGAAGGAGGGGCATTTTGCCGTCATGGCGGTGGACGACGACGAGCTCAAGAGATTTGTCGTGCCGTTGAGTTTCCTAACGCACCCCTCCTTCTTGAGGCTATTGGAGCAGGCGGCGGAAGAGTATGGCTTTGATCACGACGGAGCCCTGACCGTCCCGTGCCGGCCCACCGAGCTCGAGCGGATACTGGCGGAGCAGTGGGCGGAGGAAAGGGTGGTTGCCAGTGGTGGCGATGATCATAATTGGGGTTCATGCAATAAAACCATGGTGAAGAGCTGCTAATATATATTATCCATATATATACATGTATGTTTTCCGCGACGTGCATCCATCGTTTTTGTCAAATTCATGTTAATTTTAACGTTGTAACATACGATATTAATAAGAGTAGTACTATATATGTTTCACCTGCTGTAACATATCATTTCATGCAGGTTTTTTAAGAGTGCTACTCTTACAAACAATTTCTTTTTCTTTCTCTTTCTCTTTGCACTTTAATTAATTAATTGTCTCCTAATTAAATATCAAATGATGTTCATGTAGTTTAATTATTGGTAGATGAGTGTTCATTTTGTACTTTAGTTTTAATCTTTTGAGTTGTGGGAATTACGAGGTTTCGGATTTCTCTCCTTCTTTACTTTTTTTTGTCCTATAAATTAAGGAAGAAGGGAGAGAGGGTTTCGAATCAGATCTATTACATTATAAAGTTAAGCATATATGAATTAATTAATTAGGTCAAATTTGAGCTCGAATCAAGTTTAGTGAGACCTAACTAACTATACGATTAGTGTAATGATGGATTGGATTATTTATTGCAATTTAATTATATTACATATAGGAGATGGCAATGTAATTATTCTTGTAATAATACGTACAAGGAAAAATGAGTGTGATCATTTTCAAGTATTGACGTAATCATTAGACGTAAAATTAAGGAGCAGATGGTCGGAATCTGGGGACCAAAGGCTTAGGTTAGGGCTCAATGATTCTGGTATTTTCTTATCAACAGAGGTGTGGGTGGTTTCAGTTTGCTGGCTGCAATTGTCAGTGTCAATTTATTTAGGTCATACGAAATTGTCAATGCAGGACGGCGTACGTGGGTTCCACAGTGTTTTCAGCCATCATGACTTTTCCCCCGGGACACGAGTCTGAAATACAAACGGCATTATTTTTTTTTAAAAAACAAATTATAATACTGTCCAATATATTTAAATTTGAAAATTCATTATAATTTTAAATCGACAGATGTGTTGAAAATAAAATGATAAAAAATTATTATAAAAATAGATTATATACATGTATTTGTTAGAGTTGTACCCACAACTTCTTTATTAAAGAGGGAAAAAAATTTTATTTTTAGTCTCATATGTTAGGTCATGCTCAATTTTGATCACATTCATTATAAAAATCTCCATTTTAAGATAATATCTTTTGATTTATCTCAATATTAACCCCAACATTAAATAATTGATGAAAAATGTTAATTGTCCATTAAGGATGCACGTGTGTCTCACATCATACACTACGTATTTGTAAAAAGTTCAAATACCTCAGCTCTAATTTTTTGCTAATTTCATTTTTTTATTTTCAAATCTCACATAGAAGAAGCGAAAAGGCATAAAATTATTACTAGAAAAATGAGAAGTTCAAAGTCACTCAAAGCCCGAACGGGTATGAACTTTTTCTTCGCCTTTGTGCACATTCTTGGATCTTCACACAAAAAATCTATACTCACTTACGACCATAGAATCTTCACTTATTTATTTATTAACTTATTAATTTACTAACCACCCACTACCCCCCCCTCTAAACCTCAAATCACTCTTTCAATTAAGTGCTTGCATCTTTGTTTAATTTGTGTCTAATTATATTATACTTTTTTATTTTTTATTTGTTTAAAAAAATCAACAATTTCTTTTTTTTTTTTTTTTTTTTTTGAATTTCTAATTATTTCTCTCCTCAACTTTAATGTTTTTTTTTTTTTTTTGCAACATTTTCTCTAAATAATTACCCACAACTCTATTTTTTTCATACTTTTTTATTTATTAACCAAAATAAATATTTTAAAAGAATCAAAATTATATTATTATATTTTAAATTAATTACACACACATATGTAAATGCCACACATACTAGTTAATTAATTTAAAAAATGAACGAACTTTGTCCCGTCCCCTTGTCCAGCCCAATCACAAACTCATGGGATATCCACCAGGATCTATTAAGTAACGCTTGATGAGGTCCAATCCTAAGCAATTCATGGCATAAGATGTGAAAAACCCCAAGAGACATGAACCAAAGAAAGTTGATTTTAAAGCATCATCTTCAATTCAACAGTTTCAAGAATTCTTCGACAAATAAAATCGAAAATTTTTTATCAGCTGTTTCAGACACCATCGACACCAAACAAAGAGCAAATGAACATAATGCACCACCATTGCAGAGTAAAATAGAATTAGTTACCACACAAGAATTAACCTAGTGTCATGAAATGTTGCACTCCTTCAAAATCGAATCTAGATTATTCAAAGATACTAGATAGAATAATGGTTCCAAGACCATAAGATACTCTAGTACAACATCAAATTTATATAAAAATATAGCAAATAGGGATTCATTAAAACCTGCCCACTCCGGCCCTGGAAGCTACCAGTGGCAGTTAAGGATCTAGAAACATCCATATAATATGTAACTCAGGCATCAACTCCGACTTCAATCCTACAGAGGGGGACTTGAACCAGCATATTCATCCTAAACGCCCAGCAGAGTCACCTGCACTCCTCAGCTTTCAACATACCGCACTGAATAGAACAACAGACGATCTCTTGGCCCAGTTGCATCAGAAGCTAGAGCCAGGAGCTGTGCCTCCATGCTCATATTATATCTGTGCTTCAGTTGGACAAACCAGCCTTTGCCTTCAAGTGCTCCTTGAAGTCCATAATGCCACCCTCCCACCTAGTTACAGACTGATCCTCACATACCCATATCTCTTGGGCCACCTGGTTTATAAGCCTAAAATCATGACTCACAAGAACCAAGCCACCATCCCATTCGTTCAATGCCTCAGCAAGCGAATCAATTGTCTCAATATCCAAATGGTTAGTCGGCTCATCCAACAGCAGCATGTGTGGCTGCCTCCAAGCTAGCCATGCAAAGATCACACGACTTCTTTGTCCGTCGGACAAGTTTTTCATAGGCATCACTTGAGCTTTTCCGCTGAGACCAAACTTTCCTACAGCAGCTCTCATCTTCTCTTCTTCATTTCCAGGGTACTCTTTCAACATAAACTGCAGAGCAGACATTTCCATGTCAAGTTTCTCGGTCAAGTGCTGATGGAACTGAGCAATTCTCAAATGATTGTGGCGCCTGACCATGCCATCCAGAGGAACTAAATCCCCTGTCATCAGCTTCAGCAGGGTACTTTTTCCAGCACCATTGGGTCCAACCAGGGCTACTCTTGAATCAAGGTCTACGCCAAAATCAAGGTTCTTGTAGATAAGATTTTCTGGGGTGTAGCCAAATGTCACTTCCACAAACTGAAGAACAGGAGGAGGGAGCTTTCCCACATCATGAAATCGGAAAACCAGAACCTTATCCCTGACCACCTTCTCTGTGAGCCCACCACGCTCCATCTTTGCCAAAGTTTTTTCCTTACTCTGAGCCTGACGGGCTAGCTTTGCAGATCCATGTCCAAAACGTGCAATATACTCCTTCATCGAAGCTATCTGCTCCTGCTCCCACTTGTATTGCTTCATCTGGTTCTCTTCAAGTTCAGAACGGGTTTGGACGTATTGATCATAATTGCCAGTGTAAAGCTTTAACTTCTTGTTTTGCATATGATGATGTTGGTACAGACTCCATTCAGAAAATCCTGGGAATGTGAAACCACCACAAGAATTCGATCAAACTTCTTCAATGTCTCCTCCAACCAGACGCAAGCCTCCAAGTCTGTTATTAGACAAAGTGAATAGTAAGAAGGCTACTACTATTAAATAATAATTGAAGATGCTACAAACAATTGTATCAGTTTGTGCATTTTGACATCAACACATAAAGCTCATGAACTGATTATTCTCAAATGACGATACATGTATGTAAATTTCTGTGAGATCCTGGAATACTATTCATAACTGGTCAATAAAAAGAACATCAAGTAAAACTCTCGGATTATTGAAAAGGACAATGCCAATAGTTTCTCTGTTAATACAACCAAGCAACTCCGAGGTCCATTTTAAATATCACAGTTAAGGTTTTATAAAGATTATTGCAAAATATAATGGCATGCTAGCATTACCAAGATGATTTGTAGGTTCATCAAGCAACAGTACAGTTGGGTTCATGAAAAGGGCTCTTGCTAAAGCAATCCTCATCCTCCAGCCACCAGAAAAGTCCTTTGTTTTCTTCTCTTGCATTTTTTTGTTAAAGCCAAGACCAAATAAGATCTCAGCAGCTCGCTTCTCAGCAGTCGCTGCATCCATTGCTTCCAAACGTTCATAAAGGCGATCAAGTTGTTCTCCACCACCATCCTCCTATACAGTATAAAGCACAAATAGTTTGTGAGATGATCCCTTACACAAGACACTGCTGCTTAATCATATATGCATATACCTGTCCAGCCAATGCTTCAGCTTCTTTTTCCAATTTCAGCCTCTCCTCGTCACAACTTATAACAGCCTCAAGTGAAGACATGTCAGAAGCTTCAATCTCTCTGGAAAGGTGGTAAATATCCATGTGTTCTGGAATTGGAAGCTCTCGGCAGCCTATAGCAGCGAGAAGAGTAGACTTCCCACAGCCATTCAGACCAAGCAAACCATACCGTCTGCAAAGACAAGGCATTAAACACGGTGCACATATTACATGAAAAAAAACCTATAATGTCAAGGAGACACCACATACCTGCCATAATTAAGTTCCAGTTCAGAGTCAACTATTAGATCATGACCATGGAAAGTGAGTGAAAGAGATTCTATCTGCAAAAACAAAAACCAACCACTTATGAATTCACCAGGAAGACAACAATAAAATACAAGCATAGAATTCGTTATAATGCTTGCACAGGGAAACTGATGGTTTTATGCACATTATTACCTACTACAGAGCGCTCCAAACAAGGTTGAAGTTATTGGATACACTAGGCGCTCATGTAGGTGCACCAAGCTAGCAACAATGAACTAAACATGAGACACTCCTCCAGAAAACATTTCAAAATCAAGGGTGCTATGTGTGAAGAATAAACGGCTCTTCATTCACTTAAAACTTCTATGAAGCATCTTCTCAAATGACATGTGTTAGCATCTAAACTTATTAGGACTCTATGATGACACAGAAGCAAGAAGATTGCCATGGGAAAAAAGCAAGCATCACCAGGTTTTGTAATATCCTCCACATAGTATAACATATATAGCTTCATCCAATGAAGTGTATGATCCATTTACAATAATCTTACCGTCAGCATACATGCTATGTGGGAAAACTTACAATAAGCTTAACTTCAGGGCAAAGTAAACAATATAACGGAGGACTCAAAACACAAGACAAGAACCACAGAACAAGCTCTTGCAAGCTCCCCGACAAGGCAATTAAAGCATATATTTGACAATATTCCAACTTCATCTGAACGGTTCCACAAACCAAACACGGGAGAGAATAAGACAGATCGACAGTGTTTATTTCTAAAAAATTGTGTTCCCATATTCATGAATAAACTGTGCATGTATTTCCCAAAGGAAATCAGTAGAAAAACATACTCATAAATTAGCAAAACAACTGCACAACTAAATAAATCATTGACAGAATTAACCACAGTAATGATTCACAAGTTTCATCCACACACACACACATATTTCCTAAAATAATTAAACCCTACAAGACTGGATCGAGGAGCATACCCGAATATCTCTAGACAAGGGATGGGAACAAAGCACCCCGGTACATGTCCTATCAGATATCTGAAGATCAGCGACCCCACTAGCCAAACTATCGACTTTGTTACCGTTCTCAGCCGCAGCAGCCTTAGAAGAAGCGGCAGCGGCGGCAGCCTTGCCGCCTCTCTTGGCAGCGGCGGCAGCCTTCTTCTGAGCCGCCTTCTTCTTACTCGCATCCGACACCATCTGCCAAACACAAATTAAATCCTCGATGATATAAAACCCAAAACGAGAACATAACATTAAAGAAAAGCAAATACATAAAATTCGCAAACTTCACCTTGAAATCCCGAACTTATTGTCTTCAACACAATCAAAGTACGAGGGAGATCTCGGATTTCGTCCTCTTTCCCTTTCTCACGGAGTATGGCTGTGCGGCAGTGCGTTGGTTTTCAGGAAGAGTCCGAGAATGAGGGTTTGGGTTTGGGGGAACGAGTAAATATATAGGGTGAGTGGGGGAGAGGGGAGGGACACGTGGCGAGGAATGAAGGGCGTTGGATGAAATTCAACGGTGATGCTTGGTGGGGTTGGGGGAGCTTCCGTGCTCCAATTCGACAACTAAAAGATCAACAGCACATGGGCTCGCGACCATGTGCACAATAATGGGCTTATGGCCCAGAAATCGGAGGCTGTTTGGCCCAGTTCATTTGTGGTTACAAAATCGTAGCATGGGTACTTCTAGGCCCAATGGCTAGGATATGATCCACGCTAAAATAAATTTGCTTTCATGTATTCATACTTTTCGCTATTGTTTAACTTATAATTTTTTCTTCACCTGTTACGGGCATTAGTTATCTGTTGTGAATCGACCCCCATGTAAGCTATTGAATGTGATCTGTTTCAATTTGAGCTCGTCAATCCTAGGTGTTAGACTCATTAAATGCGTTAGAACTTATTGTAATTTTAAAAATATTGAAATAAATATATTTCAAAATCCAAATAATTAAGCGCAAATAAATATCAGTGCCAAATTTTATTTGATAGCTGAGTTTCATGTGTTCTAATGATGGCCAAGGATGGATCCAACGGGGGCCTAGACAAAGTTTGGTAATTTTTTCAAAATTATACTTAATTTAACTTATTATACATATAGATCCCCCAAATTCTGTATTCTTTTTTAAACTATACATAAAATTTTATTTTTCTATACACTTGCGCCCCATTATTTTAATTATCTCTAATAATATATTAACGTGAACCTAATGTATAATTACAATTTCTAGTCCCTCTCAAGCTTTTAGTTCTAAATTTCGTCCTCGCCTAGAATATAAACAAATATCTACTTGATTATATGCTTATTTTCTATTGAATAGGCACTTCCTGTTTCTGGCAAATCAAACAAGATTTTAAAGTTAAATGTTCAACTTTCGACTTTTTTTTTTTTTTTTTTGTTATTTACATACAATATGAACATCTCTTATACTGAATTTGTAACATTATTTTTTTATTTAACTGAAAATTTGAAATGGGTGGATTTAAAATATCTTATTTTTTATTTATATATATTTAAAAAATTTAAATTTATAATAAATAGCTTAAAATCGAACATATTTGATTAATTATTTGAAATTTATTTATTATAATAGGAGCCATACAAATTATATAGTTTTTAAATATACATTATAATTAACAAGATAGAATTTCATCAACTCGAATACACGCTTTTTTTTTTTGTTTTTAATTTTTGTTTTACAACTTATGACTGTACTTGAAGGATCAACCTAAGCTCTAATAATTCCATATGAAAGTAAAAAACTGGTACAACTATATATTTCCAGTTCAGATTGTATTATATATGCCATATTATTTAATGATTACTTGATTTAAAAGTTAAATTATTAAATATAAGAATAAATTTAATATTTGCGGACAACATGTATGCACATGAATATATTTATTTTTTGAAAATTAATTCAAAACATCGACAAATTTAAATTAATAAAATATATTTAAACAATAGAAAAAAAAATATTACTATAAAATAAGTATTTAAAAAATAGAAAAAATAAAATATTACTATAAAATAAGTATGTATTTACATTCGTGAGATTCGGACAATCTTTGTATCTATCTTGGAAAATTAGAAATATTCGTAAAAACTAATTAGTAGCCTACCTCAAGGCAGGGGAGGATTGTACTTTTACAAGAATAAATTAACAAAATGATAATCTTTTAGATATTAAAATACAAATTAAATAAGCAGAAATTTTATATTTATTCAAAATAATTCATTACATTGAAAAAAACTATTATAACATAATAAAATGTATTTTTATATAATATAATGTTTCAAATATTTTAATTTCAACTAATTAGAAAACGACTTATTATTTAAAATGTTCTTATTGTAATAGAAAATGCAATCTAAAAAAATATAACTAATTCTAAATATAAAAAACAATAATAAATAATTAAAAGGATTCTCTAACAACGAAAAATACTGAACAGCCCTTTCTTCCTCTTCCCTCTCCCTCTTATCGTCCGAGCAACCTAATTCCCACCCCTTTCTTCAATCGCCGGCGAACTGTAACGGTTGTGCTTCCAATCGTTGGGACGCTCTCAAATATTTGCTGCTGAAAATGTAAGGCTTTTTGTTGATATTGGATTACAGAACCTATGCAGGCGAAATTTGAATAGTATTTTGTGGATGGTTCGCATTTTTTTTCCCCCGTTTCTCTATTTTTCTTCTAGTGCGTAATTGTTATTTTATTTATTGGAAAATTTGTTAGATATTCAAGAGAAGGAACGGAGGGCGCAGCAAGCTGGTGGTGGCTTCGTGAATTTAGTCCGCTGCTCCAACTGTGGGAAGTGTAGAGTCAAGGTTTTTGTTCTTGCTTTTCTTTTTCCTTGTTTTCCGTGTTTTGAACTGATGTGGTTTTCTGGTTTTCTAATTCTCTGGGCTAGTTTCTTGTGGGAATAGATTATGATGGAAGATCAACTCGAGATGGAGTTAGAAAATTAGAAATATTATTACCATCTCTTTTTGTAACATTGTAAAATTTTTGCATTGCTTGTTCAAATTCGAGTCTATATTTATTACCATTTTTGCAAAGAGTTTTTTATGCTCACTCACTTTGGCTTCAAAGATTGTTACCAGAATAAGTTGTTTTTATCATAGCATTAAGATAGCTAGTTTACCAGAAAGTAAGGTATCTGTAAGTCTTATTGCAATTACCATGATTTTTTCTATGTGAGTTGGATGGAAAAGAACAGAATATAACATTAAAATACGTCTAACTTCTATATATAGAAAGACTATTCATTATTGATATGATTGTGTATACTCACACTATCCATTTAGAAATTGTGTTCTGACTGCGATAGCCTTTACCAACAATCTTGAAGGAGACTGTTGGTTTTTATATGACTTGATGCCTAAAATGTGCAATTTATAAGCTTTACCTGGAACTTTTTTTGGCTTTGCCATCTTGATTAACCTATAAGGCTTGTACTATGGATACTATAATATAAATATACTTCACAAACACAGGAAATTGATAACCATTTTTGTTTGGGAGTGTTGGAGGAGTTTCAATCTCTGCTGTTTGCTTGCTTAATTTGTGGATTGATATATTGCTGTAGTCCTGATGTTAGGTTACCTTTCTTTGACAGAGAATTGGTATTCAGGATGACAGTGCTGAAGCGATATGTGTTGAGACTGTTCATATCATTAAAGTATATAACGGCGAATGTGGTAGACAGAAATAATGGACGCATAGTTGCAACCGCCTCAACGGTTGAACATGCTCTAAAAAATAATCTTGAATGTGGGCGTTCCTGCAACGCAAAAGCGGCAGGTGTTGTGGGAGAAGTGCTGGCAATGAGACTCAGAGTGGAGGGTCTTGAACAGGGCCAGGGAAGAGGAATCCATGTCGATGTGAATAAGGAAATCGAGAAGAAAGGTTTCCAGAATCGGACAAAGATCTGGGCGGTTGTGAATGCCCTGAAGAACAATGGAGTCAAACTTATTCTTGATGATGACGACAATGCCGCACTTGACTCCAGCTATACATACCGGCGAGGGGAGTAGTTTCTGAATTCCATAAATTGCCCATTTTGCTCAATTTGAAATTGCTTTTTGCTCAGGTAATGACATGTTTTCCTAATAATCAGAATGGAACGTGTAGTTGCTGTACTGTACCCCTGTCGAAGTGTAGACTTGCAAATGCAATCTTGTGAGAGATGATGATTAATAATTTGAGCCATAACACACTGCTTATTGTTGTAGAAACCACTTTGTGCAATGCCTGTCAGCCATCACACGTTCATATTGCAAATAAGCAGGCCCTGATGATTGCATCCAGGCATGAGTTCTCCTTCAATGATTGTAATAATCTGAGTAATGCTTCTTAGCATCAGCATCTACATTACATACTAAAGTAGAACTTAGAATGGAGTATTATCTATTCAATTTAGTCTGAAAAAGTTTACTTAAATGTACTAATCTGAAATGAGACATGTTAGCTGTTCCCATCATCTTGGAACTGTTAATTCAATTTGCCAGTTCTTGTAAGTGAGGTCTTCATGCATCATCCACTCCTCATATTGTGTAATATGTTGAATTTTGATATTCTTGTAAGATACGACGTACAAGAAGATCATAATGTAGGAAATCTGGAGAGGAAACCAAAATTGGAAATTAATAATATACATCACCAGAAGGAGTTGAGTAGTTTGAATAAAATGGGACCTAAAGAAACAAAAAGAATGATGATGCCTTCTCTCATATTCTATCCCTTTCTATTGTTGACTGATTTCATAAGAGTATCTTATCATAAGCTCAAAATTTCTTTGTGCGTTTGCTATGAATATTTGTTAATCTGAGTACTCTTATTGACATCGTAAAAAGTGAGATCGACTAAAATTTTTATTGATAAAGATACGATTCAGCATAATTACTGATAAAATGCATTTGATCACTTAATTACATGCTAAATTTGAGTATTTTAGGGCTAGTTCATAGCAATCTTAATTAATTTATGCATTTTTTATGTAATTGGTTAACATTGACCCCTTTAGAGAAAAAAAGTTAAAATGCCCTAAATGAAATTGGAAAAAATTCAAAAAGAAAAAAATAAAAATAAATTTCAATATTCAATACGACCTGAATTACACTAGAATCCAATACAATTTCCCCTCGCGGGAATAGATCTAAAGGTGTTTGCATGTACTCAAAACCCCGTATGGGTTCTACCTCAGGTAATCATGAGGACTAAGTGAAAAAGAAGCCAATAAGGGAGCACCACATGCATGCATTTGGAATTTGGAAACCCCAACCACATACACACACTTTTCAAAAGTATTCAAATTATTCATCAAGTAAAGCACGCTCTCTCCGCAGTTGTATTCTAGTCGCATTTTGAGTTATGTGATTGAAACGTTGCATGAAGCTGTCTTCATTTACTGAAAAAAATCATTATATCTCATCGGAAAATACCACTGCAACTTCTTTTCAAATTTATTGTTTCCATCCTGTAAATTTAACTTTTCTCAATGGTTTTTCATTTTTTATAGTTATATGCTTTTTTCTAAAAAAACATTTTCAACTCATTTCATATTCTTTGTTTTCTTTTTTTCTTATATTTTCCACTCTGATACGGATAGAATTAAAAATAATACAAGTTGATACAAATACGACATGGTACCAGGGAGAATAAAATCCGACGCAAAAAGTTAAAAAAAAATACGAACTGGTTCTCTCAGAAATAATTACGAATTCACCGTATACAAACAAAACTCTCTTTTTCTAAAAACAATATGTATTTTAATAGATCTCCAAAAAAATATAGGATCCAAAAATAAGTACCGAGAAACATTTCAATTTAAATATTGCAACTAATTCATCCCAAAACCATTTCTTAAGTTATTAGAACATTACTTCATCACTTTCCAAATACTATACACACGCATCGCATACCAACGTATTAAGATCCAACATCATGACCTTACACATTCAATAAATACCATGTCCCATTTAGTTTCATTTTCCGTTGAAATATATACCTTATTAATTTGACTTTCGAAGAAAGATCTCAACCCTTTTTGTTTATAGACTATCACTCAATAAAATATGTATGTATGTTGACGTAAATGAGAGGCATTGACAGACCCCGACTCGAATCACATACCACATCGTAAAGGTAAAATTTTATTGTTAATATGATATAATTTATACTATTTAATATTTTTACATTCAAATTCACACACACATATATATATATATATGAAAAGAAAAGGAAAAATTGAATTGAGAATAAAAAACGAATAATGGTGATTGCGTGATTATAAGTTGGCAATGTACGATGTGCAATAAATATAAATAAATACATCTTTCAACACTGCGAAGCTTTCAACAAGGTGTGCAGAGGGTTAATTAATGCATGCATGAAATGGTTCAATTGGCGCAATCATCCTCATCGCTCTACTTGTCAGCACAAATTATGGCCAGCGATCTTGGTTGTTGTTGGAGTTATTGTTATTCTGCTCTCACATCTTACAACTTTATATATCATATTTAATTCAATTATTTCAAAATTCAAAGTTGTTCCACAAACTTATTTAATTAGACAATTTTAAATCATACAAAATATTATACATTTTATAAAAATGAATCATCATAATTGAACCACTTTAACCAAATATTTTAGAATAATTTACAAATTTTTAAACACAATTTAATAAGCTTGCCAAAACACTTTGTTTAACTAAAATTATGTGAGAATTGTTGAGATATAATAATTTTTTCAAAAAAGTTGTGACGAGTGATGGGAATATATAATTCGAAAACTTGATACAAAATACACTACAAACACGTAAAAATCACCAGCTATAAATGTGCTCAAGGTCCCTCGTTACGTTGTTTGAATGGTACTGATACTATTTTCAAGTATTTATATGTAAATATCTTTTTTTTTTTTTTACCTAATTAGACTAATTTAGTAATTACATATTAATTGAAACTATATGGTTTTCATCTCTTGGTACTTTTTTATGAAACTTTGATTGTGCTTTTGGTCTCCGTGAGAAATGTTTGGTTCTGTTTAGGACTTTGTTAAAAAGGTTATACATAACAACCCAAATATTTTGATTCGTAAATTTTTAATGATTTTAACATTCGATTTTATTTTAATTCATTCAAAACGGTCTAAAACCTATATCCCAAATTGGATACGGACTTAATATATCTATACTATTATGACAAAAAATTATTTGTCGCACTAATTTTGGATACTCAAATTTATCATTTATTTTATTTTTTTTGGTCAAATTAGTAATTTCGATACGTTTTTAATAATCTCACAATCATATACTTTTTTCTCTTAACCACCTACTAACTCACATTTATCTCTCATCTTATTTTTCAATATTAATTTAATTTTATAATTATAAAATTTGTTCTTTTTACAAATCTCTCTCTCTCTCTCTCTCTCTTTGTCATGTTATACCAAAATTTTTTATATGTTTGCGAGAATCAAATACAACGATATTCATCGGTAAATAAGGAAACTATTATTCAATTTTGATGTTATACAATAGTGTTATTGACAACAAGTGTGTCGGTGGTGATGCATCTTGATTTTTAAATTATATTTAATTTTATAAAAATATAATAATATAACTATAGCGATATGATTGCAACAGTAGAAAGAAAGGAGAGGAAGAGAAAAGTGTTTTTGAAGTGGGTTTGTACAACTCCCACTAACAACCTAATAAAAGTTGAGACTTGAGAGAGTCATTCGTACTCATACTCTGCCAACACATTGCAAGACTTGCTACGGAAACTGGGACGGACGACTTCCGTATCACTCCTTACATACTTGTCTCCTCCATGCAATCCAATCCAATCACACCACTATTTCCTACTTTTACTTTTCTCCCCTTTCACTACATTATCTCCAACCTAAAACCTCGTTTTAATTAAAAATATAGTGGATTGTCAATTTTACTATTGAAGTAAAGTCTCATAATTGACCTTACCAAAATTAGTTATTTTAGTGTCTTCGGACATAACATATTATGATAGCATATACAAATTATAAAATATGGTAAATTACTATTTTCAATGATTGTGCGAGAATGTAGAGCATGTTGGACCTCAGCAACAGCAATTGCTAAATCTAATTATTAGTACTAGTAGGGTTAATAATGATTAAGACAAATAAAGGCAGCCCTCTCCAAACCTTAAACGACATTACATAGTCACTCCGAAGTAGTAGAAAAAGAACCGCTTTAATCCATCGTCTATAGAAAGACCTAACTACCCCTTCATTTACCCATTTTCCTCCTCACATAACACTGCACGCATTGGGGTTCTCGTCGCTAAAGATTTGGGGTGCATGGTAGCCTCCGTATGCATACGGGTTGTAGTACAAACTGGACCTGGTCCCCACGCCCACCGCACCCGCCCCGTACATATACGGGTACGGGTACCCGACCTGAAACTGCATTCTGTTTGCTTCCATCTTGTCCCCGCCGGCCATCTCTTCACCTCCACCTTCCCCTTCCTCCTGCGCCGCCGCCACTCTTCCACCTTTCTCCTCCACTCTTCCTTTCTCACCCCGCCGCTCCCTTTCTCACCCCGCTGCTCTTCCCGCCGCCATTCTCTTTCTTCTCAACTTCTTTCTTAGTGGGCAGAATTTCGACTTCCTTCTTCAGATGCTTCTTGAGCACCTCAGCTAACGCCTTCATATCCATAGCGCCGGTCACCGTCACGAGCTCCTTCTGCCGGTCGATCTTCATCTCCTGGTACCCTGCAGACGCCGTCAAATAACCACATTTGCGCCGTTAAAACAGTTCCCCCGTGGAAAAATGAAGGGGTTGGGGGGAAATGATAGTCTCACCCTTGGATTTGGTGACAGCTTTCTGGATTTTCTGGATGCAACCCTCACAGTGTAAGTGCACCTTCAACACCGCCGTCGTCACAGGCGGCTGCACATACAATACATATTGGATTATTATTATTATTTAATTCTCAATATCAAAATTATATAATGTTTGGATTAAATAGGGGAAGTAACAGAATTTGCTAAAATGCACCGGATCCACGTGGCAAGATGATGGGGCTGAAAATCGGGAAACGTGGGGAAGTTGGGGCGAGATTTTATGGGGTAGGAAACGTCAAAACTTTTGAATTTAATGAAAACTGCGGCAGCAACTGCCCCCGCTGCGCGCTTGGTGTGGGTGGAGCAACAACCGCTGGGAGCTAAAATGCGCGCCAAAAGTAAACCCGGAAGGAGAAAACTAACGTGCGCCGATAGTCCAGGAAAAAAGACAAGAACGCATCAATGATATTCTGAATTCAACAGAATCAGCCATTAATGCAAGGACAAGACCGTACGTAGCAGCGCAGAATAAGGAACACGGCGCGAATGGTAGTAGTAATGGTGGTAATTCCGCAGCAGCATTAAGCAGAACAAATGAAAAACCGACAAATACAAACGAGAAAAGGAAAAGGGTGTTGGAAATTATCAACAACAAACGAACAACAATACCTCTTTTTCCTTTGATTTTTTCTCATCAGACTTATCGTTGGAGGAGTTCTTGTCCTTGCCTTCTTTCTTCTTCTCTTGCTCTCCGTCGCCGTCGCCGTCGCCTTTTGCGTTCTCTTTCCCGTCGCCATTCTTCTTGTTGGCATTGTCCTTTTTGGGCTGTGGGGAAATCAGTTCAACCTTTTTGTGGGTTTTCTGCTCCACCCTTTCCCGGAGCTTCACCGGATCCACTTTCCCAACCACCGTAATCCTCTGCTCGTCGCCGATACTAGCAGTGTCAACACCTACTCACACACCAAAACCACGTTCTATCCGTTCAAATCAGAGCATTACAAAAAGGAGAAAGCCTCTGATGAGAGAATTAAAAGCTTCACCATCAAAGGAGCGAATGCACTTCAAGACTTTGGAAACGCATCCCTCGCAATGCAAATCAGCCTTCAACACCACGGTGACGTTGTTCTTCCCTCCTGCATTGTCGCCCTTCTTGCTCTCTGATCCCTCCTTCTGCTGCGCCTCTCCGTTGCTGTTCTTCTTCTTCTGCTGCAACAACCAACACAAACCAAAAATCAGAACCAAAGCGGAAACAGAAACACTACCCAAAACTAAAGAAGCGGTGTAGACTTTGATTACTACCTCACCCATTATGAATTCGAGGGTTATAGATTTTCAGAAATCAAAGCAGAAAACCGAGTGCTTCGTCTCTATATATAGAGAAAAAAGAAAGAGAAAAGGGTAGTTTTCGATTGTGCGGGCCGTGTGACTGTGAGTTTATCGTGGGAATTTCAAACGTGTGTGTGTGTGTTAATGATGGTGGGGTTATATATCTTCACATGCGGCGAAAGTGGGTTTGGTTTGATTTGGGCCGGGCCGGCGGGTTTTACTACGAAGCTTCATCCCAAATGCTGCAATTCCATTTTACATTTTACATAAAAAGAAACCAAATTTGTGTTTGCTTCTATTTTAAGAGTGTTTGCGCGCGCTTCTCAAAAGTGCTTTTCAGTTTCTAGCTCCAAAAAAGTATTTTTAAAGTGTTTGCGATATCAATTTCTGCTTTTGAAACAGCTAAGAAAAGCGCTTTTAGGGTGCTTTTAGCTTTTTTTTTTGTAAATAAATTCAACTTTATTTTTTATTACTTTACATTTATTATAATAACCTTAATTCAACTTTTATATTTTAATTTATTTTAAAAAAAAATTAAAGTTGATATCGAAGTTTTCAAATAATTTAAATTTTAATAATAATTAAATTTACACTTTCACATGTTCAATATTTTAAGTTTTTATATTTTATGTGCTATATCATCTAATTATATTATTTCTTTCACATATTATTATTATTATTTAATTAATAAAATAATTATTTTTACTATCATGCAAGTTTAATTATTGTGTATGAATTAATAATTATATTACTTAATGAGATCATTATTAAATTAAAGTATATTTTTTATGAAAAATAAATATTAATGACAAACAACAAATGAAATAATATGCAAAAAGATAGTATGTTTTTTACATATAGGGACAAAACAGTCTTTCATCAATTAAATTTATTTTGGAAGTGATTTTTCTCCAAACACTATCAAGTTTAGCTTTTATCTGCTTTTCACTTTTTTTACAAACACTACCCACTTTTGATTCTGCTACAACTTCTAACTTTCAGAAGATTTTTTTGTAAATTTCTACTGCAAAAATCACTTTCTCTAAATTTCTCGTTGATTATGTTTTCTTTAATTAAAAATTACGAGAAATTTTCAGAAGATCATCCATCCTAATACCAGTTTCGCCTAAATACGCTCAGCTTGAAAGTTCTAATGGGATTCGTGCATTATAATGATATATGATCCCATCCATCTTTGAATTTTATTATTTGAACAAGTTTGGATTGGGTCAGTAGTAGAAACATTATAGCTATTGGCCCATTAACATAATCAGGCCCAATGTCCTGTCATCACTCTTTCACATAGTTAAGAATTCATCATTTTTACTTTATATTATTACTCAATTTTTATTACTTATATAAATCACCGATTTTTAGATAGCGTCCATAGTTAATAATTTTAAATGCTAAAAGTATCTTAATTTTTCTTAAAAAGAAATTATTTATTTAACTATCCGATTGTCACTAGTCAACATTTTCATTAGCCTCGGGATAAGTAGATAATTGATAAATGTTTAATTCAATATGTGATGAATTATTATGCTTATTATTTTGGGTGGATAGATGGAGATTTTATAAGCATGATATATGGTATTTTTAATTAATACAATTAAATGAATGATATAAAAGGTAAATACCTTTTTTACCCTTATGACCTCCACATATTTTAAACCATATAAATGGTATTTGGATAAGAGTTTTGAGGATAAAATTGCCATTCTGGCCAAGGTAAAAATGTTGAATGGGCCATTATTCCTTATCCACCTTACCTAACAGGCCCATGATTTCAGTTAGGGGCTCCATATTTGTTAAATAAACATAAAATTGGACCGAGAAAATTTAATTAATTCAGCCCGATCCATTATGGTGAACGGGCTTTCATTTGTATTTATATTATATTTCAGGAATGAATTAGGAAATACCTCTCATATATATATGAAATAAACTTTTATCTCGTTCAAAACAAAAAACCAAGAAAATACGTTAATTTTCGTCTTTCTCAATGTATAATTAATACATAAGAGAATATATAACAATTAATACGATTTTTTTTCCTCCCACGAGGCATTCCAAAATCTATTGGGCTTGAAAATTAATTTTCGCACGCAGCTCGTGGTAAAATTTTGTACACAATATTTTTTTTAAAATTTATTTTTTGAGATAGAAGTAGTAGTTATATTATTATATCAATGTTTGAATAAAAACAATATATCAATTTATTATATAATTAAGAATTATAAAAAATAAAATAAATAATTACATATTCAATAAAACTCGAATTAAGTCAAGAAATTTCAACATAGAATGGGATTCGAATCCATGAAATTCATTTACTTCGACACAACGGGGTTCCAACATCTAATCTCTTTCTAAATAGATCAACCCCATACATATAAATGCAGCGCGACTTCCCAATTATTTCAAGTTATTAGTAAATCGTATAGGATGAGTGAATCTATAACCCAATTCAACATTCAGTATTGGGAACAGTTAAATAATATGTTAAATACACTTAATTTGTCTCCTTTATTGTTTCTATGGTAGCATTTATCCATTTTAATTAATTAACAAGCGTAATATTTACCCCTTATACTTAAATATTTAGACAGTATTGCTATTATATATTATAATATATATTTTGTATTTTAAATTCAGTTATATTTTTTAATTAGAAAAGGATACATTTTAAATACAATAAAGTATAACATTTATTAGTAAGTTAAGTAATTCAATTAGATACCCATGTACAATTTGGTAATAGAATAAGTTATTAACCATTTATCTTTTTAAATCAAAATGAGTAACTACATGTACAAAAAATTATTATTATTATTATTCAAAAAAAAAAAAAGGATAATTACACTCTCATTCTCTAAAGTTTGGTGTAATTATACGTAGACCCACTGTGATTTGAAAAATTACACCTAGCACTTCTGAGGTTTGTCTCCATCTAACAAATAAGTCACTCCGTTAGTCAAAATTAATCGAATTGAGTGATATTAACGAAAAATTAGAAAAATATTAACCATTGATTGATTTATTTGACCTGTAATAAATCAGTAATAAGTCAATGAAGGATTAATATAGATTTTTTGTTAATATCAGTTAATTTGGTGAATTTTAACTAATTGAGAGACTTATTTGTTAGATAAAAACATACCTCAAGGGTGCTAAATGTAATTTTTCAAATTACAAAGAGTTTATGTGTAATTACACTAAATTTCAGGAGTGAAAAGTGCAATTATTCCAAAATTTTATGATAATTAAAAAATAATAATTGATGCCAAGAATCTGACAATCCAGGCATCTAAGCTCCAGGCTAGCAGCAGCAGGTCAAAATCAAGCCTTCCTTCATTAGTGACTTTATGGTGGGGGTGGGGGTGGGGCCCGTGAGTGAATCCCCGACCCACGAGGGCAAGTGTGAGATGAGTCTAGGTGGCAGTTGTTGAGTAGGGGCCGTACGAGGAAACCCACGTGAAGGGAGGTATGAGTCACGTGGCCTTCCAGGTACAGAGATGCTGCTGTTGTTTATATGGATAAAGTGACTCTCACATCACATCCTGCTTTATTACCAATTTCCAATCCATCCCCACTCCAAAAATCTCTCGCCCTGCGCTTCTGTTTTTCTCTTACCTTCAAATGAAGTGGATTCACTTTCGGCCCTCTCCATCCCTTTAATTACACACATGTTTTTTTTTTGTACTATTTCTTATAAACTTAGTTTTCAGACAAAGGTGGTGGTGAGATTAAAAATGCACAAAGATTTTAAGTCATAAGTTTAAAAATCATACCTAATAAATATTCAGCGTACACTCTCATCACCCGATGAAGCAAACATCATACAAGTACAAATCATATATTATATTAATTACTACTTTATAATTTGATTCGTCGTTGATCAATCAATGTAGTATTATATGGCGATGATAATGATATTAATATTTATATTTTATTATTAAATGAGAGTATTTTTTTTTTTTTTTGTCTCGAACTTAATTTTTGTCTGTTATTTATTTTTAAAATTTTAAATTAATTAATTAATTTTTAACTCCTCCCGATCTATCATGATCTTTTATTACTATCATTTGGTAGCCTTCCCCCCACCCCATGCATTTGTTGATTTCTGCAACACTATTTATTATCTTTGTTTATCAATATTTTTTATGACTGAGTTTTTAGATCGAAAAATATTTTAATAAGAGTTTAGGTGATAAAAATTTATCCAAAGGAGCTTTTAGTTATATTTTAAAAAAAAAATATTTTCAAGTTTTTTTTTTTTTTAAAGTAGTTTTAAGATGTTTGCAATAACAACTTCTACTTTTAAAGCAGCTAAAGAATTGTTTTATATCAAAAGCTGGAAGCACCTTTAATTGCTTTGTGTATATATATATATATATATATATATATTATAAATATATTCAATTTTATTTTGGATTACTTTACCCTAATTATACTTATTTTAAGAGTTAAATACATTTTACTTTTCTTAACTGTTCTTAATGCAATATTCACCCCTAAACTACCAAATGCAGTACTTACCCCCTTTAAATTGATTGGTTGGACAAAATAATTGCTCCTCATATGATGAATAATTATATCAATTATTCTCAATATGTTTTAGTAACTTTAACATTAAATCATCGTCAAATTATTTATAGTTAAAAAAGTATTTTAATCAAGATATGAAAAAGTATTTAATAATAAAAATTTAAATTTAAATTAAATTAATAAGTTAATGTAACAGGTTCACAATAAATATAATATCTCCAACCTCTCATATATATAATTTTAAAAATAATTGGACAATATGTGTAAGTTAATATGATATAAAATAAATATAATATCTCCAATGTCTTATATATACTTTTACATGCGTATAAGTTTTTACATGAAATTATTTTATATATTTATTGTACTCATTTTCTACTGAATTTGAAGTCTATAAAATTTGAACTACTTAACTGACTAATTTAATTTACTTTATTATAATGAAAATGTATTTTTCAATTAAGGTAAAATTTATTTGCATCTTTTAGATGGAAAATGTTAAAGAAGAAAAAACAAAAACCCTTTGTACTACGGACAATATTGTCTAAATATTAATTCGTTATGGGAGTAAATGTTGCATTTGTTTGTTCAAATGGTGAATGCTACATAAAAAATAATTGAGATCCGGAACAAACAGTATCTAAACCTAATTTTAATTGAAACATACACTTTCTAATTATGCTTCTTATTTACACATCTTATAAGTCTATTAATGGAACTTTCAAATATATAATTTGACCCTATTAAAATTTAATTCTTATATACTTTTACAGATACTATGCACTTTGATTTTGCTACAACAACAATTTAAAAAAAAAAAAAAGAGTCATTGTTCTAAAAGCAAAGTTATCGCAAGCACTCCACCTGGATGTTAAAATCTCAGGAGGTTAAGAAATTAAAAGATATTTTCCCCTTGAAAATTGATGATTAATTTCATAACTATCCTATATTTAAAATTCCATTAAGTTGAAATTGAAATTCTTCTCCTCGTAGTTATACTGGAAATATTCTTGTGAATAGAATGGAAATGATGTTCTTTTTTCACTTAATTATCCCCCAAAAGGCAAGTAGATATGTGTACTTTACTAAAAATAATATATATGAATCTAGGAAATATATTGATTTCAATTTAATGTCCCAAAAGAATATGTGAGCAATATAATATATAGATTGTTAATTATATTTAATTTCAAGAATCAGAAAAGCCTGTTAAAAAACAGTCATATATATATATACTCTCTCTCTCTCTCTCTTCCTGAGGTCAGAAATCGTTGATGTGGTGCATCCATCATTAATAATTAGGAGATATGTGGAATCGATCTCTATATATACAGACACAGACACAAGACTTACACAACACAGAGAGAGAGAGAGAGAGATGCAGCAAGCAGTTGAGCAGAATAAGTGTCCTACTGTTTGGGAACTTTACATATTGAATTTGTGAGAAAGGAAAGTAGGAAGGAAGCAGGTGACAGCTGATTTCTGATTTCTGATTTCTGAGTCCAAAGATGCTGCCTTTTCCTGCATTTGCACCTGCACCTGCACCCTTCTTCTTAGAGTAATGGCAAATGAAGTCAATTATTAACTAAGAAAGGAGGAGTTTAGGGGAGAGGAGGTGCAGATGCATATGCAGGCGAATGCCACTTTGGGGATCTTCATTTCATTAATATTTCTCTCATATATATATCACACACACACACACACACACACACACACACACAGTCCCGCATCGAACAAGTCCCTTGAATCTTGGGGGAAGAATGCTAAGCTGCTTCCTACATACAATGCATTTACATGACCGTTATAAGTATAAAAGGTATAATCAATATTTCGCCCTTTTAATTTTCACTATGTGCTGTGTGTGTTTACTGCCTAATTTCCTTGTTTATATCTATGTTCCGACACGAGTACTGTTCAGCTCATGAAGCCCTAATCCTATGTGCAATTATAACCTATTTCACTATAATTCTATAGTGAACCCTAGATCAGCCCCTTCTTTTTAACTCTTTATATATACGTATATGGAGATTTACAGGATAGAACTTAAACCTGAATTTTATTGTAATTATACGTAGATCAGTCTTGTCCAGTGTTATTATTATAGATATATATATATAGAGAGAGAGAGAGCTAGCTTGCTGATTTTTGTGTTTAATTCTCTTAGTTACAGCAATATTAATGTGATAAAAGGAAAGAATAGATATGGAGATTCATTAACACAGATCTTCTCCTTTCATTATTTCATTGTCTGATTATATGTAGATAGCCGATAAATTGAATTTTTTTCAGACCTGGAGGAGACATTTGAAATTAGTGAAAAATGGTTGCAACCCTTTTAAGCATATTAATGATTAAACTGTAGTGTTGTGACTTCATGATGACATTATCGGGGCGGCGGAGATTAACTATCAGTTTGTTGATTCTCTTTTGTAATAATTTATGCAAGTTCATTAATTTCCAATTCCTTGTCTTTTGGGTGGTGTTTCGTTCCATTTTCTAGCTATCTCAGATTCTTGTCTGAATTTCAGAATTTCCAGTACTATTATACACACAGTTTTAGAACCCTACAGTCACTCCATGATTCTTATATATGCCTGCTAAGTGTATATCTGCAAAACGCTAACACTGAATCTAATCCTATATCTTTGACCAAGATCGTGTTAGGATATAATTAAGCTTATTTTTAATTAAAGTATTTTATAAGTCCATATATTTAGACCTTTTAATGTTGAATTTTATTTTTAAAAATGAAATTTTGAAGTGTTTACATAAAATAATTATTTTATTAGAGCTGATAAAATGTTAGAACTGAGAGTTTTGTTATTTCATATGATAAAAAATAAAGAAGAATTATTAAATTTTTAGAAATTATAAGTTGAAATTTCCATACTGTTATAAACTTCTTTTTCTAAAAGTTTTACCAAACACTTTTTAACATCTTATATACGTCGAGTTATTTGTATAAACGAGGAAAAGGGTTTTAGTAAATACTTAATTTCAATATTTATATGAGAAATTAAATATTTTTCAAGAATTCATACACTATATATACAACCTTTGAAGATTATATGTCCTCAAATCCTATGCTAGTAATAAATTCCAGCTCTGAAATCTTTCTTTTTGTATTTATGAAATTGTCCCTCTCAACTCCTAAATGATTTGCTTGCATTAATTGCTCCTTTGAAAATCTTTCAATAATATTTCTTCAAGATATTTATCTTTAGAAATAAATATTTCTCCTTTGATTGATGAACTGAATATCTTGAATCCTAAAAACTTATTTCATCCGATTTAAGAGGGTTGGTGAGCTTATAAATCTTTTAAAACATTTTATACGATGTTTTTTTAACTTGTAAAATATTCTAAAGTGTTTGATAATATATATATATATATATATATATATATATTTGTAAAAGAGTTTATAAGATAAAAAAACAATATATTAAGAGTTTATAAATTATTTTGAAAGAGCACGATGTTCCTAACTCATTTTAAAAATCTTAACAAGTTAATTCAATTTCTTTAAATTAATAAAAAATATTATCAGTAACATGTTATATTATTTTATTCAAATATTTTAATAATTATTTAAAATAAAATAAATTATTCATACAATTTATAAATAAGTAGATAAATTATAACGGGCTCTCATGAGATTTATCATAATTACAAATAATCCTTTATCGTTTAAATAATTATAAACAGTCCCATAGAATTACAAATATCCTAACAACTATCTTCACAAACAATCGGCTATTACAATGAAATATTTATAATTTTAAGAGAATGTTTATAATTTTTCACATAATAAATAAATATTTAATTAATAATTAAAACAAATTTTAGAGAAGTCTATTGTTATTTATGTAGATTTTTGTGGAATATATTTGCTAGTTTGAAATATGCACGAAGTAGTAAAATAACAAAAATATTTCGTAAAAAAGACAAAGATATCAATATTAGGGCTGGCAATTTCAACCCGAACCCGAAAAACCCGCATCTGGGATGCCATTTTTCGGGTTCGGGGCGGGTCTGGGGCAGCTAAAACCTACCCCGGCCGGATCCGGGGCGGGGTACGGTTCCTGTCTCTAACCCGCCCCACTGGACCCGGCCCCGATCCCGGTCCAACCCCGCCTCTTTTTTTATTGTATATTATTATATATATATATATAATATTATAAATAAAAATATCTTATATATATATATGTGAATCCTAAATAATTTTTGCATATACCCAACTATATATAAAAATACCCAAAATAAAAAATTAGTTGATAAAAAATTTAATAATTTAGATGAACGTATTTTTTGTCTAATCCAATTCATTATAGATTGAAACTTTATAAAATATTAAAATAAAACTGATATTATTTATTAAAAAAATATTAATTTAATGTATTCTTTGTATAAATTAATTAGGTCGGGACGGGATGAAATTTTTAGCATGGTGAGGTGGGACGGGGGTGGGTTATGGGACTGTCAAAAATTAAATGAGGCGGGTCTGGTACGGGTTCAGGCGGGGCAGGGGCGGTTATGGGGCTGGCAAAAATTAAATGGGCGGTCTGATACGGGTCCAGACGAGGGGGCGGGTTATGGGTCTGACAAAAATTAAATGGGACGGGTCTTGAATCTGGGCGGACCCGTACCAGTACCAAACTCGTTCCATTGCCATCACTAATTAATATTACTTGTCAAAGTCGTGAGAGAAGAAAATAGGAAAAAATGTAAGCATGCCAACAAAAACTCTCCAATTGGTCAAAGTTGATGTTAATATGTCTTGTCATGATTGAATAGAATCCCACTTCTTTAGATGGAATTCCAATTCAGAAGAATCCCAACCTCAGCCTTCTGACACGGAACAATCAAATTTCAAGTAAACAACAAATTACCATCAACTAATCCCAAGTAGTAAAACGGGCCTAAATGTCAAAACAGGGCAATTGAATAGACCATATATATGTGCTCCACCACACCAACTCACAGTTCCCACCATTTTAAACAACCTTCCTAATTAACTTGATGTTTTAAGTGGCTCATTAGGTATGTCCTAATGCCTCTAACCTGGAGGGTGTCTGGATAAGTTTATTTAAAAGATTTTACAAGTTAATACTTCTTAAAAGATGTTCGATTTTTTTTTATGAATAAAATTATGAAATGTTTGAATAAAGTAATATTTTGGAGCGTATAAGATGTTAGTAGTGGCAAATTTATAATTGATTTGAAAGAATTTGTAATCACTTATAAATAAGTTGTGAATTCTTTTTTCTTATTAAAAAAAAATAAGAGTTTGAGGCCCTAGCATTTTAGTTTTAGAGCCTATAAGATCTTTTCATACCTTTTCTTTCACTTAAACTACTATGGATCACCCTTTTTCCTGATCAACAGAATTTTCATTTTCATATGTATCAGTTTTCTTCTATTAACAGATGTTTTCAGCTATAGCTATGTAGGTAGATTGACATGGCTGTCTCTCTTGTTGATTGTCCAAAGATGACTCCTAGAAACACACAAAAGATTATATATAGCTCTATTTTCCATTTACTTTCTTGAAGTGTACAAATATAGCTTTGGGTATTGACTCGAATAATCAAATGATACTACGTACTATGGTATAAATTGATGTGGCTTGATGCAATCGAAGCCCCATTGCGAAGCATTAGTTGTTCTAACTTTCTATTTAGCTTCACAAATTTTATCCTAAAAAAAGGGTTTGCTAGAAATATAAAGCGGTAGATGTGAAACATGTGCCAGCATGAAATATGTGTTGAAGTCCTAACCCAAATTCAAGAAGCCTTTAGACTAGTTCTTACACTTGTTTTGAATTCTAACCGTTGCTAAGCGCCAATTATGTTGGGTTGCTCACAGTCGTAAATTGTTTGCCATATCCATAGGGTTCTTGTCAATCAGAGTTTCTGTCCTAAACAAGCCCAAGAGTAACCTGGAAACAACTCAAATCTGGCACCAAGCTGCATGATCCTGAGGGGGTTTTTAATGTTGACAGTTCCCAGATCTCAAGCTTTTCTTGAATGAAAACACTTTGGTATGCATCTCAATATTTCAAACCCATTATAGGAGACAAGACTACCAGTAGTAAATTGTACTGTATGCTAAAAAGATTACAGGAGTACAGACGATAACAACAAGAAACATAGTCAAACGTGTACGATCATAATTTTTGATCGGACCTTGTCGATAAGTTCTCTTCTGAGTATCTTCCCTGATGCTGATTTTGGGACGCTGTTTATGAATGTAACCCTTCTCAATCTTTTAAACGGTGCCACCTGAAATGCAGAGTTCAGTCCATCATCGTCACTCTAATAAAAGGAGAATGAAGCTATGTGGCTCTAAGTTACATAGACCGAATGGAAATTGCATGACTTGTATAACAAAAACTTAAAAGGCCATAACACATAGGACCATTTTATTGCTTATTCCGCAGAAATTGAATTGATTCATTTGCAATCACTGGCCTTTACATAAGGGCAGTTAATAGGTGGATCCTTGCGGTCTTCATCTTTCATATGATTCTAGAGAAACAGTAAAGATATTGTCATAATCCAATTCGTCTGATCTTTATTGCTAGTTGCCTGGTTTGATTTGGGAGCCCTCAGGACCAGAAGGTCCTGAGAGATCTCCACCACCCATGATGTGGGGTCAACGTCATGGATGGTGGAGACACCCAGAGACTGGTCCTGGCAGCACCCAAGAATTTCCCACTGCCGTCTGGAAAACGTTTACTCAGTCCAGTGGAAGCTAACACAGTGGTAAGATGTTCTATATAGGCCAGTACACCACCTACGGGCAGACTAGTGAAGATTTTCAGCATTCCAATTATTGTCAAGTTACTGATATGAACCACCCACTGTCCATTCTCAAAGACTTTCAGCATTCTTATTTATGTCAAGATATTTTTACTAGGGAATTAAGGCCCTTTACTACAACCTAAACGATAGTTCAACCAGTTGACATCTCAAAAACCGGCCTTAGCTTTCTGTGATAATACCTGATCAGCAAATATACTTCTTGACATCTTCTTCAGTCAGTGAGCTATTAGGGGCACGGACAACATAAGCAATTGGGACTTCACCAGCTTCGGCATCAGGAAACCTAGAAGAGAATATAATCATCAACAGGTTATGTAACTAATAAAATGAAATATTTGTCCTGATTTGAAGTCTCATGCAAGTAAAAGAGTTGTGGAAGTGACTTACGGGATGACAACGGCATCTAATATCTCAGGGTGAGTGACAAGCAGCCCTTCAAGCTCTGCTGGAGCAACCTAGCAAGAAAGGAAAGTAAAATATTATCAATAATAATATGAAAATCACTGTGCTTTGAACATCCACATTTTTATAATGAGGTACAACTAGCCCTGAGCATCTTTTCATTCTAATGTGTGAGCGCATAATAACTATTAGCTGACTTGGCTATCTGTTAAGCACACTGGGATGCCCTACGAAGATCTAAATTTTTGGCCAAAACATGATTGAAGTACTTACTAGGAAAAATTTGAATAAACGTTAAACAAATGCTTGCCGTAAGAAATTTGAGAAGATTGATACACTTATGATGGGAATGGAGAATAACGAGAACCACGTTAGAAAAGGAGAAATATAAAAGACTCCAAATAGACTCAAAATAGCCTCATGCTTTACTTTTTGGAGTCAATAGAGAAAACCATGCTAACAAAAGTATGTTCCAGTGTATTAATCTTTGAACAAGCAAAATGAACAGGCCAACACAATTTTCTCTGCAGTGACAATAGCTAATCATGTAGATTTAGAGAAGTGGCAGCTGGGAGATTCTCTAAAGAGACCAGTTAAACTGAGGTTGACCAAAACAAATATCATTATCCATTATCTTCATTTTGAACTAGCTACGTGCTATCTGCAATTCATGACAATCCGAGAGTATCATCCTGACATTAAGAAGTCGTCAGGAATTATGGATATATCTTCGTGGCCTTAAAATAAGTTTGCCCATACCATCTCCATCTATTCTCCAACTTTTATATTCAGGAGAAGCTACTTATTAATCAGCTTAGGAAATCTCATCAATTCTTGTTTGATGGATCATCATCTTAACATTTTTATCTCCACTATTATCTAATGTTGATGTGGTACATCAATGACTCATTATCCGGTCTCCATACAGTACTGCAAGTATTATAGCAGTCGGAAGCTTCGGTAATTATCCCAAATTCCCACAATCAACAGAAGACTTATACAGGTCTATAAAACGGGCGTATATTCAAGTCCAATTTGGTCATCAAACTACAGGTGCAAGATAGATTCAGCAAACCTATTAATCACCAACAAATGCTAATAAAATTCCAGTGAATCAATAGTAGTTACATCTTGAGCCAAAAAGTCCCCTTAACATGGATTACAGTATACCAGTGAGTACACCAGGCAGAAAATCAAAGCAACCATCTGTATCACATATGCATTCTCATAAGCAAGAATTTCATATTGGAGGACACTATCTCGTGCATGATTCATAGAGAAACTTACCTGATAACCTTTGTACTTGATGAGCTCTTTAATACGGTCAACAACATATAGCTGACCATCATCATCAAAGTATCCAAGATCTCCTGTATGCACCCATCCCTGTTTGTCTATTGTAAGCTTGGTGGCCTGTGGATTGTTGAAATAACCTGAAATGAAGTGTAAAGGAATAAAGTAAAAATAAACATGGATTCCACCTCCATGGAGACAATAGTACAGCACTGGTGAACTGCCTCTTAAAAGCAAAAGCCATAAAATGTGCAAAAGTATAGGCATTCTTCATGTCACAGAACAGATAAAAGCTCGTTGCAACAAGGGTACCAGGAAATTTGTGCAAGCTTCACAAACAACAACCAATTAGCAGTAATCTTATCCCAGATGTTCCCACCCTAATCTACCTAAAACTTTAAACTTTGTTCGTAGAGATGCAGGATAATGAATTTTTATGAGAATATTTACCATCTAAATTATAAGTTGAGAATTTACTATCTAACTTTGTCATTTATCAACTACCCCTCTGCAAGACAGAGGATGAAAAGATATATTCTTTTTTTCAATCAAGAATGTTTCAGGCCACATGTGCATGTACCTACAGTAAAAATGATAAACCCATACCTTTGCATCATATTGGGTCCTCGCACACATATTTCCCCCAATTGGCCAGGAGGAAGAGGCTTCAATTTATCAACACTAACTATTTGACTCTCCACTCCTGGAGCAAGAGTGCCAGCCGAACCAGAATGCCGAGGCCCGGCGTATGGATTCTCGATAGAGACAATTCCACAGGTTTCAGTCATTCCATAGCCCTGAAAACAAGCCATCATTCTTCAGAACACAACACCAAGTAGCAGATCAAATTAAAGTGCACCAATCAAAAACTTCATGTGGTCAATGCAAGCACCTACTCAAATTGAATTGCCAAGAAACATTTTCTGCAGTTAGTTCTCGCAATAATAGCTTGTACCTTAAATGCTTCCTACATATTTATTGCCAAAACCCCACATACATATTGCAGCATGATGATGGGTTTTCAGAAACTTGATATCCCATGAAGTCCTCCAAAATTTACTTCTGAAAGAAACATGAGTTTTGTAATTCTTTACTAAATTTATGCTGGATTTAATTGACAGCCAAGGAGATATGCATTGTGGTCTCGAATCACAAACTCCAATCTGGCATCTCGTCCATTTCAGAATAAGATATTTAGTTGCAGAAAGAATATTAGACTCATAATTCATGACCATAAGAATTACCTGAACAACAACAGCCTGAGGGAAATTCTTTGCACATTCCTGCATCAATTCCCTCCCAAGAGGTGCAGCCCCCGATCCAATCTGCTTCAAGGATGACAGATTATACTTCTTGACCATACTACTTTTAGCCAATCCGAGTATAATTGGAGGAACAACCCACATGTGCGTGATCCTATACTTCTCTACCGTCTTCAAAATCATTTCCAAATCAAACTTGGACATGGAAACAATAGCATTGCCACGCTGCAGCTGCGAGAACATGATCACAGCGAGACCAAACACATGAAACATAGGCAAAACACACAGAAAGACATTGTTCATTTCGCCCGCCAATTCTTGGTCAGGAGTCACCATTAGAGACGCTGCAATAAAATTCCTGTGACTAAGTATTACGCCCTTGCTAGTACCCGTGGTGCCCGACGAGTATAACAACACAGCTGTATCATTTTGCTTGATTCCATTACGGTTACTGTCTAAACTCACAGACCCTTCACTATTCACAAGCTCAGAAAACAGAGTGATTGAAGGAATTCTCCCAATGGGCAAAACTGAATTCTTTTCGGTGCCTAACAAAACAACAGGCAGACCAAAATCTTTAACCTTTGGCAACAAATCTTCAACAGTAATGATAACCTTAGCTTTTGAATCTTGAACCTGTTTAGATAACTCCGAAACAGTATAAATGGGATTGACCGTTGTGGCGACGGCTCCTATGGCAACAATCCCGAAGAAACAGAGCGGATATTGGATCGATTTGGGGGCGTAGATGAGGACGACATCGTTTTTTTTTAGGCCCAGTTGGAGTAAGCCATGGGAGACCCTTGAAACCATGGATTTGAACTGGGCGAAAGTTAAGGTCTTTCCAGTGTGTGAATCTATAAGGGCTGGTTTATCAGCAAAAGATGAAGCGTTTCTGAAGAGAAAAGAAACCATTGAAAGGTTGGGGTCTTTTGGGAGAAACAATGGCGGCCTCAACGATCTGTATACGCCGTCGCGGCCATAGCCCGATTTCTCCATGCTCTCGTTACTCCTTCTTGGGAATTTTTCTTTTTGTTTCTTCTTTTGGAAGTGAAGCCTTCAGAGGAGATCTTGAACAATCAGACAGAGATGGCTATGGAGAAACGAATGTGGTAAAGGTTTGATGATTAGTGCGTGTTGTGTGTGTGTGTTCTTGAATCTCAGTGAGCGCGTCCCGAGTCACTGTCAGCGGTCGGTAAGCAGAAGTAATTTTATCTCTACCGGACTACCGGCATTTCGTATTCCCACTCCGTATTGTTATCTTGTTTTTCATTTTTTTTCCAAAAAAACAAAACAAAAAAAGACAGTTGCATTATTATATTTACAAATATTAGTTAATAATCAATGTGTTATATAATTTTAATATATAGATAAATAAATTATAAAATGATAACAAAATAAAATGATAACTTTTTAAGGGGACACTGTAGTACTTATCTTGATTGGCACAGTATGCATAGAATAAAATGCTTTTATGTATCAATTTTTATTCGATATTTTTTGTTAATATAAATAAATTCAATAGATTTTAACTAATAGATAGACAGGAGCAAAATTTAGAAGTGTTATACATAATTTTTTAAATTACATAAAATTTATAAATAATTATATTAAATCTCAATGAAAGAGAAATTAGAGACAAGAAGGACTATTCAAGAACAACAATTTAAAGTATGCACAACAATTGAATGTATTTTTGTCGTTAGTTTCAAAAAAAATTAGAGACAGGAAGGACTATTCATTTAGACGTTGGTGTTTCTTCCCCCCACCCCCCACCAAACTATGCATCTCAATATACATTTATTTTTTGGAATACAAGCATTTTTTTTTCATTATTCTAATTAACTCCGTTAGATGATTTTTCATAAATAGGAAGCATTTATCCAATTTTTATATTATATATTTTAAATTATAATTTAGTTAAATACATTAAGAATTTAAATTAACCAATACGTTCACCTAAAAAAATTATATAAAAATAAATGTACACTTATATATATTCATATAACTCAAACACACGATATTTTAACCCCTAATTTTATTAATTGAGGAAGGACTTATTTGCCATCTACCCGGAATTATGATGAGACGCTGACCAAAGAGTTGGAGAGTGAGTGAGAGTGAGTGAGAGAGAGAGACATTGAGAGAGTGATGTTTACCAGTTTCATGCACGTACCAAATCCAAATGGCAATAAAGTTTTAATTAGTAAAGACTATGGAATATTTTAATACACCACTTGTTTCTTGAAAGTATCACTCGTTGAAAAAGATAAGGCAGGTTGACTATTCAGTCCATTTTTTAATATTATTATATTTGTAAAGTATTATATAATTAAAGGTAAAATTATATCCAACTTTATTAAAATGTGTCATAATTTAAATAATTAATTATATTTAGACCCGTCCTAAAAATATGAAATTATACTTCCGCGCAAAAATATTTTGAAATTATTCTTAAACTCTATTCGACAGTTCACTGTTTACACCTGATGTCTTTTTGTTAGAATTTGGATGAAAAATAATGAGGTTACAAAAAAAAAAAAAGAATTATATAAATTTTTAATTTTGCCATTTATTTAACGTTTTTATTTAAAAAGTTTGTAAAAAATATACACGAGAATGTTAACTGAAGGGAAAATTTAAATTTTATGCAACTTTTTTTGCTTAATCAGTATTTTTTATCTAAATCATAACTGGATGGGATTAGGTGTGAACTGATAATTTTGTATAAGTGTAATTTCAAAAAAATTTGGGAGAAAGCGTAATTTTGCGTTTTCAAATAGAGTATAAGTGTAATTAATCTTAATTTAAATACTTTCTATTATTTGAAACATTATCAATATTTTTTCAATTTTAACAGGCATCTAATAATTAATACAATTTGTTAGTCTTCATTGCGAAATATAAATTATAATTATAATTATTTTTTAAAAAATTTGAAAAATCTTTTGGGGTAAGTGATCAATTTTTTTATATATATATTTCCATGTATTTTGTCCACCTCATTCAAATTTTTTAAGGAAAAAATTAAAAGATATAAAACTCCATATAAAAAAATTTATATTTTCATAAAACATAAAAAAAATTATTGATAATTTTTTAAATAACAATAATAATTTTTATAATAATTATGTTAATTCGCAAGATAGCTTACCCTATCACGAATAAAGTCTTTAAACATATTTAATGCCATGGATTTCATAAACCATTTGGTTTATGACGGAGCTTCCAAAATTCATTTTTTATTATCTCCTTCTCCATTTACAAAGTTGTTATTTACGAAAGACTTAATTATCGCGATTACAAATTAAATAAATTATATTTGGACGTAATAATAAACTTTTTTTTCCGTAATAATTAAAAATAGGAGAAATCTACTAGGTGCAATATAATAAACTATATTCCAGAACTTTCTTTTGAAAATAAACGCCATTATAAGATCAAGAATTATGTATGTAATTTTCAAGAGATTAACTAAATCATGCCTCTTTATTTAATAAAAAATAATGGTTCCATTTTATTAGTAAACTTAATATTTTAGTTATTTTACTTTGGTGTTATTGTTTTTTATTTTTGAAATTGCAATATTCAGGGTTATTAATCAATTTACAACGTATGTATGCGTCATATTGAATCATTAATTTTTATATATAAAATAAAAAATAAATAAAATAGATGAAATTGATTGGTTCGGGATAAAATTAGAGCCGGATAAATTACGCAAACTATCAGTTTAATATAACCAATCATATTTTTTTTCAATAAATGAATAATAATCACGTCGTATTTTCAATCTCAAATAATTATTGCAATTAATATGCGAATCATTATCATATGTATGACTAATTTAAAAGCTAAAGTATTAAACCTCGTGATAGTGAGCTATATAGGAAGGCATGACTAGACTTTTTGTATCCAACCAATTGTGTATTAATGAATGGCGTTATTGACATCAAATATCAATTTTAAATACAGTTTCAT
The DNA here is from genome assembly GCA_034509725.1 of Sesamum angolense. Classification (NCBI taxonomy): domain Eukaryota; kingdom Viridiplantae; phylum Streptophyta; class Magnoliopsida; order Lamiales; family Pedaliaceae; genus Sesamum; species Sesamum angolense. The sequence continues at coordinate 19,164,864 of JACGWL010000002.1, forward strand.
TTTCATATTTTAGTCACGTAACCTATTAAAATTCATACAAATTGGACGACTTCCCTATCAATAACTCCTTGTTGCGTGTCCAAATTTAATAAGTGTTTAGGGTGTTTAATTTATTTTAGAAAAATCTCCACAACGCTTAGGTAATTAAGTCTGAAATCCGATTAATAAAGAATACACGAGAACAATATTGAGAATGCATTTGTTATAGTTTTATGGTACGTAAATTATTGAAGTCGTAAAGGAGAAAACCGACCTAGTAAGAATAGTCCACGTTGTAAAAGTTGTACTTAGTGTATTAATGAAAAATACGCAAAATTTTAAAAAATATAAAAAATAAATACTTATAAAAGTTGTATATGGATAAATTATTTTGATCAACACTCTTGAAATTTGATACAATTATAAAATGTTTCCTAATTATTTGAAAAATAACTAATAAATGATAATCGTGACGCGTGACATAATTATGTAACTTTGGACGGACATTATTATAAAAAATGGTGAAAATTTTGATGTTGGATGGATGCTATCATAAAAAGTAATGCAATTAAGAATATATCAAGATATAAATTACTTTCGTAAAGTGATATTTTTTATTTTTATATTTTTGCTCCGCATCTGTATTATGTGCAGAAATAATAGAATACGATCATTTATTAAAAAAAAAAATCTGCTTAATCTTTTGAATATTTTGTTGAGTCTTAAATATGTATTCAAGAAGGTATTGCAAACTCGTATATGTAAAATAGTTATCTTGATAATTAAGTAGATTTTAAACTCTCTTTCTTTTCCCCTTACAATTTATCATTTTCAAATATAGTTTTTTTTTTTTTGTTTGCCAATGACTGAAGCCTAGTTTAGTTAGCGAACTTGAGGCCTCGTGATCATAAAGGTCATGGGTTCGAATCCGGCCAGGTGCGTGGGATGTTTGTCTGCTGTATAACAGGAGTTGTCTACTGCATAGTAGGAGTTGTTGTTATTGAGCAGGATATGATTATTGTAATAGTCTTTGTTAGATATTGAGTCAACAAGAATGATTATATTTATAATCGATTTATTTTAATTAATAATAGTTTATCGCTCTTCCCTAAAAAAAATAATTTTTTTTGGCAAACAATACCTTATATTGATGAAGTTTATTTCTTGTACACACACACACACACACACACAATATATATATATATATATATATTTAAATGTTGGTCATGATCTATTTTAAATATACTTTTTACTTTTTATTTTTTAAAATATATCGATAATTCTTAATTGATTTTTATATTATTATTATAACATCTAAATATATAATACATAAATATTTTCAAATCAATTGACAAATTCAAAATAAATAAATAAACTAAATTCATGAGTTGATGCTTTATGGTTGATGATCAATAAATATTAATTAAGTTTTTTTTACTTAAAAATAAAAAAGAGATTAGACATGAAGCGCGCTCCCATACAAAGACATGCGACGTGATGCAACCACGTTCACACGTTGTTCTATCACTATCATCTATGATAGGTTGAATGTACATGCACTTGTTCACACCTTGTCAATGCCTTCATTTGCCTGCTGCCCCATTCAACCTAAATTTTGAAATTTCAAACAAATTCAATAAATTTAATCAAAGACTTGTTTAAAGTTCACACTCTCTTTATCTTTATTTGTTTATTTTTTAAATTACAATTTTTTTTTGAATGATTTGTAATATAATTATCATCAAGAATCAGGGCATGCACCTAACACATAAATCATTATGATAATTACATCGTTATCGCTTGAGGTTTGATGATAAATCATGCTTTAATTGATTTATTATTATTAATTTATTGTAAGTTAAATAAATATTTTATGATCAAAATATTGTCATAATCTTTACACATTAATGTATATGATGAGGTATATTTTTATCCTTATAAGAGTATTTTGACCATAAATTTGTTTGATATGCAATAAGTTAACAATAAATTAATTGGAGATAAATATGAATCTTGATTCAAGTATTTTGCTAATATCAGTAAATTCAGTGAATTTTAACTTACATATGAATCTATTTGTTTATACGGAAACAAACGTTAAGAATAATAAATATAATTTTTTGAATTATACGGGATCTCATGTAATTATATGAGTACTTATTAATTAAAAGTGGCGAAGTTAGAAAATTAAGTTAGCTTATTCCTATCAAAATTAATTAATTAATTTGCTAAAATGTATTAAAATTGTGAAAAAGTTTTAAATGCATACACAATACATTGGCACTCAATAAAAACAATGAACAAGTAATTTAAAATTCAAACGATGGACAATTATTTTTATAATTTATAATAATTTAATTTATTAAAAAAATAATAAAAAATAATTCTCCAATTATGTTTAGATAAGCTTTTTTATGAATTATAACAACAATTTACTCATCAATTATTTTAAGATTAGATCAGACTGTACGCTCCAAACAATTGAAGTTTCAAACTTATTTGATTAGCCGAATAATGCAAGTCTTGAAGGGAAAGGTCCTTACAGCAGCATGAGTGTTAAAATAAGTAGATCGGCCCATTCCAAGAAAACAGAGACATCCTCGTGGGGCTGCCCAAATCTTCAATTTGGGCTTTGTCTGATCGCAAAGATTAGTAAAAAGAAATATAAAAACATGTTTCTAAGTTCATTATCGCAAGTTTCCAACAAGGGAAGATATTAATCAAGAACACTCGTTCAGTGGAATTTTTGGTAGCGCAAACTACAAAAGCAGAAATCTTGCGGGGCCAATATCTTCACCGTCATCTTCTCTTTACTCTCTAGGTATGTAATCTTCTGCTCCATCTCTCTCTCTCTCAAAATCGTAGTCTATGGCCACTGCTTCACTCACAGCCGCCTTCTCTCGCATCCGCTCCACATTTCGGGGGCCGCCCCTGTTATCTCCACTCCCCACACTCTTCACTCTCAAGCCTAAGGTCCAAATGAGGAACAAGGAAACCCCTTTTTATTTCGATCAACTAATGCACTCTTTCAGTCTCATTACCAAGAGTTTTTGTGTATCTTGTATCTTGATTGCGTGATTCAGTTTTGAGCTCTTTGTTATTTGAATATTTGCAGGTTTTTTATCAGTCCAGAAGATTTTTATCCAGAACTATTGCGATGGCTTCGAAAGAGTCCCCCGAGAACAATCCAGGGCTTCACACTTCTCTGGATGAGGCTACCAAAGGCTATTTCTTGCAGCAAACTGTAAGCTTTGAGATAGCCCGTTAGACTTTATTTCTAAATTTTATTATTACTGGGAGAAATTGGTTTGGAATTTCTGCAGTTTATAATCTCACATGGTCAAGTGTATTGAATGTTATAACTGGAATGTATGTTATTGGAACCAAATAGTGTTTGGAATGTAATAAATGTTTATCTGAAAATAATGTGTATGTTTCTATTTTGTCCCCTTCATTATAAGCATTGTCAACTTCTACTCTTGGCTGATAGAAGTGTGTTTCTGCATTCAGATGCTCAGGGTAAAGGATCCCAAAGTCAGTCTTGATTTCTACTCTAGAGTAATGGGAATGTCGTAAGTGTCTGTCTTAACTTTCTTCAGCAAAAATTGATCCAATCTTTTCATGTTTAGTATCTTGCATCATGATCAGAATTTATAATCAGTTTGGATACCCAGACGTAAATAACTCTTAATGTTTTCTGCTTCTCTTATCTATACATGCTTATGTAGTTCTTATGCTTTTGCCTGGTGATTCTGTTTGGAGGTTTTGTTGTGTGACCTCTGGATTGTGATAGAAGGCCTGTAGTTGCAATGGAATACTGTATTTGATGATATTGGGTATATAAGGTTTTAGTTCTGGTTTCACAAGTCCTATTACTTAGAATGCACACGACATCAGTCTCCTTGTTTGGTTTTTATACTATTAGCTTGATATATACCCGATAGTGTGGTGTGTACAACATCCTTAGTGCAAACAGTTGAGCAGGGAATTGCAGTATTAGAGTTTCAGACCACAGTAGATTCCCATACACATGCATCTGGATCGAAGATTTTGATGATTGTTAGGTGCATCCAATTCCACATATATGCATCATCAAAGCCCCCACTTCTCTAATACAAAATGACATTTTATTTCTGAACTTGAGGTAAAAATCAGAAGTCGCCCTTGAGGTTTAGGGATTACTATAATCACAAGCAATTCCACCCCTACAATTACTATACTCACTGCCTTTCACCACCTGCTATATTATCACATCCTCCAGTTTTTCAATCGGGCTTGTATGATACCCATGTCCAATTTCGTTGTCTGGAAACACAACAGAAGGTTGATTTTGCAACAAAGGTTGTAGTTTAGAAAAAGTGATGGGTTTTGGAGAACATTGAGGGGCATGTTTATTATGGTAAATACCCTTATTGCTTCTTCTATGGAAATTGTTTTATTTAATCTAACTGCCATTCAATCTTGATTCAAAATTTCAATTCCTAGATGATTTCATTCATTTCTTTCTTCCTGGAAATTATTTGATTACTACTCATTACCACTAGTAGAGATGCATTGATTCTTCCCTAGTGAAACAAATTAGTTTTTTTTCCCCTACCCCAGTCCAAATCGGTGCTCATGTCAAGTAATAAAAGGGTTTTTACCCTTTGTATGCATGGTTTGGATCTGGATGTATATTTGCAATCTAATGGTCCACATACACTTTGTCAATTTGTATGCCCACCTTCCCCAATCATTGATTTTTCTTTATTTTTTTGTGATTACAGGCTGCTTAAAAGGTTGGATTTTCCGGAGATGAAGTTTTCACTATACTTTTTGGGATATGAGGTGAAATTATCAAATAATCTACAAAATGTAGACCGTGTTATGGTGGACCTTTCCAATCATTTCTGTTTCTAAAACCTTTTCAATCTATCTTATGTACTCCTGGTTCAGGACACATCATCTGCTCCCAGTGATCCAGTTCAGCGTACGGCTTGGACGTTTGGTCAGAAAGCTGTACTTGAGCTTACACAGTAAGAGCTAATTTCTTTTTGCATAGACCTCTTAAGAGAAACATTCTTGCTTGCAAATCTCTCATGATATCTAACTATCATTGTGTTGCCACAGTAACTGGGGTACTGAAACCGATCCTGATTTCAAGGGTTATCACAATGGAAACTCGGAACCGCGTGGTTTTGGTATGTGAAACATTTAACTTAAACATGCTTCTCTTTTTCCTTATTTATCTGTTGAAACGATCCCCTATGTATACATGTGCTCGCACGCCCGTGAATGACCTTTGACATCTTTGTATATGTATTTGGTGGGTAGATATATATGTAACTGCTATTATTCTTTCCTGGCTTGTAGTGCTAAGGAACTGCTACTACATATCTACTGTACTTGGCTACAATCATGTTGGTATGATTTATAATAGACTAAGATGATTTTGATGTAATGAGATGTTTCATTGGATGGAAATTCTCGGTCGTCTCTAATATTTTGGGGACTAATATCTAGGGATGTTTCATTGGATGATGATTCTCGGTCGTCTCTAAATTTTTGGGACTAATATCTAGATACGTTCTTGCAGGACACATAGGTATCACTGTTGATGACGTGCATAAGGCATGCAAGAGATTCGAGAGTCTAGGGGTGGAGTTTGTGAAGAAACCTGAGGATGGTAATTTTGTCTTGTTAATGTATGAATTTGCTAAGTTTTGATTCTTCTTATGTTAATTTACACTTCTCCAAGTCGACACGCAAGTTCTGTAATTTCTACTATGCATTACCCTCTGCCCAAGCTCTTCTTCAGACCATTTCACCAGAAATTAAACGGGAGTTATTTAATTTTATTTATTCTTGAATTTTTGAGATCCAGTTTAATCTATCTAAAATTCAAATCTACCGTCCCGTCTCACATTTCAGGAAAAATTAAGGACATAGCATTCGTCAAGGATCCCGATGGCTACTGGATTGAAATCTTCGACACTGCATCAATTGCTAGAACTGCTAACGCTGCTGTCTGATGTAAAAATTCGGTTTATCAAGAACTGAGAAACAAATAATACTGCAGTTATGAGACTTGACTATATATGTGGCTTCCTAGAATTTATGTTGTTGAAGCTTATACTAGCAGTCTGCCCTGGAGCGTGGGATTTGTGACATGCTGTAATGGTTACACCTTATTACAGTAAAATGGATTGTCAGAGCTTAAAATTTTGTGTGAAACATGCTACTGCTGATTCCTTATGTGCCTTTGCAAAGCCTGCATCCCGTGTGTGTGTGTGTGTGTGTGTGTGTGTGTGTGTGGTGTGGTGTCAGGTTATCAGATGTAATACATTTATTAGACAAAAAATTAAAAAAAAAGAATTAAATCCATGAATATATTATCTGGGGTAGGTTCTGATTCGATTTCATTGTTTTCCTCAACAGTATGAAAAATCTGGAGCAGTGTACTGTCAAGTTAATACAAAAACATATCTTCTTTTTTGTTCTTGTTTATTTATTTGTTTGTTTTTGGTTCTTGTGATTGGGAAAGGTGAACTGTTGGTTGGGAGAAGACAAAATTTTATGCTTGTGTTTGGGCTGTTGCTCCATCACTTCAGTTCGATTCAATTTAATTTAAGAAAATATTTTATTTAAATAAAATTCAATTAAATTAAATTAATCACAATAAATATAAATTATATTTGTTATATAATTGATTTTTTTTAAAAATTATATATATTATATTTACCTTATAATTTTATTGACGTTGGACCTAACTCAATTTGAATTTAAACATAAATCAAAAGGGAAACTCAAAACTCTCTTTCAAATTTATGATTTCACAGTTGTCGGATTGTCAGTTGTCTCCACTCACTTTTGACCTCTGCTCTTCAATAGAAACGACATTCCTGTACGTCAACACCACCACCACCCCCACCACCCCAACACTTCTGTCATCATAATTATTAATTCTTTTTTAAGGTTGAAATTAATTTTAAAAACTATATATATAATTTTGGATTCAGATTGCTATAAAATGTATGTTTTTTATTTCATTTATACGAGTTTAATTTGCTATTTCATTGTATTATTTGAGATATTCGTTAATAAAGAATACAGTGAAATATGAATCATAGTTTTGATATAATAATATAATTATTAATTATCTCTATAACACATACAATTTACTATATAATTACATAATTTGTGCATCTTATTACACGAATTATTGTTATTTTGATATTTGCAATTTGCATAACTGAGATTCCGCAGAAAAACAAATTATGATATTATTTTATGGTAGTAATTAATTAATATATGTAGAAGGAATGGCGCATGTAGTGACATCATCCATGTAATGATATTGTATAATATTAATAATTTTGGAGGTGACGTCATGCGACATGCATGTATGTATGTGGTTTCCCAATTAGGATTCCGTGTAAAAATTTCTACGCCTCCAATCCGATATGATGTTGCTGTCTCACACATCATACCTTATGACTTACATGTCACTACTGTAAAATACGGCACATATTTGTTATGATTTTTTAATTTTAAAATCCAGAATTTTATAATAGTAGAAAATAAAAAATAATTAAATAGTTACCTTTCTTAAAGTCCGGCGCGACAAAAAAATTAGGTTGATAGAGAAAAGGACGAACATGTATTGCCTCACATGACTAAAGTTTTAACTATCAATTCCCCAAACAGTAAATGTTTGATCAATCTTAACTCTAATGAAGCTGTAAATATGAATAAAATTAAGACAAATTAAGATTTCACTGTCAAATTTAATACTATGAATTAGCAAGTTTTGGAAGGTAGTATATATACTTCTGTCATAATATATATATATATATATATATATGCTTTCTAGCTAGCTAAGTCTATAAAGTCAATATATAATTAATTGATTTAATTTGATAGATTAGAGGGTTGGATTAGAAAATTAATTTGTCCAAGTTCATTCTAGCTAGTATTGGTTAATTAATTAAACATTATGCGATGTTTGATCAGTAACAGTAAGATATAATTTACGGAAATTCTTGATCACTTTAAACGGCAATTTGAGTTTTGTTTATTTCATGGTTCATTGCTTATGGATGTATGTCAGTTTATTGTAATTTATTTTATGGTTCTCTAATAAATTAATTAATTACTTATTTTATTAAAATATTAATGTAATCTTGTTATTATTGGGATGCGTCGCAGAGGAAATAGTAATTTTAAGAGAAAAAAAAAATATATATTCTAAAAATTCACTTTGTCTAATAATATAAGACAGAGAGACTGCAACTCACTTTTTTTGTTTTATTTTTTTTTTTTCTCCTTCCTATTATTGAAGTATATATGATCCTGAGGATGTCATGTTTGTTCAGTTGTTCATGGCAAGTGTCCAAACTCAAATTGGGATTTGCATGTTTGGATACTTAACCAAATAATTTTCAAGTCAAAGTTGAACACCTCGATTGTAAATATGAATATCTTTTACTCTATTTTTTTTTTAGATTAGTACTTTCGGACAACTTTATTTTGGGTTCTTTTAGAGGAAATTTGTCCATATCTAAATTGCAATTAATAGGAGTGATCAATGTAAAAGAAATTAATACCTCGGAGTTCTTTAAAAGTCCAATCGATCATATGATGATCTTTTACTCACTTAGCAAAGTTATTTCTTGAAATCTATTTATAAAAAGACACTAAAAAAATTAATTTTTTTTATAAATGATCACGACTTGAAAATCATGATAAATTAATACTATTAATTACAGTAAAAGAAAATTAATTACTGGGAAAATTCAAATTCTTACCACAATTAATTAATATTTATCATGATTTTTAGCTACGATGAAAATATTTTTGCTATAATTACTTATAAAAACATGACTAATAATTATCGCGAGTCGTAATTAATTTGTATTTAAGAATAATTTTTTTATAGTAATTAATAAAGAGAGAAAGAGAGGAGAAAAATGAGAGAGTAGCTTTATATATGGTGAGTCAAGAAACCAAAAAATTGATGAATCTATAATGATGGTTGTGGGGTTGAAATATTTAGCTTACCTAAGTTGATGGGGCTAAGCAAAGAGTCAAACTCTAATGGGACTCTCACAAAATATTCAATTAATATTATTAAAAAAACAAAAACCATAGTCAATGAATAATAATCAATCAAATCAATGGGACCATGCATATATACACATACACTGTGAGGTGCCGTGATAGGCGTCCCTGATATATAACGACGTCGTTCCCCTTTTTTTTTTTTCTTAAACAAAAAATAATTAACATGCACGTACAGTAGTTATGCCTGCTGTACAGCATTTATATATATATATATATATATATTGGTGCATGATAATAAGAGTAAGATTTTTGATGTTTTTCTGTCATTTTCAGTGGTTTTGGCAGCATGCAAATTGAAAATTTCTCACATTATAATATTGTCCTTTTTAAAAAAAAAAATAAAATAAATTATTATAACGTAAGTCTTTTTTTCATGATAGGCCTGACTCCTTCATTAGTAAAACACTCATCACTAGGCTATATATATATATAGATGGAGCATCTAATAATATTAATTATAGCCATGCAGCATTAATTAATTAATTTAATTTGGCAGTTTTTGTAGAACCAATGAAATGCTAGTGTCTAATCACAATTTAAAACTCCAATATTAAGAAGCTTGATTTAACGACTTTTTCCTTTTCCAACTTAAATGTACAAAATATTAATGTTTAATTACCAAACCAAAAAATATTCAAACATTGTTTACCAATAAAATAGCAATCTAGTTATATCACCAGTGAATGATTAGTTCAGTTTATTTTAAATTATAAATTAATATTTCATTTATAAAATATATCATATATAATTTCGTCCTAAGTTGCTACAAATTATATATATATATATATATATATATATATATATATTTGAAGCGAAATATCCATATTAACTGAACTAATAAAGATTTGTATTATTTTGAAGTCATATTTACATAAAATATTATTTCAAAATAAAAAATTCAAACCCACTCATTTTATTGCAGATGAGTATTTTTTTTTTTTTTCATTACTTGTTGCTTCTTGGTTCCCTTGAGATTTCTGAGTTTGGTGTTATATTTTTGAAAAATTCTTACTTAAAATAGAATCAAATCAATTATAAAATAAATATAATACATTTAAATATATTACACTTATCATATAATTTATTCAAATCGAATCAAACTCAAACACAAACTCGATGTGAGATAGAACTGCTCTGTTTTTCTTTTTTTACTTTTTCTGGATCTGCCTCGTAAATGAAGAATGTAAGTGATGAACAAGGGTGAATGAGAGGGAACAGAAAGCTCCTAAAACAATTGCACAAAGGAAAAAGCAGTTTGATTACTATGTACGTACTGTCAATAAAAGAAGAAAAAATATTTCGCGTCAAATTCCCATCAAAACACAAAATCCCAGAAACTGCAAATCTCTTTTTACCCCCATACCCTTCAAATCTTTGAGATTGTACTTACTTAGACTCATCAGAAGTAGTACATCCCTCTCTCATGCGTCTTGTTTTCATCATTGAACATGAAACCACAGCTACCGGAGCTACTAATCAGCTGCTTAACTTCCTCTAGATCATACTCCAATTCACTGTTTTTGACAACCCCATTCGCCTTGTCAAACGAACTGATCATCAATGGATCCCCATGATGATGATGATGATGATGATCATCATCTCCATCTACCTGATTTATCTTCCCACAGTGTAGCATGAACTTGTAATTTTCATCCAGCCCATTTGAGATCATGAAACGCTGTAAACCTCCTATTTCTTCCTGTTTCACATGATCTTTGCCGCCATAGCTGATCTGGCTGCAGCTCCCGTCAGATGAAGAACAGCTGTTTTCATTTCCCCCGAACATGAGCATATTCTCTTTCAGTGGATAATCACACTGCAAATCCACCAAACCCATTTCCTGGTTTCCCTGATAATTACAAGAAGATTGACTACTAGTAAAGAATGGAAAGTTATTATTGTTATTGTTGCAGTAGAGAAAGCTTTGCGGGTCTGAAATGGGCTCAATGGGGCCGGCGAGAGATTTATTACTAGCAGCATGACTGTAAAATGAGTTGTACAACTGAGACAGGCCAGATAGAGGGAACTGAGGATGTAATGTTTTGTGGGGTTTGAAGGTTTCCTGGAAACGAAAATTTTCCCTGGCCTGACGGGATTATTCCTATGAGTTTCTTCTTCAGCTTCGTGTTCCAGTAGTTCTTGATATCGTTGTCTGTCCTCCCTGGTAACTGAGAAGCTATGATTGACCATCTGCACATTTTCATAACAGGCAAATGTTCCATTACAAGAAGTTTTTGGGCAATTATACGAACAGATGTGACAGAGAATGTTTGGAAAAAAAATTGTCCAAAAATAGAACCCTTCTCGACATGATTTTATGCATCATAGAAGTTTCCAACAGACAATGGATGTGGTTAGCCCTACGTCCCTTATCTTTCCTACATGTTTTCTTGTTTCCTTTTTGGGTCGGTACTTAGGAGGCTTCTGTCAAATTCCAGGTAGTTGAAATTCAAGAAATCTTGGACAAAAAAGAAGTTTCCAGGACAGGAAGGAAATTCTTGCTACCTGCTTCCAATGCTTGCGTACAGCGTACAAATGATTCTGTCTTCTTCATCAGAAAATTCACCATGCTTAATGTTAGGCCTCAGATAATTCAGCCACCTTAATCTGCAGCTCTTTCCACATCTTTTCAGACCTGAAATGAAATAATATATATTCAAGAAACCCGTAATAATTTTCCAGGGAAGATTTTTCGAAAAATGCTTACCAGCTTTTTGAGGAAGAGCAATCCAATTTCCACCAGTACCATGTTTCTCAATGAACTCCTTAAGCTTTGCATCTTCTTCAGGCGACCATGGCCCCTTCTTCACATTTGCCTTATCACAGCAAGGAGCCCGCCCCATCTCTCACTGTCTCTCCCACTCTCCCTCTCTCTCTCTCTCTAGAAAGTATTATATTTTCTGCATCTGTCTGTTGGCTGCTTGAGGAACTTGTCTCACTTTATCTCTGTATATTTGACTTGGGGTTGTGTTGTGGCTGTGGGCTTTTTATTGAGAGACTTCGATTAATTAAGAAAACAGTAAAAAGTCATTAGTACAAGGAAGGGCTACAAGTCAAAGAGATAGGCTTATGCATTTGTTCAATTAATAATTAATCATGTCTAAGTTCTTGTTTTTGTGCTCAAATTTTAGATGAATTTAAGAAACCTTCCATCTCTCTCTCCCCTGTATTTTAATTGATTATATTATATCTATATATAGACACAAATACACTCACCCACCCCTAGCTAGCCAGCAAAATGTCGACAAAGATGCTATTTCTTTTACCATTAATTTATGCCGTATATTTGACAAATTACAGCCCCACGAAATTAAGGAATATTATTGAAATTACTAGGTGGAAGAAAGCTCAATAACATAGACAAATTGATATCTTGAATTGAGTTTGTTCAAAAACTAAACAAAATCAAATGATAAATGCATAATTAAAATGATATATAATTTAAAAAAAAATGAACAATCACAAGTGTATATATATATATATATATATATATAACTTATTAATTACTTGTATATAGCTAATACTTGTCCGAATTAGAATTTTTTATAGAATAAGTAGGGTTCAAGTGGTCAATATATCATGCACTTATGCAATATTTTACCATCATTCATTGTGTCCTAGTAGTTAAGATTGAACGTTATCGATCGTATCCACAATGTGTGTTTGGATCCTTATTTGAGATGAACATGAATGTATATCCCGACTTGCACATCGATTGCCATATGATTATGTATTGATTTTTTTTTTTTATAATGGTAGATAAACATACTGTAAGGACCATTAATAGCACACAAGGGCATCCATAATCCTTCTTGATGGATCCGTGTGTACTTTGTTCCTGCTTTTTACTTTTTAGAAATTAAAAAGAAAAAAATGAAAGATATAGCATTGTACATGTAATAACTTTGGTTCATATATGTTGTCATAAACATGCAGATGATAATAAAAAAGATCATAAAAGGGCAGTTTGATAATTAAGACAAAAGTAGGATGAGATGGATAAAGCTGAATGCGAATCAGAAAATAGTAAAAACAGATGAAGAATTATTGTTGCACAATCCTGGTTGGGTACTGTTTGTAGGATTTGCAAACTGACTGACGAGAATGATCATGTTTTGTTATTGTGACCCATCTTTTAGAACTCAGGTGCCCTATCTATACATATATGTTCCTTTTGAATTGACTCATCATCATCATCATCATCATCATCAATTGCCTTTTTCTTTTTGAATTGTCACACACCTCCTACGCCTACCAAGACCATGCACTTGCATTTCCAAATATTAATTTTACCGGTCTTTGTACGTTGTGAAATTCAGTTTTTTAGTGGCATACCGGTTTTAAGGCACCGCTCAAGTGCCCGGAGGTTTCTTCTGATCCCAATATTTCCTTAAAAGTATTAAGTCACGGGAGATTTCAGTATTTCACCTACACACACATGTACTCATTTTTGCATAGGTAAGATACGATATTTTGCCATGGATATTTATCATGATCAAAAGTAAAAAATTATAATGAACACTAATTTACCACAGTTATGCAATTATTATTAACGGTTGTTTTCTATAGGCGTGCAAGGCAAACATTGGTCGTACTTGGAAGACGCACCTATTTAACGTTAGATCGAGTGGTCGAACTTATGTCATAATTTGTAGTAGAGGGGATGCTGGTGGATTTCAGAAATCTCAAAACTCATGGGGCTTTTCTGAAATTTATCTAAAAAATACAGGGGAAGAAACGGAAACCAGATTCATCACATATACAAAACTATTACCAACTTGAACAAATATATGTTTTCCCTTCTTGACTTCAATCAGGGGCAAATAAGGAAATAAACAATTTGAATGTCAAACCAAAGGTAAACAAATATTATTATTATTATTATTATTATAACTATATATTTTGTAATTTTGAGAAAATTAAGTTCCCTAATTAGCTTCCTACGAAAAAATGTATAGCCACATACGCACATATTATATATATATATATATATATATATATATATATATGTATTTTATATTTTTTAGTAAGGATATATATAGGGTTTTGATGTAGGGGTAAATATTCTGGTGGTGGTGTGACTATTTATTGTGTGGTGGGCTGCTATATATCTACCACTAGCTTCGAAATATTTATAACATTTGGACAAAGTACAATGATTGTTTGCACTTTGCATTACGTACCTTTATTAAGAGTACTCTAGAGATATATCCGTTGACCTATACATATACATACATACACATATTAATCCTTAATTCTTTTATTTGTCTATTACTAACAATAGAAACCCAGATTTTCGTTATTAATTCAAAACATCATAAGATCCCTCGAGAGTGCATATCTACAAGAATTTTTTAACATGATCAAATTATGGAGTTGTTTAATTACTTGACATATATAACGATTGTATTTGATATGTTGTGTAAAAAAAACATAATATATCGATTAAAGTTAATGTGATTGTAAGTTCTTTTTTTATATAGATGCAATTTATATAATTTTTTATATTTATGCGAATAATTAATGTATGATCATATGTACGTATAAATTTATTTTGGATGAATTCACTAAAAAATATATATGCACTCTTAAAAATAATTTTATCTTATTTGATTTTTGAAAATAAATTTACTCTTTAGCTACATACATATGAAAGTCATCATGTACCACCTCAAAGATGTCTTAATCAGGTAGTTAAATTTGATGTCTTATAAATAAGTTGGAGATCATTGATTCAAGTTCCACCAAACGTTTAAGTACCCGTTTCACTTTTCATAATTTTATTATATTTTTATTACATTGATATATTAATTCAATGGTCAATTCCCCGTTTCACTTTTCATAAATTTATTATAATTTTTATTACATTGATATATTAATTCAATGGTCAATTCTATCCCAAAATTTCAAAGTTGAACTGTATTGCATTTAACCTTTGGAAAGCTTTTGGTTCATTTCACGTGAACAATATTTGGTAACCGTAAAAAGTCTAACCTTGACATTGACGAAATTTCGGTTAAGCAAATCATAAGTAATGTTGATGTCGTGTCCTTAATAAAGCTTGACAGATGTAATTCAGCTTTAGTATAGATTAAGGAACGATTAGTGTATGGATTAAATAATAATTAGTATATAATTAGTTGGCCAAATTTAGATTTTAGACTATAATTGGCCTGATTTCGAATTAAATAATTGACCAATGTGGCCTTGTCCAGTGATAAGCTCGGAGTTGTAGGGAGTGTTTGCAAAAAATTCTGCTTTTAAAAAAGTGATTTTTGTAGAAAAAGTTGGAAGTTGTAGCAGAATCACAAGTGGGTAGTGTTTGTAAAAAAAAGTGAAAAGTAGGTAAAAGCTAAATTAGATAGTGTTTGGAGAAAAATCACTTTCAAAATAAATTTAATTTATGAAAAACTGTTTTGTCCCCATATGTCAAAAACATACTATCTTTTTGCACATTATTTCACTTGTTGCTTGTTATTAATATTTATTTTTCAGAAAAATATAATTTTTAGTAGTATTTTATATTTATATTTTTAAAATATTAAAAATATGTTTAATTTAATAATTTATATTCCATTAAGTAATATAATTATTAATTCATACACAAAAATTAAACTTGCATGATTGTAAAAAATAATTAGTTTACTAATCAATTAAATAATAATATGTGAAAGAAATAAATATATTTAGATGATATATCACATAAAATATAAAAACTTAAAATATTAAATATGTGAAAGTGTAAATTTAATTATTATTAAAATTTAATTATTTTGGTATAAAGAGAGTAAAGTAGTAAAAAATAAAATTGAAAAGCCAAAATAGCTAAAAGCACCCCTTAAGGTGCTTCTAACTTTTGGTCTAAAAGCACTTTTTTTAAACGTTTTAGAAGCAGAAGCTAGTATCGCAAACACTTCAAAAGTACTTTTTTTAAGTCAGAAGCTGAAAAGCGCTTTTCAGAAGCGCGCGCAAACACTCCCGTACTAAAGTTTAGATTTTGAATTTTACTAATGTGAATATTTGTCTATGCTTATAGTTTTTATAATTTGTCATTTTATGCATACTTTATAAAAAGAATATCAATAAATTTAATTAATTTTTTATATTTTAAAATACGGAATGAAGTAATTAGAAAAAAAAAGATGGAAAGGAAAAAAGAAAAAATACTTGAAGTAACTTATATAATCAATTATTAATAAAATGCAATAATTATTTGTACGAATTTGTTAATATATATTAATATATAATTATTTTTTAGTTTTTTTTTTTTTATAAATGAAATGCATGCATGACTACTTCCTACGTACGAACTATTATAATATACTCCATTATTTTGTACACGTAGAGAGGACTATAAATAAATAAAATAAAAAACCGAAATAGGAAAGCTTCTTCCGACCCAACTTTCAATACAAAATATATTAATTAAGTCTATGATCCTTAATTAAATCCCTATTTTGTCCTTTCTCGTGCGACATCGAATCTCTTGCTTTATTATTATTTAAAAAAAACATTTAATTACTGTCTTAATTAAAAAGTTTACTGGACTAATAATTGAGCGTAGATGATATGATTATTATTTAAGTAAAAGGCGACAGGTGTCGTTGTCTCAATTGACTTTGGGCATCGAAGACGAGGACTTGTGTTTGGATTATCCTAAGTCAATTGATGGTTGGCTAACTAAGTTTGAATTTCTTTTTACCAGGACAACTCTTTTCAATTTTTTATTTTTTAAAATGTATTCTGTTATTTAACCAACTGATCCAATGTCACAAATCACATTTCTAATTAGCTACTTGTCTTATGTGGCCTATTTTTTCTTTCTTAATTTTCTTTTATGACATAGGAAAATTAGTTTATGTTTTATGTTATTGACTACGTGGTGCAATCAAAATTTTCTTTTTTTTTTTCCTTTTCAAATATTTGCATCAATGAAATTCGTGAAGACGTATTCATCGATCAATTTTTGAGTTGAATTATATTTTTTAAAAATAAGGTTTTGATTAATAACAATGTGAAAATTACATGATGTTGTCAGTAAATTGTTTGTGGTCATGAGATTATAAAAATGTATAGAAATTATGAGGAGAAAGTAGTTGCCTGAATAAAGATTTACGTGGTTCAGAAAATTCTCCTATGCTCACATTTGCTAAAAATCGATTTTTTATTGTAAATCATGATAAATATTTCTTATCAACTATCTATAGTAGGTTACATGTGGATCGTTAGGCTTGGATATAATATTGGGACATGTTTCACACTTTAACATATGCTGGGAATGAAAATATTGTAGTTGATTTATAGGTGAATATGTTAATGATAATTTAAGTTACAACTCATAAGTTCTTACTGATTCTTTTAAAACTTATTTTAAAAAAATTATAAAAGCTCAATCAATCTTATATCCATATATGTTATGGTAATGGCCTATTGCATTGATCCAAATCAGCAGCATCAGTGGACAGCAATGCTTATAATGTGAGAAATTATTATGCATCATATGTAATTTCAATGCCAGCAATACACATATAGTGTAGATGATTTTTGAAACCATAGTATGAAGTTATTAGTAAGTAATAATAGCATTCTGACATCTTATTAGAGATGTGTCGTTGGAGCTCTTCGTCTCCATTTCACGTAGTACGATAAAAACATTCAACATATATAAACGACGCTAAATAAATATAATAAAGTGTCAGAAAGTCCTTGTCCAAATTATGTGCTCTTTAAACTTCAGTATTTGAATAATAATATAAACTTTACAAATCATTTCATAAGATTTTGAGTAAAACTTTTGTAAAAAGAGCTGTAAAATAAATAGAATAAGACATTTCAAGTTCACAAGCTTCTTTAAAAATAAGTATGGAATTCTCAATTTCTTTTTAAAACTTTTTACAAACTTGAATTTTTATTATTTAAATAAAATAGACTCTAACATTTCTTAATTCAAATATATTATAAAATGTACGAATTTATAATTAAATATTTTAAATAAATTTAGTTCAACAATTTGATTATTGAGCTACATGATTTTTGTTTCTTAGAAGTTAGAAGGGGCAGCGCTAAGGACCAAGTGATTTTATATTATGAATGATTTCAAATCATTGGAATTTTATTTTACGATATTAATTAATTTTAATTAAAAAAATGAGAGAAAAAGAGGGAAAAGGATAAAGACAAAACGTGGATAGAAGCAAAAAGGTCAAAGGTGTTTCGACTGGGATTCGGTGGACAAGGGGGGGTGGCGTCACAGTATGCGTGTGCTACATTACACCTTCTCGCCGTCCCATCCTGCAAATCCCAATCCCCATCCCCACTGCGTGTTTTGTGAGCAAATCAGCATCGGAATGCGATGCCCCACGACGGCTGGACGGTCGAAACGTGTCTCTTTTTCTGCCCGGTACCGGCTGCTCCACTGCACCGATAACAGTCTGTAGTTGTTCTTCTCTTTTCTTTTGTATACGCGTAAACGGCCAAACTCCGTAACTTTATCTGCGGTTTGAATATTATTATGATACAGAAATAATATTTGGCAATTTTGATTCAACTGCTTGGAAGGTCTCAATTACATAGTTCATGTGTTTCGAACATATATTTTTCCTATTGGAGAATGTGGATGTGGGGATTTGTGTATTATGAAATTGATGCAATATTTGAACTTTTTATTTTTAGTATTAATAATAAACGTCAATTTGTCTCACAAAATACAATGATTATAATTTTAAAATAGCAACACTACAAATTTGAGAAATGATGAATCGAACAATATTTTGAAACTCTCTTAATAAAAGATAACATGCTTTTATTGACAACATATTAAAATGTTATAAAATGAATTGAATGGATGAAATAAAATGGGATGACCTATTTATAGAAGTTGAAAATGTATCATTGAATGATCATGTTCGATCAGAAAATATACATTTGAAATGTTATAACTTTTCGTCTGAACAGACACATAATTTACTCAAATGGACGCATCGTTTTCATTCAAAGTGTTTCACCCAATGGACATATTATTTCAACCAAATGACATAACTATTCGCTTGAATTAAATACAATTGGATGATAATTGGGCGATATCAATCATCATAAATGTGTCATGAGCTTGTTATGCATCTCACATTGTAACCAGTCATTTGTTACTATCAAAATAAATTTATTATTTAATTTATCATTCAACATTTTCAATATTTTGAACTAACATAATAAAAATTTTAAATTATAAGATTAAATTACAAAAAAATTTGTACCGAATCAAAATTACATATTTCTAAATTATATAACGAAACTTTTCCTCTTTTTTATTATTACATGAGAAAATAAAAAGTTTTTTTCTTAAATAAGTTAAGAGCAATATAGTTTTTCATTAGATTGAATTTCGAGTATGTAGAAAATGATTATAGTATATAAATTTAAATCAAGATGTTACAATCTTTGAAAATAAGATTATCTCTTAATTTTTATCTTCAATTGTGATTCAGTTATTGCAAATTTGTTTCCGAATGCAAATTTACATCCCCCACCCAAAAAAAAAAAAAAAATTATGAGAGGAAATTACGAATCACTTTTAAATTATGAAAGTTTTGTAGCCAATAAAAATATAGAAGCTTGTGATCGCAACACTTTATCATGACAAAAAAATTTGAAGTTAAATCGCCACTAATGTATTGCATTTGCATGCATGAAGTAATGTTGTTGTAGGATATAGTGCGTGTGCGTGGCGTGTTGGTGTGGCAGTGTGCATAGCTGTGTCGCACTTTTGAATGAATTAAAAGGGTTGGGGGCGAGAGCGAGACGTGGTCCGAGAAATTGACCAGAGGGTTTTGAAAATAATATCAAATCAATCACATCAACATCAATCTCTCATTTTTCATTTTTTATGATGGGTTAGTCAGATTGGGTTGGTGGGTTTCTGCTCTGCTTTTGAATTTCACACTCCCACCTATTCTATTCTTGCTTTGCTCCATCTCCATCACACACCTTCCATTTTTCCACCTATTTTGAAATAATAATCATGTTTTTTTTTTATTAAAAAATACTAATAATTAAAAAAAAAAACCTTTTGTAAAAATATAAATTTATAAATGATTATTCATTTAGTAAAAACTTTAGCACTAGAGTAGTGGTTTTCTGAAAATACTTTTAAAATTATAAAATGGATTTAAATGAGTTTACAGTTATAACAGCTTTAGTGGGTGTAACCCGATCTCGGGTCCGAAACGGATGGATCGGATCTTGGGTGTGTAGAAATCCACCCCAAACTCCGAACCTTTGCCATCCACAATGAATATGATGAATATTTGCAGGCGTTTGAAATTCTGGGCCCAAGCCCAATCAACATTCTGTACATCGTTGCGCCAAAGCCCACCACAGATTCAGCCTGGCCCAGCTTCACTTACTTGTAATATTTGATTTGGTGGTGATCCAGTTTTGTAATAATCTAATTGAGTTTTAATCAGTTTTTTAAGGGTAAAATATTGAAGTTAAAACATAATTTTACAACTCCCAAAATATTTGTTAATAAAACAACATTATATTACTAATCTATACTATATAAAAAAGAAAAGACCATTTTTACTCACAAATGGAGGTCACTTACACTGCCGCACTAATTTTTTATAAAGTCAAAAATATATCAACTAATAATATAATTAATTTATTCAAAATTTTAACTTACTTTAACTAATAAATTATTTTTTTCTTTTTTATTTTTAAATTTAATATACTAGTTTATATATTTTACTCTTATATAATATATAATTTATATATTTTATTTTTACTTATAATATATTTTAAAACGTATAAATTTATTTGTTATATATATGGAGAAAATCCCACAACAATTAATAAGTAAATAAATAAGTAAAATCAAAGCAACGAAAGAGGGCACCCCTCCCAATTCACCAACTATTTGATGAAACCCACCACCTACTTCCCCGTTGCTTATTTTCCTGTTTAAGTCGATCATCATCGATAAAAATATATAATTTATAGGTTCGAGTTTTATGGAATAATTTTTTTTTTGTAATTTATTATAATAATTAATTATATTGATTTTGAAATTATAAATCGAATAATGACCCAATTTATTATAATTATATAAAGAAAAACTAAAATTAGTAAAATAAATCTAAGGGAGGAAAGCAGAAAAAAAAAAAAAATGAAGAATATAGAAGTGGTACAGAAATTGAATTGGCTGGGAGTTGAGAGAAATCCACTATCATCTTTCCTATACCCTTTCTATTGTCCCATTGTCAACTCTCAGACCCCTCAAGAAACCAAACATGATCAAGAAGACTGATCATCAACAAACTCAAAGACCCTTCAAAACAGACTTCAATTTTTCACAGCTCAGTTTGTCAAAATACATTTTAATTATCCTCATAATCGCAATCCATTCTCTGGAATCTCAGGCGTCAGTTTCAAGCTTGCTTTCCTCTCATCCAAAGCCTCCGCCAATCCCAATTCTCCCTATCCCAACCTCACAGCAACTCTCATGGCAGCTCACGGAAATGGCCCTTTTCTTGCACTTTGGCACCAACACTTTCACAGACTCGGAGTGGGGAACAGGGCATGTTGACCCTTCAGTTTTCAATCCCACTGCGTTGAATGCCACACAGTGGGTTAGTGTGGCCAAAGAAACGGGGTTTTCAAGAGTTATTCTGACTGCAAAGCATCATGATGGTTCTGCCTTTGGCCCTCAGAGTATACTGATTATTCTGTGAAGTCTAGTCCTTGGAAGAATGGGACTGGGGACGTGGTGAAAGAGTTGGCTGAGGCTGCAAGGATTGCTGGTGTGCAGTTGGGACTTTATCTTTCTCCTTGGGATAGACATGAGTCTTGTTATGGCAAGACTCTCGAGTACAATGAGTATTATTTGGGGCAGATGACTGAGTTGCTCACTAGGTTTTGTAAAAGGAGCCTTTTTTTCCTTTTTGGTGCTTTGTTTGGCTGGTTTCAGAGTATTCTTGAATCTTGATGTGAACTCCCTCTCGGGATTATTTGAGATTGGGATATTCCAATGTGTTGGCTATTTGTTGATATTTTTGGCTATTCTGGATTTAATCTAGTTGAAAAGTTATTGGGTTTCTCTATGTAGTAGTTCTGGTTGATTGACTGTGCTGGGCAGCTTAGTTCTCTTTTTTTATTATCTTGGAAGAATTTGCTAAATCAATTGACAAAGCATTTGAGAGCATGTTTTAGGTAGCACCTACTCTTTTGCCTCTCCTAATTGGGAATACTTTTTTCTGCTTAATCTACTCATGTAATGTGGAGTTGAGTTTGAACTTTACTATGACAAAATGGTCACCGGAAGCTGAAAATGGAAATGGATATTTTACTGTGGAATATATGATGAAGAACTTGATATTGCAAATTGTGTTTATGACTTCAGTTTTCTTAAAAGACTACTTTTTTTACCAGTGATGGTTTCTTTTCTTCATATTTTTTAAACAAAATCGTATTGTAAGAACTCGATTATGAATTAATTTTATTTTCTTGCTGAAATTGGAGCAGATATGGTGAGATTAGAGAAGTTTGGCTGGATGGTGCAAAAGGTGAGGGGGAGAAAGATATGGAGTACTTTTTTGATGATTGGTTTAGTCTTATACATCAACTTCAACCTGGGGCAGTCATATTTTCTGATGCTGGTCCGGACACAAGGTGGGTTGGGGATGAGGGTGGTGTTGCTGGTACGACTTGCTGGTCACTTTTCAACCGGAGTAATGCAAAAATTGGAGATACTGATAGCCAGTAAGTCCATTTTTCAGTTAATTTTCACATGTTTTTGTTTCGGAACTGTTATATACCTGTATGTTTCATGTCGCAATGAATAGGCCAAGGGTTTGTATAGTTTCAGCCTGAAGCTGGTTGACAACAAAATAGACCTTTCTTATGTGCTTTTGTTCTGCTGGAATTGATGCAATGCTTGGGGAGTCTGGCGGCCAAGTACACCTCGTTTAGTATTTAGGATCCTTCTTGCTCTACCATATTTAAGTGCACCAGTTATCTAAAAGATTAAGGTATGAAAATTTTCTACAGAAATGCCAAGGAATCTGCATAGCATTGCATGAGAAACCCATCATTTCACGGTAAGACTGGGGCAGGGAATTACAACCTTGTCCTGACAGTAGGGATAAACAACATAAACTTGAATGTTCAACCTTCAGCTTGCAATGTAGGAACCTATTATCTTTGGTAAGGCCATCTTGCCTTACTAAACCAAGACACCAACATATGGGTATCTGCTTCAAGTTTTCTGAAGTTAAATCCAGGATGCATCTCTTTCACATGTTTCAAGTCAAATTTTCAATACGTATGCTGGTAGTAGTACTATGAACACAAATCCTCCTGCTGTGAGTGAATGCCTTTAGAATTTAGGCTATACTTCATGAACGCATATTATACATTTCGTGAACAGAATATGATTAGCTGTATGCACTTTTGAGTATGGGTCGGAAAGGTCAGGATATGTACTTTCTTATGTTGAGGTATTACTAGGTGTTCTTTTATTTGAATATGTTTATTGTTTATTGGATGATGATATGACGTTCTGGAACTTTGAACTTTATGTGGTATTGTTGAAGAGCTAATTGATCCAGCTAGGTATCTTATAAATGACATTCGAGGGAAACTTTTTGATGGAGGAAATCCCTTTACCCTGCTCATGAACGACTGCTGATATCTATTTATTGCAGAACATGGTTAATGTCACCATAAGGTGGTTGTTTACTGATGTATTTATATCAGAAAGCTTCTTAAAGCAGTTGAAATAACAAGTCTTCAAGTGTGTCGATCATCTGTCAATTTACCCTGAATCTCAGTTGATAGGACCTTGCCAATGCAAATTTTGCCATTAACATGATGAAACTTCTTTCGGTAATCTCAGTAATCCAGTATTACAGTGGATTTTCTAAGTACCATACTAATGCTTTGAATCTGACAGATATTCTGGACAAGGGGATCCTCTTGGTCATGACTGGGTACCTGCAGAATGTGACGTCTCCATCCGACCCGGATGGTTTTGGCATGCATCAGAAGTTCCAAAATCCGCAATGACCCTTCTTGATCTATACTATGAATCAGTTGGCAGAAACTGTCTCCTTTTACTAAACGTACCTCCAAATTCTTCAGGTCTTATATCCCAGGAAGACCTTCAAGTCCTTCAAGAATTCTCAGAGATTCGCAGTTCTATATTCTCCCACAATCTAGCAAAAAGTGCCTCAATTTCTGCTAGCAGCACGCGAGGTAGTCCAAGTGATTCTCGTTATGGCTCACACAAAGTTCTTGAAGACAGCATATATTCCTACTGGGCTCCGGATGAGACTTTATCAGACTGGATAGTGTATTTAGATTTTCAAGAGGTTGCTACTTTCAATGTCCTGCTCGTGCAAGAGCCAATCCAAATGGGTCAGCGGATCATCGAGTTCCATCTCGACTTCTTGAACGAGTATGGCGAATGGGAGTTGGTGACGAAGGGCTCCACCGTGGGATACAAAAGGCTGTTGAAATTTCATAGTGTCAAAGCCAGTCACTTGAGGCTTGTTGTCGACAAATCTCGGGCCGACCCACTGATATCTTATTTAGGCATATACATGGATCTGTTTTCTATTTTCGGACATATCTCTAAGCTTACCTCTGGATCATCGGTAAATGGTAGTGAACCTCTCCGGCAGATTACACAAAGAAATTCCAACCGTTACTATATCTAGTTTAATTTAGTAATGTATAGGAGCGGTCTTGTTCCAGCGGTGCTGTTCATTGGTTTTTTCATGCATCTAAATGTCTTTCTTTGTTTGGTTGGGGTGAGCACCCCGACAACAATTGTCTAATACCATTAATCAAATTCTGTAATGTATTAAAAAATCTCCTAAGGATATCTGCAAACTATAAAACCTTGAGAATTTCTTTAACCAGCGTTCCTAGTGGAGATTTATTTCTCTCTAAATTACAACAACACACACACACACACACACACACATATATAAAGAAAACATGTACTTGGGTAATTGTGTGCGCATAATAGCTGTAATAGAGGAGGCTTTTGCTAATCTTTAGCACGATTGAAGTCGAGATGATCGCTCGCATGAAACCACGAGTCTCAAATACTCAAAGCACATAAATTCCACCTAATGCGCCGAAATAAACACCCCTTCTGGATATGATGTGGAATAGAATCAGCTTTTCTGCATATTTGCATGGCCAATTCAGGAAAGTTCGATACACCTTCTGTATAGCAAACAAAATAGAATCATCTCCTTGCCTGTCACCCCAAAGACACTAAAAGGTTTAGACAAAGCTCCTATAATTACAACATACGTCCTGGAGGTTACATTCCTGATGTCCTGGAAGCACCTCGTGTCTATCTTCCTTGCACAGCTATCAAAGAAACACAGCCTGCGAACTAAGCGAATTGTCCGACTCATATTCAACAGTTGGACAGGGCCATCTTCTCTGTGGCAAACCCGCCCTATGAACAAGGCAAGAAAGCAATCAGGTTGGGAATTATGAAGTATGGACGAAAGCTTACCATTTGAAGCAAAATGAACAAGAATCTAGTTGTTGTAAATTCCTTCTGTAGTTCATACTTGAAGCAAAAGATCACCATCGGTGCAGGAAAGATGGAATTTTAAGCTGATAAAGTTTAATTGATTCGTTTATCTGAGAGTCAATGCCGTTTTGTTCACATGGATATTGAAGTACAGTGGATCCCGTAATATTTTTCCGCAGTCTAGAAGCCAAGGTATGTAATAGTAAATTAATGAAAACACAAACCTGATATGTCTTATGTTATCTTTACATCTCGAAGAAGTCGAGCAGCCATAGCTCCATATCGTCTCATTTCCCAGTCACTAAGATTCTTACCCTGGAGATTTACGACTAGTCTGCTAGCTTCCTCGGTTTGATGACCTTTACAACCATAAACTTCATCATCAACACAAATACTGCCATCATTCGCGTCTGATATTTGTTCAGTTTCTTCAGATTTAACCTCTTCAACATGGGAGCCGGTCTCATTGTCCCTGCTGTCTGAAGGCTTCAGTGTCATCATAAATAACTGTATACTTGGATGCTGGTACTCACTGTGCATCTACAAGGATCATGGAATTACATTAAAATTTAGAAGTTTGAGCATTTTTTCTTACAGTATCAGTGTCTTGAACATTTCATTAAATCTTGTAGTACCTAGTATTTTTGTCAAAATTTTCTTATAGTTTACAGTGATTGACAACCAGAAAAACCAAATCAGCATCAACACTGCAGGCAAATGTATATTCATACCTTTGCTTTAGGGACACTTTTAACCTCGAAATTTCTCTTCCACAAGTCAAGCATTCTTTCATGGACATTTGTGGAACGAAGCTCATATCCCAACTGCAAACCAAAGGTTTTTTTATAACTAATTAGAGCATCACTAATCTCCAGTTTAAAAGTGAGAATATACAAATCTAACAAAATTTACCAAGATGGTGGTTCTGGGACCAGACAAAGCAAGTATTGTCTGCAATAGAGGTTCCAAGAGATGCTCTGCATAAACCTAGAAAAGCAATTAGGAAGCTTTTGGTGAAATCACAGGTAGTTGAAATCATTATGTCTGAATATCACTATTAACATTTGGTATACAAAGCAGAAATGTCAGTGTTGGAAAAAACATAATATTAATCACTGAACATTTTTACAATGAATAATTGCGATGGAATTTAAACAACCAAAAAAAATATAAAGAGCAAGTTATCGATGTCATGAGTTGTAACTCACAACATCTGTGCCAATGATATAGTCGAAAGGTGGCTCAACCCTTATATGATTTTCATCACCCCAGTTAAGCTCTGCAACTTGGATGGAACCAAAGGAATCTACAAGGAAAATAATTATTCACATAAGGAAAGAAAAATAATAAAAATATAGTTCTACTGTTAGGTTCAAGAATACAGATTTGACGAGGAAAGACACAATACATATCTAATATATTTAGAGGCCAAGTCATTGTCAGAATCAGGTGACTTTTAAATGTAAATTGTTTACGAAAGGAAATTGAAAGAGAATCAGGAAGGCAACGGAGACGCTCAGTAATAGGCAAACCTGAATCAGGAGCTGTCTGCAGTATCCTGGAAGTATTCCGTTCAACATTTCTCATAAGCAAAGGCAAAACCTCTGTTTGATCAGTTGAAACGACATCACACCCCAGCAACGCCATGCCTGAAGAATAGGGTCCGCCTCTTCATTATTTAGTCTCTAATCTTGAAACATTTGAAAATTTTCACTTCAAGAAAGTTCAACAATAAATGCAACTTACCAAATCCAGCTACACCACACCCAGCTCCAAGTTCAATTACGCGTTTTCCTTTTAGTTTAGACGGAGAAAATCTTCCCTTCTTACAGTTTTTTTCCTTCATAAGTAACAGAAAGAAGTTTATTGTAGTTGATTGAACCAAAAATCAATGGTTAAACTGCATATATCTAGCCAAATGCATTAGTTAGCAATCCCAGGATATAAAAAAAAAAACATAATAAAAAGATATGCAAGCATGTGAATCTCACTAATGTCCATATCTCTCCAACTCTAAAGCTCCAATTGTGCATCAATTTATGAACCAAACAAGACTTGCTCTCTCTTTAGAGATTTTTCGCAAACTTCAGCAACAGTCTTGTTGATTATGGTTCATATAAGTGAAAAGGCAAACTGTTAGGACTTGAGTACAGGCATCTGGATTCCAATGGAGTTACAGAGAGACTGGCTATAACTAGTATTGAAGATACAAGTATCAATTTGCTCCATTTAGAAGACAAGTATAGTCTTTCACTCGGGGTACGTCAAACTTATATTCCCAAATATAACATAATAAAAGGTAGAAAACTTCTTTTCAATGTTTATCAACATCACTGAATAGGGAGACAAAAAGAGAAAGAGATGGAAAAACAAAACTCCAGCTTAGAATAAAATAGCATTCTAAACAAGAACTTAACACCATTACAAATCAAAGGAAGAATCTATATTTTATGTGCTGAGCAATATCAATAGAGATGAACACGAACCGGACCTCATTTAAAAATTCAAGTAACATTAACAAACATCATAACTGGATATGAAAATAAAACCTTGTTTCTTTGGCCAACTTATTACATAGCACAATCAGAGTTATTCAAAGCATTAAGAACTTTTAAAACAAGAAGCAAACAGGAAATGAGCAAGAAAAACATTTTACCAAAAATTTGACAAGCACCATTGAGGCATCCCAAACAGTAGTCCCTAAGTGCTTAGAATTTGGATCCTGCCATAATCACGGAACAACTGTCACACAGAATGAGGCTAACAAGAAAAGGGAAACAAAAGAATTTTCTTTTTGCTTTAAAGATAAATAGGTAAAAGGATCAGCAAGCCAAAGGCTGATAAAATATTATGCACCATCCAGCTCATAAATAATTGATCTAATGGCTCCAGGGTAAAAGATAGTTTTTAGTATTTCAAATGGTAGAAAATCTTATTAACACTGCATGGCATAAATAAAAAGCAAACATTGATTATACTAGTTATTATGCCTATCTTTGTTGCCATCAGCTAAATCCTGTTTCAAAAAATTGCTGTAGTGCCTCGTCAAACACCCAAAAGAAATTCTCTCTTTAAAACTTGATACAAAAGAAATCTAAAGAGATTAAAAATGGTCATAAAGTTCTCTGTCTAGTATAAGCGATTGCTTTTCTTCCCAACAGAAGAGGAGGTACGACAGATAGCCAAATGCAATATGGGAGCTACTAAAACCACCAAAGAATTATATGAAACCAAATGTCATGAAGTGCAGTGATTTACTTATCGTTTCAAACCAACAAAATTGAGACAAGGTGCTCAAACTTAGTATAGTAGTAATACCTGTGAAAACTGAAGCTGATGACCAAGAGCTTCAAACAGAACGGCTGATGTGTTGGGAGAATTTAGCCTGCCATACGGAAGATAAAGCATGCACAAAATTTAAGCTTCAAATTCAAGTATGAGTAGAACTAAATAATATTGACCTACTAACTTCTCGGATTCCTAGAAACAAATTAGTACAAAAGGAAAATCATTGAAAATGACTTTGTATCTCTCATTCTTATAACGCAATAACAACATGAAATGACCATTTTGTGTTATTGACAACCACATAGAAAAGACAACATAAGCACCTAAACTGTAAAAGTCGGGCATACTAAAGGCAAGTAGTTTGTTACTGTCAAATCAAAAGTAATTAGGACGCTTTTACAGCTATCAAAGAAGCAGAAACATGTATTACAATATAAGAGTGCAGTTTATAATTAATCACAGAAATAATCAACAACAAATACCAGTCCTCCTCATCTAAATGAAGCTCAGCTCAAGTTCCCAGCAAACTGGATTAAGAAAAGCTAGAAGCTTTTATTCTCAAAGCTAATAATTGAAAATTCAATCATCCCAAGCAATATACAGTATACCGTGTTATGTATCGAAACTGAGGAAAACAAAATATAGAAATGCTCGAACTGAAGGAAGGAGAAAATGAGCAGAATGGTATTCGTAAAGTAAAAAGAAGAACCCATTCAAAGCCTTGATTCCATATTCAACCAATTTAGGAATCTCCTTTATGTGATTAATCATTTCCAATATGACTTCAGTAGGCTAAAAGATAATAAGACACTGCATATGCATAAACCAGCAGAACTAAAGATTCCGTTGTAAACCTGGGCATCATCAATCAATCAAATACAAGAAAACTATGTCCACGGCAACCTCCAAATAAACACTGCTTTCCACATAGAGATAAAGTAAAATACCTGTCCGCTTCCATCTGGAAAGCTGCACTTTTGCGGGAAACAACACTTCAATGTAGATACTGTCAACACAACAACATTCTTAAAGAAGGGTAACTACTGAAACCAAAAGATTTGTCTTTCCAATCATTTGAAACATTTATTATGAAAAGACAAAACTTAACCAAAAAAAAAAAGTACAGGAACTCTACGAAGTACTAAGATAAAACAAAACCCAGAAAGGAAATCAAATACATTAAGGGTGGTTTTGATGAAAATTCGAATTAAGTTCAAGAATTGAAGACAGATACGTAGAAGAGGGAGCTTCTATTTTCCAAAAAGGAAAAAGAAGATTTGAAAACGTCGTTTTTCTCCTCCTATTTCCTACAGTGGAAAGGTTGTTGAAATTCGTAGAATGAGCTAACCTGGGAGCGAAGCTGACTGTCTTCTACAAACAACAGTTTCGATTTGGCGATGAGATTAATTTGCCTGTCCCGTTATGAATGAAGTTCGGCACACCGCGGAGTGAGCATGTATATATATATATATGTGTGTCTTGGCCCACGATTGAATCCGACATTGGGCTGTTTGTCATACAAAGCAACGACGATCTGTACCTTTTACTACTACATTAACCCTCGAATAAATATCAAAGTACTGAAATTCTGAAAAAATATAATTACATAATAAATTTATTAAATCTATACTATATATATAATTGAAAAGCATTTGATTGTATTTTTAATTTATTGATATATTATTTTTTTTTTTTTAAAAACTGAATAACTATTTTTAACTTCCTCACTTATTATGATTTTTTATAATTACCTTTTAATAGTTTTTTCTTCTCATTCATTTTTATCTATATATATATATATATTATCTTATATATATTGTGGATAAATTTTAACTCTATAAAGAGTAAATAATATAATTTTTATAAAAAAATTTTTTAAATATTTTATAAAAATTATACATATATATATAATGTGTCATACTTACTAATGATTACTATGGCCATGGATGTAATTGGTATGAACAAATTTGTTATATGTATTAACGAGGTTTAACTTAATTGACGAGCGTTCAAGTCTTACTAATGCATGTAATAATAGTTAGTTGTTTATATATATATATATATATATATATATATATATATATTTGATATTGATAATTAATTTATATTAATTGTTGATAGTTAAAATTTATAATATAATTATAATCGATCCACTATTAAAAATTATTGTATTTATATATTTGCATTGAAATGAATGTTTTTGTGGGACTTTCTTTTTTAAATTAGGAAAATCCTCTGCAGTTATTACTAATTATATTAGAATTAGATTAGGAAGTCTCAAACTTTTTACTAATTGATTGAAGTGAGAAAATAAAAATATTAAAATAAAATATTTTATTTTAGTATTATCATGACCTTAATCTTGCGTGCTAGCACTAGCAAGCACTAAAATCAATTACGAGTAGTTATGGCATTCTTCTAACAATTAATCAACTATGTATATTATTTTTTCGCTAAAAAAGAATGTTCATGGGTGGACAAGGGGAGATGATAATAGTGATTTATGTAAATTTTTGTCTTAATTATGGTTATTTTAATAAATATGTACATATGTAATTAAAGGATCATTTAATTAATTATTAGTTTTGTTAAAAAAAAAAAAAAAAAAAACATATATCTATCATATTCATATCTCGACGTATTTTATTTAATTTTTATCACGCATTTATCTATCATATATTAATTCCGACAGACTAAGGTAACCCTAGATATGAATTTAAAGGAATCCTAATTTAGGTCTAATTTGATGAGAAGTTGGAGTTGTTACCTGCTATGTTATATATAAATAAGCTGAAAATAGGTCTTGAAGAGCTGTACAAGTTACGATCGTTGCCGCAATTCACAGCCAAGCATGATATACATGTTGCCTTTCCAACCATGACGACGTCCACCAGTTCCTCCATTCATGTTCGTCTTCGCGGGCGTTCTTATCGCCACCAGAGATCAACCTCGCCGGACAAACTTCGCTTCTACATCACCGTTCAGGTTATTCTCCAGTCATCATCGGCAATCGCTGGGGTTCTTGGCTACTATACAACGCACAAGTTTTTAGTACAGCCAGAAGAGTTTCTTTCTGAACAATGCAGCGAAACTGTGGCTGAGTTTTTGACCTGATGAACATCCCTTTCTCCCTTGATGATAATCTCTACTTGACGGGTTCTTACGAGGAAGGCGGAGTTATAGAGTGTAAGTCGCTGGAAAACTCTCAAGATTTGACCAGGGAGTTGGCGGCGGGTATTCGCAGAATCAGAGACGGATCGGGCCCGCCGACGCAGGATATTATCTTGTTCATAAGGAAATTTGCAACTTTACCAGAAGATGAGTTTCAGGAATGGAAGAGTTTTTCTGAGAATCATCGGTTGGAACATCAGAGTTTGGTTCATTGGGATCCGGAGTTGAGGATGCATTGGCGAATGGCGGCGCTGAGGGTGTTGGGGAAGGTGAGAATTGAGAAGGGCGGCGGTGGAGATGTGGCGGAGTGGGCGGAGGAGCCGTGCCCCATATGCCTGGAAGAGTTGGTGAAAGGGGATGTTATACGGCTGCCGTGCTCCCATGCGTATCATGAAGTTTGCATCCTGACCTGGATCAAGAACCACCAAGCCTGTCCCTATTGTCGAGCAAAGTCTCCCGACATTAAAATTGATTACGAGGAACTGCGAAGAAATAACCGTTTCGTGCCATATTTGAATCCAAATAGGGAAATGTGTAGTCATGTGCTGCAAGAGATGGAGAGATTAAGAAGAAACTATGTAGGCTTCTAATTACTGGGAATGCCTTTTATTTTTGGTTTTTCCCCTTTTATTGTTAATAATATCCACAACTCCTTAAATTTGTTATAATTAAAATTATATTTCTATTAGATTGAAAATTAGCATTACCCATCTAATGTTTGTAACAACTTTACAATCAAAAGTACCCTCAAGTTTTCTAATGGCAAAGCAATTGAAAAAAATATTTTCTAAAAAGACAAAAAATCCCTAATAGAATATCAAGAAATAACACCGAAACATTTCAAGAATTGTAACTATTAGACTATTGTTCTCCCGAACAAACCTTTAGTCTCGTTTCTCATCTATTTCTCATCAAACTACTCATCTCACAGTCAATTAGTTTACTCTTGTTGATGCTGTTACGGTCGCTCATCGGCTATGAATTCATTAATTTTCAGTCCTGGCGAGCTGCTCCTCTGTCAATTTAGTGTCGTCCCTTTCAATTCACTCTTGTCTCTTCTCTTTTTATCGTTTATCTCACTCTCCTTCTCTCTTCTTATTAGAGGATCATCATCAGAAATTGCGTTGGATACATGATGAATGACTAGTTGGAGTATGGAACAAACCTGAATGAGATAATTGTAAATTTTAATTTAATATAAATGTATTTGCAATTAGACCAAACCTCAAGTGAATCTAACTTATGGTATAAAATTATCCCATGAATTTACAGCTGAAGTATTTATTCTTCTTGTACTCGATGTCTTTTCTTGAGATATTCCACACTCCAAAATTAATGTACATCTCAAACGGATGGCTGCTGTATTGTCCTCTTTATATCATGAAAAATAACTTGATTCTTACATAATCATGTCCATCCATATTTTTCCATAATTATATAAGAAGCAGTTCTTCTGAAAAGAAGATCCTTACATCCATGTACAAGAATAAAATGATATGAATCAATATGATAATGTGGCTTCATCTCTGCTCAGAGGTTTCCCTGCTATCCATCTCCTCAGCATTTCCAGCGATGCTTTCGGTTGATCCATCGGAACCATGTGACCAGCGTTATAGACCTTGAGGAAAGTGAGAGGTCCGTGGCTTTTCTGTTCACCAGCCTTCACACCATCCACTGTAAACGGGACAGACGGAGCCGACAGGAAATCTTTCTGACCTGACCATGTCATGTTATCTACCCATCTTGAGTTGCCTAAACATGTATACCACAATCTATGTCAGGAATTATCTCATTGAAACATGATGCAACTGTGAATATTGGAGTTTATGAGGTATTATTACCTAGCCAGTTGCAAATAAGATCGTATTCCCCAGCGTATATTAGTAGCCTGATTCCATCTTGTAATAGTTCAGGAATACCAGCTGCAAAATTCTTCATCCAGTCCCCTCTCATTGCCTCATAAACTACACTACTACACGAAACAAATACGATGTCTCCGACACCTAAAGCATTTTTAACTGAGTTCTTGTTTAGGAATTCCTCTACGTTTGAGAAGTCGTAGCACAGAGAACCTTGACATTTTTTCCTGATATCGTAGTACTAGAATGAAAAATACAGAGACAGTTAGTTTACTTGAAACATGGACGAGGTCAAGAAACTACACCGAATTAGTTACTAACATTTATACCACCACTGGCTGCAAGGATTTCTTCGAAAACGTTGTTGCAAATCCAGTAGGCATGAGAGCAAGCTGATGATCTGTTACCACCTGCCATTAAACGTCAGGTGAAAGAACTAATTTCAGCTCAAGAAAGTAAATATAAAAAAAAAGGATGGAGTTGGCATTGAGATCTACCACAAGATCTTATTTCCTGTTGACATGTCGAGGCTGACCGGCTTAGGTTGTTGTACTGAGACTTGTCGATTAGTTTCATGTCTAAAGCATAATCAGGGTATGCTTTGTACTGAATCTCTGGATTTGTCAACCCATTTCCAATGGCTATTCCCTGATTTATATGGTAATATTAGGTGATCAGGACGACTGTAAGGTCATCACATATGAAGATAAAATAGGACAACTTACTTTAAGATTGATGTGGAGCCCTTCATTGTTTTTGTTTCTGTTGTGAATCTGGGCAGCAAAAGCGGGAATATAATGGCCAGCATATGATTCTCCGGTGATGTAAAAGTCGTTCTTCGCATACTGAGGATGCTTTTCAAAGAATGCCTGAATGTGTTGTGAATGCCTTGTTTACAATTGTGACAGGTGATGAAGATTTTGTCATAATTGATTCAATTTCAGTGTAAAACTGCAGAAAACAGACCTGTAGGAAGTCGTAGAAATCGACACTGGCTTCCTCTGAGCTGGTCCGTATATCATCCCTGTCTGACGAATAGCTGAACCCTGTTCCTGTTGGCTGGTCGATATATATAAGGTTTGACTCCTGCCATTTTGACGTTGTAAACATCAAAATTGTGTGAAAGATACATGTATCGATGAAGATGCATTTTCTGTACTAATTGAGAAGCTGTTGAAATCAACTGTAGGAACCATGAGTGCCAGGAAAAAAATGATGTATTATTACAATTTGCAAGTTGAGAAGATATTAGGATTACCTTATCCCAACCAAAATCATTCCATACAAGTGAAAGGTTGTTTGTTAACTGAAAAGGACCATTCTCATAAAACAAAGCCAACGAACTGCTGCATCCTGGCCCTCCAGTTAACCACAGAACAACAGGGTCATTTATGTTCTTTTTTCTCGATTCAAAGAAAAAGTAGAACATCCTGCAAACATCACTCACTTTAGCAGCTGACCGATGTTTTCTGACAAGGATTACTACAATACACAAGTATGCTATTTAACTTATGAGAATGCAGAGGTTGTTAGGCAGAAAAACTAGCACCATATATGTTACTTATATATCTGAAGAGATGTTCATGTGTAACTTCCCGTGTCACACCTGAATAAAACTATATATGTAACTTATATATATGTATGCGCTCGACATATGTCTCGATACATGTTATTTACCCATACCTGGCACCTTTGGTGTGTGGAAGTCTATAATAGCCAGCATGGTGGCCAAAGTCTTCAACAGTTGCTCCAGTAGAATTACCAGCTTCAGAATAACTACGGTATGGGAACTGAATACGTTTTTCGACGATTTTTGGTGCATCAGCTGCAGGATCGTCCTCTACGATGTTGACATCGTTCCTGGGAAACAAGTTCAGCTCTCTGATGAACTTTTCTGCTTGTTTCTTCGGGAAATGTAACGTCGAAGGTGGCAAAAGATTGTCAATTCTTGCTTCTGCAGCTGTCGGTGTGGAAACTACCAACAGAAGGGTAAGAAGAACACAAATGCAATGAGAAAATGTAGGCATGATTCTACGAGATTGTTTCCAGGGGAGAATTGGGGTTCCAACCATTGGTTTTGATGTACTATATATATTTTCATGATTTCATGCAATACCCATGAATTCTTAGTGATTACAAGGGATATAAACATTAATGATTATTGTGTATATATAGCATTCTAGGATTTCAGAAAATAGTATTGATGATGCAATGGACAGTTGTTTCATACCACAATTGGAATTGTTGTATTTTTCCCTTCCTTTAATTTTTATTTATAATTTCAAGAATTTAATGCAAAAGAGAGATAAAAGTAATTCATTATGGGCTCCTGATTTTTTGGACTTTAAAGCTGATTCTGTCATAACAGCTGCCTTTGAGTGCATTAAAATCTTTGGTCAATGCTATTAGTTAGGCAAATGGTTAGTTGATTTTCAAGTTTCTAATGAGTCCAAAAAATGCGTAGCTTATAAACTATTCCAAGATATGAAAACACAATCGGCGAAGTCTCATTTAGCATTTAGTTCAGGAAACAAGTTGACCTCTGGTATGATCTTCTGATGAGGTTTAAATTGGGCTATCTTCGAACTAACTCATAAAATTATTGAATTTTGACGTAGAAAATCTTGCACATGACTAACATCGTGGCAAAAAGTTAGACCCATGAAACAACAATAGTAAAGAGAAAAATAAATGAAAGTCGGCAGGAAATGAAAAAAAAAAAGGTTCAGAAAAATGCTCAGACACAATTGAGACGATGGATTTTGCAATGAACAGTTGGTTTCTGTGGTGCAAGTTTGAGGTGTTGGCTTCTGTTCACAAGGATGATCATGTGTATATGTAGATCGTCTCATAACTCGTCAAGGGTTAAAAGTTACAGCTGTTTTTACTTTCTCTCGCCAAACTATGTACTTGTAGCACTAAAGCTGGATATATGTCAATCAACGGTTTCAAAATGCATCTATGTCTACATCGTGGTTGAATATGGTAGTTTCTGAGAACTGATGATTTTTTGTTGATGGTTTGTGCATTTCTGCATCTTAATCCTACTCAAGCAATAATGCTAATCATACAT
This sequence comes from Sesamum angolense, assembly GCA_034509725.1. Classification (NCBI taxonomy): domain Eukaryota; kingdom Viridiplantae; phylum Streptophyta; class Magnoliopsida; order Lamiales; family Pedaliaceae; genus Sesamum; species Sesamum angolense. The sequence continues at coordinate 19,201,888 of JACGWL010000002.1, forward strand.
ATAGCATAGCCAGATTCTTGAATATAAAAACAAACGTAAGAGATCATTAGGTGACAATTCTTTTTCTCCCAGACAATGGTCATGTCTTACAGAACATGACAACTACCTTTAATGGGTGTACTAGAATTTGGATTTGTTTTCATCTTTACATGTATTATTCTTACAAATACAAAACATCATACGACAGTTTTGGATGCAGAACCATAAAAATGCAAATGAACAAGGATCCACCTTCATTACTTGACCAAGAGTCAATAATAAAATATAAGTATAATGATTTTCCAACAATATTGTTGCTTTTGTGATTTGCTCAAATGAACAAAGACATGAAAGAAAAGGGTTCATTACATCTGTTGATATGCACCTTTCTTTGTTCCATATATGAATCCTTGATTCTCTAACTTTTTTTTACATTTACCAAACAACCCAACATCGAAAGGATTATATGGCTAGTCTTGGATCACATTGGAGCAAGGTGACCATCTCTCTGTGTCGATGGGAATTTTCCCTGAATCCACCTCCTCAGCATTTCTAATGATGCTTTCGGCTGATCCATTGGAACCATATGACCCGCATTGTGTACCTTAAGGAAAGTAAGCGGCCCGTGGCCCTTTTGTAGTCCAGCCTCCACACCATCGACTGAGAATGGGGTTGTGGGAGCTGCTACGAATTGCTTCTGTCCGGACCATTCCATCGCATGAACCCATCTTGAATTACCTGTCAAAATCAAATATTTGATCTTTTTCAGTTTCGTATATTCTTCGAGGAAAAGCTGGTTTCTTGATATGAATCAAAGAATCTTACCGAGCCAGTTGCATATAAGATCATACTCTCCAGCATAGACAAGTAATTTGATTCCATCCTCCAAAAGTGCAGGAATTCCAACTTCAAGATTTCTCATCCAGTCCGTGACCATAGCCTCATACACGGTGGAACTACAAGAGACAAAATCTATTTCCCAACACCGAGAGCTTCTCTAACAGATTTTTGGTTCAGAAAATCCTCCATCTTTGAGAAGTCATAGCACAGGTCACCATCGCATGCCTTTCTTATATCATAGTACTGCATATCAAAGATAAAAGATTGCATCATGTGATTATACAACACTTTTTGATGTTCTTTTTTTTTTTTCTGGTTTGACATGGTCCAAGATAAAACTTAGTCTTACATTTTTACCACCAGAAATGTCCACTATGCGGTTGAAGATGTTGTTGCAGACCATGTATGCGGACACACAAGAAGATCCACCATCAGCAGCTAAAGAAGAAAACAAAACAAAAAGTTATGAATATCATGTTATTAGGCTGCAAAATTAAGACTTGTAACAAATGGCTTGGAACTGGAATTATGAATTACCACAAAGCTTGATTGCTTGTTGGCAGTCCGAAACTAACTTGCTCATGCTATTGTAATCTGATTGTTGAATCAGTTTCATGTCCAAAGCATAATCAGTGTACGCTTTGTACTGTATTTCCGGGTTCGTAAGTCCATTACCGATGGCAAATCCCTGAGAAATACCAAATCGATTACATAAAAAGCGGATGGTAAATGCAATTTCAAGGCTGTTGTAGACAACAATTCATTAGATACCTTCAAATTAATATGAAGTCCTTCTCTATTTTTGTTCCCTTGATGAACCCGAGCAGCAAAAGCAGGAATGTAGTGCCCGGCATATGACTCTCCAGTAATGTAAAAATCGTTCTTCGCATACTGAGGATGCTCCTTGAAGAAGGCCTAACAATGTAGAATAAAGACACTTAGATTCTGATACACAGAACGTGAATTCTTCATATTGACAGAACGTGAATTCTTCATATTGACAGCATCCCTTTTAGTAATAACTCAGCTACTGTGAGAAACAGGAGCGATATAGTCCTTAGAGATTTTTTTTCTTCTCTTCATACCTCAAAAGACGTGAATGATCTATTATAAATTGTTCAAGCATTAGAAGTCCTTAAAAGTTGGCCACTTTTGCCTACATGCTTGGATGAAGACCAAATATCTAGATATAAAGAATGCATTTCTTTATTACAATAAGTGATGGCATTACTTTCGTCGAAAGCCTTTCACAATCTCAAGATGCTTCGAAGAGTGCAAACTCATTAATAACATGGAAAACTGTGATCAGATCATGAATTTTATACTTTTATGTATGGAGAAACAAACCTGCAGGAAGTCATATAGATCATTGCTAACACCCTCCTCATCATGCCTAATGTCATCATCATCAGAACTATAGCTGAAACCTGTTCCGGTGGGCTGGTCGACGTATATAAGATTTGATATCTGCATTTCACGATCTCTAGTAAATACATATCTACCAACATTGAAGCAGTAGATCAACTAAACATGAAAAAGTAGCAAAAATTTTTATCATTCGGTAGCAATAAAACCTTTTGATAGAAAGTACCTTATCCCATCCAAAATCATTCCATGCTAAGGAGAGGTTACTTGCTATGTGGAAGGGGCCATTTTCATAAAACAAAGCCAATTCACTACTGCACCCTGGTCCACCAGTTAGCCATATAACTACAGGATCAGTCGTGCTGTTCCTCGATTCAAAGAAAAAATAGAACATCCTGCAAGACATTACCCCAAGATGCTAAGCAAAAAATTTGTTCACTAGACTTGAAATTTATCTAAATAAGCACCAACAGGACACAAAAAACAGAGCATGAAAATGTTCAACAACACGCGTAAAATTGTCGTACACATGGCATGTATATGTGAACTGGAATACAATACAGTAACATTAATCTGGAATCGACATTCAAAACCGTCCAAGAATGCATATACAAATCAAATTCCGTATTCATCCTATTCCCTGAAAATCCATCAAAAAATTAAGTCTGCTCATAAGAACCTCTAGCAACAGGCGTTCTTGATCTGGGAACTTACATTCAAACACGCAGATAAGCGTGAAAAATAAATGGATTATAATAAATTCTTCACTAGAATCAGCATACACCAAAAAAAAACAGAGTACATATTCAAATTTCAAGAATATGTATATACCTTGCATCTTTAGTGTGTTGGAGTTTGTAATAACCAGCATGATGGCCCAAGTCTTGGACAGAGTCCCCTGAGTTCCCCAGAAGAGGGAATTTCAGCCGCTTTTCGACAATTCTTGATGCACCTAAATTGTAGTCTTGGCTGGGGTGCTGGGAGCCTTCATGCTTGGGGAACAAGTTGAGGGCTCTGATGAGTTTCTCCGCCTGTGTTTTTGGGAATCTAAGATTGGAAGGAGACGTGAAAAAACTGCCGTCTCTCGACTCTGCCAATGTAAGAGTTGCAAAACTGAGAAGAAATGAGAGCAAAAAGCAATGAGAAAAGCAAAGAGTTGCAGCCATTTTTTCCCGGAGTCGAAGGTTTCAGAGAAGGAATGCAAAGATTGTTGTCTCCGTGAGTTATATATATACGCAGATAGAGTGAGAAATGTGCATTGTATGCGTCTGTGCTGTATGTAGTTCGGGGAAGGGGGGCGTTAACGGTCTTTAATTTGCATCTTTTCTTATTCTTTCTCAATAATATTGAATTCTTTAATTTAATTTATTGACTTTCATCATTAACTTAATTGATAATATATGTATGTCGATTAAAAAAAAAAATGATCCCTTTATGTCAGAATATTATGTTACCATATTTTTTCTATTGGAACGAGGAATGTACCAATAATTCTTGAATTTACATAAATTTTAAATTATTTAAAAAATTATAAATTAGTATTGATTTTTTTTTCCGTGTAAAATTATAGTGGACCCAAATGGAAAGAGAGAATAAATAAAAAGTACAAAAAAAAAAATAACAGAATTGTTTAATTAAATAGACATAAAGTAATTTAGAATTTGGTAAAGGGCAATGCTTTGGCAGGAGGTTAAAGGGTAAAGGGAGTGATGATGAAATCATTGGCAGAAAGATGACTTTTTTGCATTATTATTGTATTTATTGTTTTTCCATGAAACTTGATGGAATGCACCTTAGAGAAAAGCTTTCAATTCATTGTTTGAGTGGTGGTTGGAATTACTTATACTCAAACTTGTCTTTTTAATTGCACACGGAACTTAAAAGTTCAATGTTCATACTTGATACTAAGTACCATACATGAGATGTTGTAATAATACCATGAATGTCGTTATTTTATTTTATAATACATTCAATGATTGTTAAACTGTTTGAATAGTGGTAATTATTAGTATGAAAGTTTGAATAAACGACTTAAGATCTAAATGTGATGATTAATAAAATAATTTGGATCGGCATGCCATTTTTTAATTGTTTTATATAAACAATTGATTTGGTATTAATTTTAGATTGAAATAAGGTTAATGGGGGTGATGTTTTCATAGCTTTTATTTTTGCACTAGGAATAAATTATACGAATTGTAAGTTCAGTACCAGTAAAAGTTGTGAATGTTTGAACTTGGAAAGCAAAAGCTATAAATAAAAAAAAAAATAAAATTGAAATATTTGAAAAAATACTTTAAAATATCTATAATTTTACCAATAAGCAGCAAAAATTGATGAAAAATTGTTTAAATTTTTTGGGTTAAGTTAAACAATTCAAAAATAGAAGTTTTGAAACAAACAACAAGTTTAAACCATTGCAAACATCCCTTAAGTTTAATTTGAAAATGAAAGAATTTCAAGTGATCAACCACAAAAATATTTTGAAATTGCTAAATTTTCTTGTTTACTTTATTCTGAAAATAATAAAGATCTTATATTTTATGATTTTAAGACAATATGGGCTAATTTATTTGAATAAATTATGATTACGTCTATTTGCTATAATTGATTTACCAAAGACAAGAAATGAATTGGATACATAGAAAAAGGAATGGAAAAGTTTGATGGGGTGTCAATACATATTATTATTATTATTATTATTATTATTATTATTATTATTAGATATAAAAAAAATGGAAGCTTTATTAGGTATAGGTAGAAAATAAACAGCCGCAATCTTTAGATGTTGTCTCTCTCTTCTCCAAAATTAAGCTTCAGTTGAGGACACCTAATTCCGGAGATTTCGGATACTATTTTGACTCACCTTACTCATCGTCATCATCATCTATTTTTCCCTCTTCTTTTCTCTTTCTTCTTCTTTTTCCTTTTTTTTTTAATTAAATTACAACTAAATTATTTCCGTCAAAATTTAACATAATTACGAATATTTTTTTATTATTTATAAATTTATAAATACTACTACTTTAAATAAAATACTGTACATAGATGTCAAAGTATGTCTTGATGATAGATAGTAATTGTAAAAGTACTAATAGTAAATAAAACTATATTTGATATTATTTCTTAACAATATCACGTAAATGCTCAATCATGTTTTAACAGGTGGGTTTTTTTCTATAATCAATGTACACAAATAAAATAGGATAAATTATATCGATATCTCAGGAAATTAAACTTAATTCTATATTTATTGTAAAATATAAATACATTTTTAAGAGAGTATCAATATAATACACTAAGGAGATGTTTGAATAATATTTTATTTTTTAATATAGGTTGTATTTATAATTACAACTATAATTTAAAAAAATATATTATAATTTTAAAAAATACATACACCCATTTTGACTGGGATAAAAGGAAAAACAGAAAATCAATTTAAGGTAATGATTAATTATTTTAAGGACAAAAGGAAAGAATATATAGTGCGAAAGTCAAAACCATAGTAAGTAGGGTAAAAATCTAATGTGGGAACACGTCACGTGACCTTCATTTAAGTGTAATCAATAATAATAAAATCACACTAATTAATCATTATCTATTTATAGATATTTTAAATTCTAAATTCAAATTACTAAAATACATACAGAAGTGCTAATATAACAACAACAGCTACGGAAAGGAAAACGTCAAGCACACCACACGCTTTTGCCTTTCCCATTACGTCATAGATATATCAATTCATTAATTAATTAGCTACACTGGTAATGGTGCGTGTAATTGAAAACAAATAGTTGTGAAGTTTTAGTTCATGAAAATCGTGTTTGGAACTGAAACAAAGATTTATCCGTCCACAGAAGCCAAGCCAAGCCATGTGAAGCGAAGCTGTTGGCTGTTGGCTGTTGGCCGTTGGCTGTTGCTTGCAAGCTACAGAAACCTTAAAATTGTAGAAGCAATTGCTGACTTAAGAATTGCAACCGTAAAGCAACAGACTCGCTCGGGTTTGCCGGAACTCTAATGATACACCTTTTTTCTTTTTTGTCCAAAACGAGTATCATCAGCTTTGCCCAATTATATGCTACATATAATATATTTTGTTGGGATTGCTGCATGTACAGTTTAAAAAAAATAATCAATCACTAGTTTTAACTAGTAACAAAAATATAAAGATAAAAAAAGGAGGGGGAGATTAAAATTACAAAAAACTAAAAAGATATTATACCAAGATGTTATCATACAAAATTAGAAGACAAGATGCTAGCAAAAATAAGAATAATAGCATCAATTTTAAAATGTCGTAAGATGCATATATTTTTTTCTGGTGAGAAAAGTGAATTCCGACAAAAAAGAAAGAAGTAAATTTGGAAAAGATGGTAGATCAAAATAATATTTTAGCAAAAGAAAAATAAAGGAGAAAAACACCAAATAATATAAATTAGATGACAAAAATTGCATTTAAGTCGTATAATTGTTGTCATGTTTGTGTTGCCACTAAATTGTAATCGTAAAAATGTTATTAATTATTTATAATAACAAATTAATACATAACCTGAAAGAAGTGTGAATGATGTGTGGTCATATATACCCTCCACTGGATTCGTGGATGGGATGTTGATTGACACTGAGATAGCGGAAAAGGGGATATGGTGAATTAATATATACTTAGTGCGTGTGGCTCACTCATTTAAATAAATTATTAAATTTTAATTTTATATATTTTTTAAAAATATATTTTATTGAAAAAAATTAAAATTATTCATATTTAAAAAAAGTATAAAGAATTAGTGAAAATTAAAAAGAGTAAACATTGTGGGGGTTTAGAAGAGTAATATTGGGAAAAAATGGGAGGGTGCGGTGTTAACAAATAAATAAATAAAATAATTTAAACTAGCAAACTAAAAAAATGAGATACCAAAGTAACGCTCTCATTTAATAATAAATATATAGATACATACAGGAAAAAATGCAAACAACCATTAGTGTTATTGTAAATGAGCAAATTAACCCCATATGAAAAAAAAAAATCACTTTCTAGTATTTTTTAAGATATAAAAATTAACCTCATAGGGGAGTAAATTGCTATTTTATTTTCAAAAAAGGATGTAATTTGCTCATTTGCAAAATCACATAAAGTTAAATTGCTATTGAATCTATACATACATGTAAAGCATAAGCAATTCAGAAGTGCATGATAAAATGGGGATGCATTCAGAAACGTAAGTTTTGTAAGCCATAAGCATAGGATAATTGGCTTTGTTGATCGATCTGAATGTGAGGGGAGTTGGCTCGACAATAGGGACAAGATTGCTTCCTCCCCAGCCACTTGAGAATGCAAATTTCATGGTACACATGCGAGCATGGCAGCCTTATCACCTCCACAACTTCACCTCCTTTCAACAACTCTTCCAGGCATATCGAGCACTCCTCCTCCGCCAAATCCCCGCCCCCACTTTTCTCAACTCTCACCTTCTCTAATACCTTCAGCGCTTCCCACCGGAAAAGCATCTGTAACTCCGGTTGAGAGTGCACCAAGTAAAAATATTCTTCCGGATGATTCTCACGGAAATATTTCCACCCCTGGAATTCATCCTCTCCTATAGTCTGAATCTTTCTTATCACCAGATAAAGACGGTGACTTTTTAGGTATAACTGGTTTTCTGCGAAGCTGTGAAAAAATTTAACCAATTCCCTGATCAAATCTTGAGAGTTCTCCAGCGATTTACTCTCACCAACTCTGCCTCTGCTGTATAAATCCTTCCACTGGATCTGTTTCTCGTCGAGAGAAAATGGTATGTGCATCAGGTCTAGCATTTTCGTCATGGTTTCACGACATTTACCTGGAGAAAAGAATATTTGGTCCAATGGTAAAGAAAACTCTTGTGTTGTCCCGTAGCTAGTTACTTTGCTGCTTGCTGATGATGATTTGAGATCAATCTGAACATCAGAGAACAATCGCACTTCATCCAGCAACGATGTAGTCTGCTGCTGCTGCGTTCTTGACACTAAAAACCCATGAAGATAAAATTCAATGGAGTAATCGTTGGGCGAGTCAAGGTGTGCACTGCGCACCATCTTTAGGGAGGAGGATTTTTTAGAAAAACTAGTAGTTGTTGAGGAATTATGAACAAATAAATACCCTTTTGGTAGTGTCAACAGTATCCTAGTTATTATAGAACTCTTAGAGAGGACGAAGAACTTTGAGTTCATTTCAAACTCATTTTCCAGGTATGAGATTAATATATCATTGTTTAAAATACAATACTATTTAAATTCAAATTTGAGATATATAATATTTTAACCAAAATTGGACTCCCAAAAATAGAAGCATCAGGGCCTTCTTTCCCTCTCTTATAAAATATTCAAGAGCGTGTAGACGCGCGAAACCCACAAGTACAGAGCAAAATCAAGAATCAGATGTTGCATTCTAGCACACCTAATGTTTTATGATACAACTAAAATACAGAATACGTTCCGCACTGCGAGGGCAAGGGCGAGGGCGATGGTCATACAGAGTCTAAACCAGCATCTCCTGATTATGTACTAACCTCGTCAACGATGGTATTATCAAGTGGATAATGGCAACAGAAAAACAAGTTATGATCGAACTCTGGCAAGACGAGCTCTCATTTCTTCTAGTTCTTCATCATCATCAGCATTCTCCTGTAATTAAACAAAAGTACTCGACATGTTTAAAGCTCAGGAAACGAAGGCGCGAGACATCTATGCATGGCACCGGAAAGACGTGAGAAAGGTACCTCCGCTTCTTCACTGGTCTCAGGTTGCTTTAGTTTCTGTTTTCTGACAGCTTCAGGAAGTTGTGCGGCAGTCTCACCAGCAATTGCTGTTAAGACCTTGTCAATTTCTTCTTCAGTCTCCTCTTCTATGTCTTCTGAATCCAGTGCATCGTCCACAGCCTCATTCACCATCTCTTCAATTACACCGGCCTGCAACGGTGTAATAGGGCCTTAACACATCATAATGCATAAAGGAGAGAAACATTAGGGATATTAAAATGTCCCATCAGAAAATTCACTGTCAGGAACTGCCATCACCATAGACTCATCTGTCCATATCTCCAGTACATATGAAATAACAATATTTCAGCATGGCAGTACTTTTCTAACATCGCATTGTGCTTGTACATTTTTCAGTTTTCTCCGCCTTTACACCAAAAGGCTTGTCAGATCTATAATATTGAGATTCTCCCGACATATCTTTAGGTATAATTTATAAACTGTTTATGTCGACATAATTATTAATTTAAACCAGAGAAAAGGATGAAATTTGACAGTTGCCACAAAAGCAAAATCACCTTAGTCATTTCTTTAGTGAATTCTTGCATAGTCACAGCTACTTGTGGAGCTTTCATAAGATTATTGACAAGCTTCATGACTTCAGCACTTTTCGACAAATGACCCACAGTTCGAGCAACAGCTGAAGAATCACAATAAAAAATCAAGCAAAGATACTATGGAAATTGGTTAACATCTCAGGAAAAGGAAAACAAAATAAACACCAAAACGACAAGAGCAAAGTAGAAAATCCCTCTACTAATTACAAAAATCACATCACAATAGAAAGGCATACAGCAGTTGCAGAAGCATCTAGCCAAGGAGTCAAATCTGAGCCTGACTTTAACAATTATGAAAAGAATGAACATGTTCACCCTCTTCAAAACGAGTTCTTCTACTGATATAAGATATGACATAAGAAGTTGCAAGTTTCTATGTTTAAGAAAGCAAGAGACAATAAAGTGAGCAGATCCTAATCATGCTCCAACTATCAAAATAAGAAGGCAACCAGCCTAGAAGAAGCACTATGAGATAGTTCCCAATTCTTTTACGGGGGACTATCAAGGCCAACTTCTGTGGGTGAGGTTAAGAGTGTGGCTCTCCTGATGTTTATGCTTTCCTGCTCATATATGCATAGGACCACCAGAATTGCTAATACTTCATCACTATACTAGTTACAAGGTTATTTAACTATTCACAAATTATCTAAGTGACGTGTATATTTTAAATAAAAGTACATAGTATTGCAGTCGAATTTGTAAACCATCGGTAAATGTCTATAAAGCATTGCCGTTTATCATATAGAGTGCCAAAAGCATGATGAAAATATGAACTACTATCCTCATCCAGAATATATGTCCTTACTCTGATACAGAATACGAGACACGTCCAATATTATATAGAGCGCTATTTTCTAAAATCTCGCAATAAATCAGAAATGACAAAAATTAATCTAACATTGGGCAGAAGCATAACACAAGATTGGTTGGCATAATTACAACTTAAGACTTTATCATACACTAACCAAAGAGAAAATACAGGACCAGTAGCCATAATCACAAGCTAAAAAATCCCAAAACGGGTTTAGCATCAGTCATGACAAGATTCAGAAAAAAGTGAACAGAAGGGCCGTACCAACACTTTCTCCAAGATGCATTGATATGGAATTCAACTGAGCCTTGTTTTCGTAGAGTCGGTTCACCGTTTTCCTAGACCTCACAAGTTCTTTTGCGAGTGCCTGTGATGAGAAATTATTAAGGAAGCAAATTAGAAACATACATAATCCCATGCTCATAGATTTAATGTAGGTAAACATTAAAGAATCTCTATATTATCCAGCCATCCACTCACATTTCCTGCCACTGAAAAAGTGGTCCTTTCTAATTCATACAATCACAGGATTGACTGGAAAACACAACTTAAAGCCTTGACCTCTCGATTCACAAACATTGAAATATAATCCATGATAACCAATAAACAAAAACGCAGACCAAAATATTTAACCCATCTCCCAAAAATCCAAGTGATCGTTCATCACAAACTTAAAATTTATAATCCCTTAAAAAAAATCAGAAAATCAATAAGGAAACAGTACCTTTGCAGAACCCATGTCGTTTCTTTTAGCAGCCTCTTTGATAGCCTTCTGCACATTCTTCTCTTCTCTCTGTATATCTAATCAAACCCACGATCAAAAGTAACCCAAAATCTTCGTTAAACACTTGAAATCAAAGCAAAAGCACAAAATAAAATTCCAAAAAGGAAAAAGAAAAGAAACATAAAACCATATGATTAAACCTAGAAATATGAACAATGACCTCGGATTTGGCGTTCGATGTTGCGGCACTCTTGGCGGAGGCGACGCTGCCAATCTCTCAGCAATTGCTGCGGGTTTGGTTTCGGCTTTAATATATTCATCACCTTCTCCATTTTTCTTCAGGGTTTCAATCTCCGATCAGTTTTCTTGAAAAGCAGATTCTGATTTCTCCCTCTCCGCTGTTGTCAGTTGAGTGAGGCTTCCGCTGTATGTTTCCACAGGCAGAACAGAACCCCAAATCCGGAGAACAGAGGAATCTCTTTTTTTTTTTTTTTCCCCTATTTTACTGAAAAAAAGGAATATAGAATTGAGTAAAATGAGAAGAATTAAAACCACAACCGTGTTTTTCTTTTCTTTTTTTTTTTCTTCATTTTTTTAAAATCCGCTTAAAATTTGTGTCTGAAATTATTTATTAGACTAAATAAAAAAATAATTAAAAATTGGTATGGTATGACTAAACAACAACATAAGAAGGAATATTAGTCGGACATGCTTTATGTTTATTTTTTATTAGTAGCATTTGTAAATTAATTGGTTAATCAATATGTTGGGCCATGAAAAATGAGCTCAGCCCAACATTATTTTTATTATTTCTGCCTATTATAGAAATGGGCCTGTTTCAGTATATTATATAGTCTAATATTGGGCCATAAACAGAGTTCAGCCCAAATTTACTCCATTTGGTTGAAAAATAGGCCATTTTGTAATATGCAAGCAAACACAAGCATATAATAGTATTGGTATATTTTATTAATAACAATAATTTTAATTATATATTTGATATTAATAATTAGCATATAATGAGTATTAGTAATTAAATTTAATAATGTAAGCATAGCCATCCACTCAGAAAAAAGCAAATATAGACATATATATATCATAGGAAAATTCTAGTCAAATCGAGTTTGGCTTTTTTACATATCATAGAAGATATAAAATATAATAATCAACATACTTCAAAATATAATTTTAGAAGATGTTCATAAATTCTTTTAAATAAATTAATATATATAAAGCTGACTTCATTGTAAGGCAGATAAGAGTAAGATTTATGGTTATATCCATATAATATATATATAAATGCGATTTGTTTCTATATAAGGTTGGAATTGAGTCCAACATCGTATTCAAGAACACTGTTTGTTTCCAGCTACGTCGGTAGAGTAATTCTATATATCCCTACAACGATTAATTTTTTCTTGACTTTCGGACATAAACAAACATTATTAATGTTCACCTACTACATGGTACTACGTACTATACATACTCATCAATTTCCTACATCTAAACAATACTATGATTGAAAATGATCACAAAACCAATCTAAGTGCAAAGTGTGTAGCTCCAAACAAGGTGTAATTTGTGGATATTGATGAGTATGTATAGTAGTACCATATAGTAATGTGAACAAGATGATATGAACAAAGAGGATGCTAGCTTTCCTCATATTTCTTGCAATGATTGTTGAGAATTGAAAATCAAGATGTTGATCAATTCATGAAGATTGGATGCAAATAATACAATCTTTCGTACAATTCTTGCTGATGGTGCCACAAAGTATAAGAAAATTCAACCAAAGTAACCTAGAAAAACAAATTATTTTTTTTAAAATAAATAAAAAGAAGAACGATTGCATCAATAAAATGTACTATTTTTACACAATAATATATAAACTATCGGATCGAGTGAAAAATGAGGTTGGTACCATCTGCACAACGGTGACCTACTTGTTAAATCTCAAATGCTCCGCTTGGATTCATGAGTTTTAATTTTTTAAAATTTCAAAGTTCGCTATTTTATATGGGTGTATTATGAATTTATTGTGATCGGAATATAATGTTTGATTAAGAGAACATTGAACTTAATATATCAAATGTGTTGGCATGGGAGTGTAATTACCAAGTTAGGTCAATATTTCAATAAGTTTTATTGAGAGAAATATTTAAGTAAGGTAGCTATTTTAAATTGATTAACATTTTCAACCATTGAAAAAAAAATTAAGAAGAAGAAGAAGATTGAATAAGAAATCAAATATATTGACTTGAGGTGGTACAGATGACAAACATGTTTGGGTCATTAATTTGCACATCTGACTTCTACAAACCAGACAGTATAGTTAGAAAATTAGGAACTTAAAAGGAAAGACTGATAGCCTTTCATTCTAAGTTGCATGTAAACCGTAGGGACTAGAGATAGACTGGACAACCAAAGTAGCATATAAATCGGCAAAGCCCTTGAAAAAACATTGTCGGCAAAGAGAGGTCCCATTCAGTCATGCAGACGCAGGCGGGCCAGCCACAGCCGCCCGACACATACGCATACAGTTATTGAAGAAACCCTTTGTCTGAAATTCACGGATTTGTGGCAGTCTACAATAGTAGCTGCTGCTGATTATATATTAAAATTTTAGTACATATATGTTCTCCCGTGATGATAAGTGTAATGCATTCGTTATATAATTATTTCGTTTGTGATTAATTAATGTCGACAATGTGCTGGATTAATTTGTGATATCTTACAATGAGTTTATCATTAAATTATTATGATATATTAATTATTGTAGTGAACATGCTGATGTATAATATTATGGGATGCATGGTTAGAAATTTGCATAACCATAGTCCAAGTTTCTGTGGAGTCACAAGGCAATAAATACATGACGGACAGGATTTCTACGTGTTAGAATATACATAATCAAATTCCACAATTGTCGACCCTCACACTTTAATAGCTTCAACTAATCTGATTCGGATTTGATTTTCTCTGTTTGAAATTTTTATTAATATTGATGTATTACAATTTTAAAATAAAATTTAATTTTATTTATAACATTTCTTTATTTAAATTTCCCAAAAGAATATAATTTTAAATAAATTAAATTAAACCCGTGCTATATATAGTTCAATTTATATATATACACATATTATAGTATAAATCTTTTCAATATATATATATGATATACTGACCGCCAAGCAAAAAAAGTCTGGTACAAAATTGATTTGGTTCATGTCCTGCACACACTGCGACAAGTCACATTTGAAATTCCCATCAGCTTTTAATTATGGAGATGTTGAACCATTGATGTGAATTTTGTGAAGTCTTATATATCACACTGATGAAATTGGAAGGAATTTAGTTAATTACTATATCTACATTAATAACTTAATATTACCACATTATAATTAAGAGAGAAAACTCTAACCTCATCCCCACACCAAATCTAATATTTAATACAATCAATTACATGACAAATATATAAATCTTAAAACATTTCAACCCAAAATAAACAGGCACAGACCCTGTCTGAATTTCAAAATCTTTCTTACACTTTCCAAAAGGAGCAACCATGTATTGTAAAAAAAAAAACCATCCAAGCAAGCAAGCATTAACACTTTCTTGTAAGTATGTATCACAAGAGCTTGTGCCTGCTTTTGTCTCCAAATGCAGCCCATGCCCATCAATCTCCTCATCTCATCATCCCATTTTTTCTCAAGTGGGACCTCACAATCTTCTTATTTATACCATCCCATACTTACTCATCATCAGAACCTGCACCCAAATCATTAAACCAAACAACTGCTGATCATCAGTTGCATGCACATATGGCTCTCCTGGTTTATCTCCTCTTCCTGTTCATGTTCCCCTTTTGTAATAAGGCTCAGGGTCCACCTTCTCCTGGCTACTACCCCAGTTCAAGAATTGGCTCAGTAGGGTTCCACCATGGGTTCACTAACCTTTGGGGTCCTCAGCACCAGAATTTGGACCACGGAACACTCACGATTTGGCTGGACAGGACCTCAGGTACTACGCTGTCTACACCTACCCTCACTTAGCTAACCTTAGTTACTGATCTCTGTGTGCTTTCAAGAATGACTTGTACGTACTATGTTTGGTGGTTGTTTTCGGAGTGATTACACAATGTCAATGTGGTACTACACTACTACTACTGCCACTAATTACCTTACTATTTGTCGTCAATACATGAAGTCTGACTCAATGTTACACTTCGTATATCCTAATTTCATTTCTTATGACTATAATATATAATTGATAAGAGGCTGTCTGTTGTAGCTGTATAATATTTTAGTTTAGTATGAAAAATAATCCTAAGTATATATAATTAGAACAATTTACGTACGAACCATGCACATTAAATCTTTGTGTTATTATATTTTAATATTTTTGCGCGCGTCAATTCAGTCTTATAAGTTATCAATACCTAATATTGTGTTATTGTCAAAAGTGACTGCAACAATGATTTCCATGGCAGGAAGTGGTTTCAAATCGCTCAATCCTTACTCTTCTGGTTATTTCGGGGCCGCCATCAAGCTCCAACCCGGTTATACTGCCGGAGTGATTACATCTCTCTATGTAAGAAATTAACTAACTGAACACATATACGTACATGTATATATGTATACGTAGGTTGGAAGTGATGTTAGAATTTTGTTAGTTAGTACTTATAAAAATTTGAAGTATACGATGGGAATTAATGGCAGCTTTCGAACAACGAAGAGCATCCTGGGGAGCATGACGAGATTGACATAGAGTTCCTTGGGACGACAGAGGACAAACCCTACGTGTTACAAACAAACGTGTACATCAGAGGGAGTGGGGATGGCAACATCATAGGGAGAGAGATGAAATTCCACCTTTGGTTCGACCCCACCCAAGATTTTCACGATTATGCTATCCTCTGGAATCCTGATGAAATCTTGTGAGTTTTCATTTTCATCTTTTATTTTTTTAATTAAATTTTTATTCCATCTCCTACTCCATTCAATATATACAGTCTGCATGTATAAAATATTTTCCAAAATAAAAACATAACGCCATCCTTATACACATAACATGTACATGTCGAATAAAGTAAAAGATGGAATAGAGTTTGTAAAAAAAATCTAATCCGTTTATTTCCTGCAAAAATCCAATTTTATTTCATCTCCGATATTTTTCTTTCATTTATGATTAGTAACTTTTTTTTTCTAATTTCAAATTTTTTTAACATCACATACTGATTTCTGATAGAAAATTAATTAAATTCATGTAGATGCATGCAGAATTTTCGGTTGTTCTGATTTTTTATTATAAAATAGAGTTAGTATTTTATTTAATACTTACATACAACATATAAATTATTTTATAGTTTATACTAAAAT
This sequence comes from Sesamum angolense, assembly GCA_034509725.1. NCBI lineage: Eukaryota > Viridiplantae > Streptophyta > Magnoliopsida > Lamiales > Pedaliaceae > Sesamum > Sesamum angolense. The sequence goes on from JACGWL010000002.1 coordinate 19,218,339, forward strand.
TAGGTTATAGTATATTATTTTGTGTAGCAATGATTGGCACGTAATGTGTCAATCTTTCTAAAAGATGTCACGTGCTATATTATGCCATTAGCTAATTAATAAATAGTATAGACATTGACACAATTATAGGTCAATTTTTATAAAAAAACAAATCACGTATTTGGATATTAAAGCTATTTCGACGTAACTTTATCAAAAAAAGGAATTAAGGCATCAAAGCGACTTTGAAAATATTTTGTGATTAAGACTGATCGATGAGTACGTACCACTCATCAATGAATATTATCATTTTATTATGTCCATCGACTCTAAATAATTTATGATTCCTCCAATTAAATTTAGTTTCTATAATTTTCAATATTAATTATTGAATTACATAATTAATTTCGATTATTATACTAAATAAAATTTTGACTTATGAAAAAGGAACATATATAATTATAAATATAATACCTAATTTGTTCAAGAATCCAGGGCATATCATTTAAATGGTCCCAAGCACCACCAAATAATTGCCTTTCGCTTTCCTACCTTTTATTACGTGTCCTAGAAATGCGGGTTTTTTCATGTGATGTGGAAATACAGATTTTTCGTGGATGATGTGCCAATCAGACGGTACCCGAGGAAAAGCGACGCCACATTCCCATCGCGGCCCATGTGGGTGTACGGGTCCATATGGGACGCATCTTCATGGGCCACGGAGAACGGAAAATACAAGGCTGACTATACTCACCAACCCTTTGTTGGCAAGTACAAGGATTTCAAGATTGGTGGTTGCGCTGCCAACGCCGCCACCTCGTGCCGCCCCATTCCGGTTCTCCCGGCTCCATTGGGCTGAGCCACCAGCAATTAGCCGCGTTGACGTATGTCCAAGATAATTACAAAGTTTATGACTATTGTCAGGATCCAAAAAGAGACCATGGACCCACGCCCGAGTGCTAAAATTTGGACACTATGTTAAGGAAGAAAAAAAAAACTTAATTATTTTTATCGATTTGTTTGCAGTGTCCTAAGATTGGCTCACTTGTCAAAAATTGATATAAAAGAATTAGAGTTTTCTTGTATACCTTGAGTGTGAGAATATCAACACAATATTACAAGAAAAATGGGGATGTTCAATTGTTTAGTTAAGTGAAAAGATGTTGTAAGTTACTTTCTTATGTGTTGAGTGTAGAAAATACTGAAAATTGCAATTGCAGTGTCCAAAACTCAATAAACGTTTTGTTTGTTTTGTTTTAATTTTAAAATTTTAATTTTTAAAATAATAATTAAAATAAAAATATATTTATTTATTTATACGTATTTCTATAATAAATTAATTTGACACTATAATCAATATAAAATACATCACAGTACCTCTATTCCAAGTTGAAGTGTGTAATTTAATTGGCCTAAATTTCTAGAAGAAAGTTGAAAGGTAAAATATTTTCAGGTGAGTTGTTGTACTAAAAGTAGTGGTTGGGAGTTAGTGGGATCAATTCATTACATTAAATGAGAGGGTGCCTTTTTAAAAGAAACTGTAAAATGAGTAAATTGGGAAGGAGGAGCCACTTCCAAATTATGAGTTGGACTGCCTCTACCATTTCCAGAGGCATGCCCTAGCTTGTGTTCACAACCACAACTAAGTTCCCTGGGCTCTAGATGCATGCTCGGATTTGTGGAATGTTATGATTTTGAGGACATGTCTGATTTATAGTCATGATAGAAAGTAAAGTCACTTCAAACATTTTTTTTTTCATAGTTTCAGTCTTATTTTGGGATATTCTTTAAAAAAATCATTTTATAAATTATCCTTGAAAAAAAAAGAAAGAAAGATTTTAACTAGGATAGGACCACAAAAACTTGAGATGGACCAAAATATTAATATATTTTCAATGATTATATATTGGGCCTATTTTTGGTCCATTTTTATGTATATTTTTTCGCTAGGAAGGCTGCAAAACAAACGAAACTAAGCAGGGTCTTGAGGAAATATATCATTAGGCCCAAAATTCAGTGCTAATTATGTGCCAATTTAAAGTTATGTTGAATTCGAAATTTTAATGAGAAAAACGTAACGAAACACAATATATATATATAAGTACGGAGTGTGTCAAAAGTGATTATATTCTATTAATAATTTAAAAAAATACCCATCTGAATATCTTCAACTTTTTTCGGATAACAGAAGTAGCAAATGGATTGAAAAGATAAAAGGAAAATTTGATGCAATTCATACTTGCATGGGTTATAAATATCCCATGATACATTATTCATAACTTACAAAATATACTAATTTAAATATATTTTTATTTTTCACGCAAAATTCAAAAGAACAATAAATACTCAATTTAAAAAAATACTAAATATAAAAAATGAAGAACGAAAACAAAAATTAAACAAGACATATAAATGTCCACCACCTTTTTAAAATGTATTAATTAAATGTATATAAAAGGTATTTGTATAAATTTTTACCAGTAAGTAGGAGACATATTTATAATACCTTTTATATACAATAATACCTTTTAATTGTAAATATATACATGTAGTAAAATTATAATATACAAAACAATATAAAATATTTATGTATTTAAATGTAATATGAATTGAAAGAGGGAGAGAGTGAGAGAGAAAAAAACAAAGAATAGTGAGCGACATGTTTGTATTATTATGGGAGAGCGAGCCCGTGACTGCACTCTGCTCTTTCCCATTCCCGAATTAAAAGCCAACTCTGACACATCTCAGCTGCCACCCACATTATTCTTCCCCTCGTGACTCCCTTCCCTTTCTCCATTTTCAATTTACACTCATTATTGTTCCCAATTTACACTTTTTGAAATCAAATTTACTTTCTACAAACATTCTCATCTTTTATAAAAGTAATTGTTGTGCCCTGTGGTTTATGTCATCGTACAAAAAATTATAATTTAAAATTATTTAAAAAAAAAAAGCAAAACGAAGTGAGGTGATGAAAAATAAAAAGTATGTAAAGAAGAAATAAATTTATAATCGTGGATTTATTAAAAGTATGGAAGCATGCAAATAAATATAAAGAATGTGAGACAGAAAAAATTAATTGCAATAGAGTTTATTAAAATTATGAGTTTGTGAGGGCAAATAATATGGAGAATATGGGAGAGAAGAACTGAGTAGTGGGTTGAGAGGAAAAAAAATTATAATTAAAAAAATATTCAAATTGTTATTATGGACAATTATTTTCGAAAGAATAAAATGAATGAAATGATAAAATAGGACAATAAAAAAATTAATACGATCAATAGATTTTATTTTATAATAGTATAGATTTTAGGTGTATTTTGAATGAGTATTTGTGTAATATAATTTTGAGATGTTTATATGAATTTCCGTGCATAGAATAAAGGGTATATTTATAATTTTTTTTAAATATAAATTACAACAGACACCCCTAATATTTATTATAATTATAATTATCCTTTTATTATTTTAAAAATTATAAAAATATTCTTATCAACTATCTAACAAATACTCCAACATGGCACTTATTTTAGAAAATTATTGTTAAACGTTCACTAATCTTTGAGGATATTTATAATAGTTCAAGCAATAACAAAATACCTGTCATATAATAAGTTTTATAAAAATATGTTTGTAATTTTATTATTTCATAAATAATACACGATGTTTCCGTAATAGAACTAATTTCAAGACTATGAATATATCCCTGTTATTTGCACCACCACCCAACATATATTGTTTTCCGAAACACATAAACTACAAAAAAATTGAATTTCACGTTAATTTTAAAAATAATTCCTAATTTTCATTACTTTTTTACATTATAATTTTTTTACAGCTTATTTTCACCGTACAAAGTAAACATGTGAACATACCTTATAGCTAACAATTTGTCCACCTTATACCTAAGGATATATTTATCAAATTTCACCATATTGATTACAAATACAATGCACTTTTCTGAATTTATAGTAATTCAAAATATAGATTTATTTAATTTGAAAAGTAATCACTATATTTTATTTTTTGTTTCTATTTTTCAAAAATATTGGCTGTACCCCACTACTAATATTTTATTATTTGAAAAAACCAATGAATGCTCCTACAGTCCTATCAGCAGCTTTGTACAGCGATGCGGACCATGTGGACCTCGACATGAGATCCCAGCTCTTCCACTTACCAAAACCAAAAAGAATTGTTCCTCCTCACATGTACAGATATACTCTTTATGTACAACATACGACCAATGATGTCCCACCAGGCGCCAAAGCGACCAATCGTCTCCAGACACGTCAGACGTCCAATAATACCTAGCCAACAACAACACAATCCGCCACTCGTCGCGTGGGCCCACTTCCAAATTCCCCATACACATATGCATCCAATAATTCCCAGCTGTCTCCCACTACGTATTCGCCATACACGTCGAGAAAAGCGCCACCCTTAGCTGGACCCCGCCACGTGGACGTCCATCATTGGACTGAAACCCATGGCTTCTTGTGGGACCTGTCTAGCTTCCCAGATAGGGCCACGAGAACCTGCCACGTCGCGTCGCCTTCCAATATCGGGTCGTAGAATAGTAGGGCCTTCCTCACTTCTGGGTCCCACAGGTTCCGCTGTATTGAGGTGAGATTCGTAGCCGCCACGTGTTCCAGTATTTTACCCAGCTTGTCCACGTCCTTCTCCGCCACGGTTAAGGAAATCGCCGCCCATGGCACGGCGGAGGGGAAGGGCAACCGTATGCCATCGGCTATGATGACCGGGACACACCCCAACGCCACGGACTCCACTAGCCTAGGACTCCATGGGGCCCACCCCGTAGGACACAAACAGAAGTTTGACCTCGCGATTTCTGACTGGTAACCGGCAAACCTGTGCCTCTTGAGGTAAAACCTTCGGTCGTTCCCGTATCTCCGCCATATCATCGTCCGCACCCGCCTGTGGGAAAAACAGAAAAAGAATTCCATCCAAGGTCAATCGGGACATTTTACATCAAAATAACTGTAATAACGATGATAAGGTTAGTTAACGTCGGACGATCCTAATCTTACTTGCTGTAGAAACGGCCGCTAACGTTCTTGGGATGAACTTCCATTTTACCCCGGAAAAACGCGAAGATGTCACGCCGGCCGTCTAGCGGCGACTTCTCAAGGGTGGCGCGTACACTTTCCGGGGATACGTACGGCGGAATAACCACGTTCTCCACGTCCTGACATGGATGCTTTTGTTTCACCCCAAACGTTTGCAAAATTATCGAATTTCGTAAAAATTCAGGCACCCCATCTGCCATCGCCATGTCCTCCTACGAAAACAACATTTGAACCAAAATATAATCCATTATTTACAACCCCAAGAACAACCTTGAAACGTAATAAAAAAAAGAAGGGAAAAATTGTTGTCATACCATGGTGTGAAAGCAAGAACCAAAATCATGGGTGGCAACAAAAACATGGTCAGAACCGCGGCTGCGGTTCCAAAACGGAATCTGAGACGAAATATGGCGGACGGCGGACGCCATGAGAGAGCGGGCGTGGCCGATGGCGGGGAAGCCATTGACTTTGCTGAAATTGCATGAGACGTAAACAGGGACGAAGAAGAAGTCAGCCTCCCACGGGTCCAAAGTCCTAACCTCACTGCTCATCAACGCCCTGTGAGTAGCAACCTCCGCAGCAAACAAATGGCTGCTACACCGCTCGTTCGACAGCCAATCTCCGTTGTATTTTGATGGCAAATCGTAAACATACACCTTCATCCCTTTCAATATGTTCGAAACTGTATCACAACATAAAAAGACAAGAATTTTGAATCACCTAATACGTTGAATAACTAAAAACAAGAAAGATGATTTTCATTTTGTGAAATTACCTCCGGGATTCTTGAGGTGGTGGCTGAGGGCAGTGGAGGAGTCGAGGGGCTGTTCTTCAATGAGAGCACGGGCTCCTCCGAAATGGGAAAGGGTGGTTCTGGACAGAGAGGGGGTGGGCTTATTGCTGGTGATGAGAAAAGAGGAGAGGAAATAGAAGGAGATTGAAAACCAGAGAATCCATTTGAAGCATCTGTAGCAAAAGCTTTTCTGTAGATTCCTGTTATTTCTTGCGTTGTGCGGAAGCCTCATCCTCACATAGAAACCACTGCTCCTGATCAGGGGTTTCTTGGTTTCAAGCATGTCCGTCAAATGGATCCCCTCTCCCTTAAACCTCTCAATCAAGAGAGAGAGAGAGAGTGGTTGGAATGGCCGGGGCTTCCTGTATTTGGTAGTGAGGGTGAAGTGGAGAAGAAGGAAGAGAAGATGAATGGTGCAATGGATTTTGTTAGGAGTTCGTTTTTGCTTCAAGAAACAATAATAATAATCAAATCAAGCTTCGGTAATAATTTGGTATATCCAGTGATGGGGTTTGGTTGAAGTTATGATTTTTCAAGATAATATCTACACCAATAATCAAGAAGGCATATGCAGCTGTTCGGAGAGAGAGAGAGACAGGCAGGGGTGTGTGTTGCAGCCTGATGGAGCAGAATGGACATCGGCCTTTGTTCTCGGTTTTATCAACTTCGTATTTCCAACTTAGAAAATGACGAAAACATCCTCGTATTTTACATTTCATCTGTTCCGTGTGTTGGGAGGGAATTTTCCAGTTAGGCAAGTATGTATGTGTTAGCTGTTTCTTGAGAAGTAGTCGTCTTTAAATGCTTATTTAATTTTAGTAGTTGCCTATTTTAAAAATTCAATTCCAAGGATAGCACATCAACTGTTCCTCATTTACACCCTTTGTATGTATAGTCAATCCATATAAACACCACTTTCTAATACTTACCTCTACCAATTAGGAAACAATAACTTCAAAATTATTATTTTTAATTATTAGTTTAATTTTTCCTTATTTAATAAGTAAGGTTAAAATTCTTGATTCATGGACTTTCAGTACAATATATAGTTGAGTCTATAGATATAATTTAATACTTCAATTCATATTTACATGTGAATAAATTGCATTTACGATTTGTGAAAATATTAATAAACATAAAATCTATCTAAAATAAAAAAAAAGTGCAGCATGACTCACTAAACTAGGAAAGAAAAAACTCATTGACCTCCCTTGTCAAAGAGCCATGTTGCCCTTTTCCTAAGAGTTTAGTGGGTCAGGTTGTCCTATTATTTTTTTTTGTTCAGTGAAATTTTTTTAACTTGACAATGCTTTCATTAAGATGTATGTTGTATTTAATTATGTTAAATAATACCATTAATAAAAAAAATTTGTGTTGAAAGCATAAATTATTTTTTAAAACACATAATATACACAAGAACAAATTATTATTCGGATCAGATTTAGTCGATTTAAACCAATTACATAATAAATGTATCACATTTATTATATAATTGATCAATCTTATTTAATTATACAATAATTACACGATAAGTATATTACATTTATTATATGATTGATACAATTTCAAGTGAGTTCGATTTGAGCTATAATTCCTATACACACAGTACAAATTGAAAACCAAAATATGAAGTAGAAAGTTGAATTATTACCATTTCAAGCTTGCTGATGTTGTCTAATTAACATGATATTTGTTGCGTCCGAGCAAACAAGGTTTGACTTAGAGGTAACACGTACGGGGGCAAAACAGAAATTTCAGTTGTGGCCTCATAATTTGGTAACTAGGTACGTAGTAGCAGCTAAGCCTATCTCATCATCCAATGAAGATAAGGCAACAGCTGTGATATGAAGGTGATGGACTATAATTTAAAGCGGAGTAGAAGGAGATGGTAAGGAGGAATAAATGAGTTGAGGGAAAAGGGGGGCAAAGTGGGAAATAATAAAGGAATTGTCTGAGAAAAGTTGGAGATACGTGCAAACTGAAAAGCCCTCCCCCTCCCCCTTTCCCTCTCTCTTTCTCTTTGAAAACAAGACAGCTTCTTATGTATATTTTTATATAGGAGTTGTCAAAAGTTGGAAGTTCCCACAGCCGCAGCCACATGAGATGGCAGTATGAAAAGATGAGCAGCACCCACATTCACTACTTTTTCATTCAAAGATGGGACTGATGTGATGGCAGTCCCTCCATTGGATTTCAGAGACATCAACACCAAAAAGTCTTACCACATTGCATTATTTTTTATTCACTTATTATTTTTATATTTTGAGTTTTGTTTGATAAGTTAAAAAATATATTTGGATTAGTATGCTTTTTTCTTGTGTTGGTATGAACAAAAGAGAAGAATATATTTGATTGAAATAATATTTTTTAATTTTAGTATGTAATTGGATGTGAAATGTAACAGTAACTACGATTGTTCAAATTATATTATATTATATTATTTTTATATATATTTCTTAAAAATAAGTGGTCCTTTTGTTGTTTCATCATTTTCAATATATATATATATATATATATGTTTTTATAAATTGAATGGGATAATTATATGGGCAAAAATTAAAGTATAGAATACGCAAAGTGCAGCAAATGTACACAATAATTCTACTCCATAGTCATAAAATAAAGATTATTGCTTTAAGTTAATTTGACGTTTATTTAGTAAAATAATGAATTATCTAGTTAATCCCTTCTTTATAATTTAGTTTAATGATGATATGAATCAATATGATAAGTATTGAAATTCAAAAGTATAGTAAAATCTAGAATCAGGATTATCACATATCAATATCAAAGTGAGTTAAAAAATTATCGATTCTTGATTTTAGGACAAATGAAATAAATTTTAGAAAGATGCATTTTCACTTCAAATAATTATTTTATTCAAATATGACGTCAAAATAAGGTAACACCTCCATGTTGCATTTCCACTTCTTTGGACCAGTGTTGTTTTGGTTGTTTTACTACCAATATAGTCTCCTTATATTACCAAGAAAAATCACTTGGTTGAAAATCTTTAGTCAAGATTAGCTTAATTGAGTGCAAAGACTCAATCAAAAGAGACTTAGTCATCCTCAATCATAATTAAGCTTTGTGTGGTGCACTTAATCTTCCATTTTCTTACATACATAATGGTTTATTACATGTTATTTGCAATAACCAAGCACTCACCCGTTGTGTGTCTTATGTTGTTACTTAGACACCAAACTACAATTTGGACAAACAAGTCGTTGGATTATCAAATTGGGTTATTCCCAGTTTGTTGTAGGGAATCTTTGTAAATTTATTTTATGAGCCCTGATTCGGTATTGATATGTCTAATTAGGTGTCACGGTCTCACATTCATTCATTAAAAATCGATTATTTTGACAAATGGATACCACACTTTATAAATGCTCATAAAATTTATCCCTAATCAATATATAACAGATAACTTATAAAATCAATATTTAGTGTTTATGATGCGAATATTTCATCATGTGTTGGAGTATCAATATAAATACAGCTCGTATTTGTTTTTAATATTTTTACACTTGGTGCTGTGGTGGGGGTTTGGCTGACCCATACTCGTTTATTAATTAAAACAATACTCAATTACATTTGGAAATTAATAAATTAGGGGAACTTACCCCCTTTACTGGATTCAGTAACTATTCTAGAAAAAATATTTTTACACTTGATATATATAAAAAAAAATACAAAATAGGTAACTTAGGCCAACACAAAGAGGAATGATCAGTAAAATAATAAATTAAAGCGAAATGGGGGTAAGTATAAGTGTAAGTGGGAGTGACGTGAAGAATAAGTAGATATATAGGTACCAGAATTAACGGTCAAAATGATAAAGACTGGTTAGGATAAACATTCTTAATAATAATAATAATATCTAAGTGGAAGTCCTTTTCCCGTAGAGTTTAAGCAAATAGTAACCCTTTTTTATCTAAAATCCTCATTTATTATACTTTAATCAATGATGCTTTTCAAATTTCGTCTTATTACAGACGCGTCAATATTTATATTTCTTTATAATAATTAGTGGAAAGACAAGCAAAGGCATATAATAGGACAACTGTCACAACACAATAGTTCATTAACACTAACCACCAAAATTATGGAAATTAAATTTTAGAGAATATCAACAATGACTCAGAGCACTGACATATATCAATATTTCTTCTTTTTAATACTTTATTCTATTATTATATATATATTTTGTAGCTGGATTTAAGCAGTGGTGTCGTATAAACAACTAATGACAATATAATAACGTAGATAAATTTTAATATATCTACTTAAATATTTTTAAAAATAAGAAATGACTTTTTAAATTTTTAATTAACTGTGCGCGTCATTGGAGATATGCGATATGCGATATGCGGACCGTTTCGGACATAAATTCTGAATGTTGCAGAATTAGTTCAAATGCTTCGTCATCATCAATCAATACTAAAAAGCAAAGCCCATGGGCCACCCGGAAACCGAAAGACCCTTTTGTCCAGCTCCACACCCGGTAGCTGGTGGGACCCATATTGCAATATGGGAAGAAGCGGGTCGGAGCCCCACACTCAATTTATATTATCATCGTTGATGAGTAAGCATAGGACCAAATCCTGCCACTAATCATTGGATAACACGTACCCCCATATCATACCATCATAATTGCACCCTTTCCCCAAGACAATGTGGACTTCCTCATTTACACACCTCCAAGCAATGCCACCATAATTAATTTTCTAGAATAAATTAATTTGCGATATTAATAAAAAATAAATATTAATTAATAACAATCTCTATCATAATTGATTTAAGCTAAAAATTATAAATAATTCCTATCAAGTTTTGCCGCTTTCGATAAAATTAAAAGTATGAAATTATTTTTTAAAATAGTCGAACTCAAACTTTTGATGTGAAACTTACTGCTATTACAAATGCAGAAGTAATTGTGAACAGTGAACAGGGCGTGGAGAATTGTCCCTACAGGTGTGGAAAATTAGCTGGAGATGCACATGGCATTGGCTTTGGGTGTACGAAGAATGGAGAAAGAGAGGTGGGGAAGAAGTGATACAAGGCATGTGAGCAATTATTAGCACTGAAAAAATGGGCAAGTTGCAGTTGCCAATAGCAAAGGAAACTATGCATTGTGGGCATGTGCCCATGTCCGCTCCGCCATGTGATTTTCTCATACACCTTCTTTCTCTTCTTCCTTTGCTCATAAGTTGCAATCATTATTTACAGTAATTACTAAAACATTTCAAGATATATAGGTAGTGTTTAGATTAGGTTTTGAAATGTTTTGTTTTTGTGTTTTTGAGATAGAGACAGAAAAACTGAGAAAAATAAGTGTGTGTTTGAAATAGATGGTATGTTTGACTCCTCATTTCTCTGAGTTCAAATCTTTTAAAAGAATTCGTTGACAGTAATCGACTCATAATGCTCCATGTATTATAAACTGTAAAGTTGGAAAATATTTCTAGTAATATAAGAAAAAGAATACTGGAGGGCTGTTAAAATCTTTTAGTTTCAGTAACCTAATCTATTTACTTTCAAATTGTATAAAATTATAAGGCCCATCAGTGGACTCCTTACATTACCTTTTGGGCTCAGTTGACCAGCCCAACAAATTTCTCCACGTTGCATCATTATTCAAATTTATTTTAATTACTATCAAGTTGGAAAAATTGCCATTGAATTTAATTTAGGATAGTCTAATGTTTTTTATAATTAAATCGAACTCAAATCTGATCTATAAAATTTATTAAATGAAAAGTTAAGTTCAAGTTTAATTTATTATATTAAAAAATTCAAACCAAATGAATTTTTATCCATTAATTTCAAATCGAATATCCAACGATTTGATTTGTTTTTAAGCCATTGGTGTGATAGAGCTGAAAATTTATAAATTGCAGTGGGCTTAAATTCTTGGATAGGGCTTAATTGACTAAAATATGAAAGCCTACCCTATTTGGCCCACTATACAAAAGAATGGATAATAGGCTGCAAAAATCTAGTCTTGTGTAGGCGGGGCCGAAGCATACCCTATAGTGTGAAAATCCGACCAGAATTTGAGAACCCGGTAGCCCGATATGCCCCGGTCCGGCCCCGCCCTGCAAAGCAACGGAGTTCATAAGAGTGCCATCTCGTCTCAGTTTGGCGCCCGTAACTTTTAACCAAGAAAAAATCACCGCCTGAAGGAAAAAAGCGAAATCAGACTATTGTGTTTGGCGCCGGGGACTTGCGAGAGAGAGAGAGAGAGAGTGAACGAGAAAAATCAGTGTGTGTTTTGAGGGAGTGGGAAAGCGATGAGCGCCGCAAACGATCCGTTGGACTTCGAGTTTGAAGAACTCCGTCGAGCTTCTCCGCCTCTCACCAAGAGAAAGTAAGCCCTTTTCCTTTGTTTTTTCCTATGGTGTTGTGATTAAGTTGGAAGGGCTTTTCTTTTTGTTTGGTTTTTCTGTTCTCTGATATCGAGGCCTCGTGGCTTCATTTTTCCATAATCTACTTCGTTCATGTTTAAGTTTATCGAAGTGGATACTTAGTTTGATGGTTAGTTGAATTCTAGCCACGTATTGAGTTATCCTTGTTACAGTATTGAGAATGCCTGAATTTCTGAGTGTTGGAGCTGCTATTCTTAATTACACGGTGGGCTACTGAAAATTTTGCCATTCCTGATTAGTGTTAGGGGCAACCTTTTGAATATTAGTAGTTTGCTTTATTTGTCACATAATCTCTGCATACTATTGCATAGCCATGAGTTCTAATAGGATACGTACTCATTCTGGCAACCTATTAGTTTGAATTGTAATAAAGGTGTGGAAAGTAAGACTCAGGCGTTAGCAGACACATTCTCGGAATAGCTTATTAAGTCCACAGCATAAGGTCCGAGGGTCTCATTCATTTCACCAGTTTCTAATCCTTCTTGTTCCACTATTTTGTGACCAGTCTCATGTAGGATAAACAGAATTGATATGCACGAAGTTTTTGCATCTAATCAAGTGCAATGCCATTGAACCCATTCAGATTACAATTACCTAGCCTCAGGTTCTTCTTAAATTTATCCCTTCTATTATATTCAAGAACCATGTTAAGATGCGTATCCATTGTCAAGGAATAGCTCTAGTTGAAGTTAAAATGACTAACTGTATCAAGGTCTTCTTTTAGTGTTAGTAGCAAATATGCCCATGTGCTACTATTTAGATATATGACTTTTGAATATGTATGTGAGTTTGCTCCATGTACACAATCATATCTTTTAAGCTAAATGCATCACCCCTGATGTTATGGACATCGTGCAATTCCACATTCCTCTGTGCTCGCCATAAGGATTAAGTTGTAAATGACTGGCTTACAAATATGTATTGATTTTGTAATACATTTACGGGAATGGCTTCTGGTCTATGAATATCATGGTGCTATATATTGCTAACCCACTCCATCTTGCTGAGAGTGTATGCCTGTATGGTTGAGAAATGTTAGCAGGACTGTAAAGACTATTTACTATGAGGATGTATATACATTTTCTGTTAGTGACATCTTTTTCTCTTGTCTTATTTTATAGGAAGAAACTCATTTATTTGGATGATCTATTGGCTGATTTTGAGAAAGAGCAAAAGAAGATCAATGAGAGAAAATCCAAACAGAAAAAGGTCCGAAAGGTTTGTGATGCAGATGATGAAATTGATGATGCTACAGAAACCCGACTGTCAGAGTGCGTCGACAAGTGCCAAAAAGAGGCACGGGTTATTCTTTTCTGTTTCTGTTGGATTCTTGTGTTCTTGCAATTATTTCCCATACTATGCAACTACTAATGCAGAATTTCTTTTGTAGATAAATCAAATAAATGGTGATGAAGAAATGCCCTTTTGGGGCATTCAGGTTTTTGGGAGTCAGGTTCTATACTCCCCCTCAATTTAATATGTAGAGCTAGTTGTGTGTGCATGTGTAATATTCTGTGCAACTTGCAGGAAAAGTTGCCACAGCAGGAGTACCCAGAGCTGAAAAGTTCTGCTCTCCTGCAATCTTTTGTGAAGCATGAGATCAGTTCACTTGTTGAGGTGAACATTGAGAAAGGTTCAGCTATAGCTTCTTTTATTTCTCTCCCTCTTAATTGTTCTTCTGGCTACGGTACTCTTTTTGAGTTAGATAGTATGAGCCTTGTGATTTGGCATCTTAGTTTAATGCCTGAACGTTATAAACAGGCAACGAGAATTCCTTAGAATTAATATTCAAATTCAGTATGCATCCGTGTTGCTGTTGCAGGGGAAGATTTCCTCGAAGGATTGTTGGTGGATGGCTGGCTATTGCACCTTGTGTATAAATCCGGTTGTGTTGAAAAATCCATTGCGATGTGGACTTTTAACTTAAGTAAGTGTATTGTCATGTAAAATCATCTGTTGAATTGTCAGTAATTTTCTGTTAAGCTTATTCCTTTTTCCAGTGTTATATTCATCAAAGATAAGGTTGGTGGAAGCTGCGTGTGAGTTCTGGTGTTCTATTCTCTCACTTAGTGGGAAGGTTGTTCTTTCTCTGTCATATGGTGTATTCTTTCCGCTTTGATTACACGAGATATAATTTCCTTCAGTTTTATGACCTTCAAGTTTTGCTTACCTCATTTTGAGCAGGCTGATTCTTCTAGCATCAAAATTGACTGGTTGCCAGGATATCCAGATCTAAGAAGGGCTCTTCAGTCTTATGGCTTCCTTCTGGGTTCACCTTCTAAATTTTCATCAGACATTGATATGGCTCCTGCTGGTAAGCATTTGAATGCAGTTTTAATCTTAGAATTTCTGCATGGAATGAGATATGTGAGGACTGCTGCCCTAATCTAAACTACTTTCACTGCATAGTAGAAGGGTTCAGTAAATTTGGTTATGTGAAGAAAAACCTGCAGAGTTCTTGTATTTTGTCCTATGAACAAATCATATTCAAATGACCTTCTCAAGGATCCTTCTAACCTTCAGGTCCCTTCTCTAGTTATCAGACTAGTCCTTGTACATTTTGATCAAATCAGATTTGCTTCTTACAGAGGAGTAAATTCTATTTTGCTTTCTGTCTTGTTCCAAGCTGTTGAAAAAATGGGCGACAAAATGACAGCAAAGATCTGAAGTATTGCGTACATTCGTGTTTGTATTCGTCTCTAGGTTACAGTTGATTGTTAAGAATTAAAGATGCCATGTGTCTACTTGATCCACTTGCTTTTAATATGTTATTTTGTGCATGATATTCGATACATCCTATCATTAGATAAGCTCATCATTGGTCTGCTTCTCACATCTCCTTGCAATCTGTCTTAGATTCTGTTCCGGCAGGCCCACCACAAAACATTCGATCTTGGATAAAATGCACGGTTTTTTGTTGTCATATAAGGTATGCATCTATTATTGGTAGAGAAGTATAGCCTAGTATCTTGAGTAATTTTATTTTGATGTAGCTGTATATAATTATTGTTCTTAACTGGTTAAAGCATTACGTTTGTGATAGAGAAACTATGTAATTAAAACATTGCACCTTGATTCACTAAATATTAACTTCATTAATTATCAATTGAATGACTGGGGAAAAGCCAAGGGATAAAAACTGTCTACCTGGGTGCTTTTCAACTTCTCCAAATTTTGTTATTTAATGATGTTTTACATTTGTCATCACATTTCTGTTTGCAGGAATTCAAATATAAAAGTCTCAGTGCAAGACGCGGAAGAATTGCTAGTTATAATTATTTCTCTATTTCTAGATCGACAACTACTAGGCCTATCTATGGTATTGCGTGAGGCAATGCTCTCATTAGTAAATTTCTTCGGAGACGAGGAATGGCCTGACAGCTGTAAGAAAGTAGCAAAATCTCTTGCTGACAGGTTTTTATACTCCATAGTTTAATATCTAATTTTCTCTACATTTTTTATCTCTTTAGTTTCTCATGGAGTCATCTAAATGTGTACAGCATTTAATAGCTGTTGATCCTGTTCTTAGGTGGTTATTAGTTCTTGTGCTGATACCCAAATTTATGAGTCAGAACATGTCGAGTGATAATAAGTGCTGATATCCAAATTTATGAAGTTGGAACATGTTAGATGATAATAAGAGATGCTCCCTTGTACCAAAAAATTTACTCCCACTTATTTGACAAGGAATTTTATATTAGAATTGGAAACAAGGAAAAGTTTTTATTATCTTTACCTTGAAAATTTGTGGTTGAGAATTGCTCGTTTCACATCACTATTTTGATTGAGAGTGTAGTTTTATGAGAAAACAAATTCAATTGGGAAATTGAATCTTATTCTAGTACATCTCAGGAGGAAATAGGAACATTAAATTTTGGAACTGAAGGTGCATATTGTATTTGCTTGCTGGAAAGTGTATTTCATATTTGATGCTTCTACACAGTTCTTTGATTTGTTAAGAATCATAGCTTAATGTGCATTTTGCACTCCCCTCCCTTCCCCTTCTCAAAGATATATATCATATTGTCATAACTGAAAATATAATTTTCTAAATGAAGATTGCCTTGCAACATTAATTGCTTGAGAGTGGTGGAGAGTATTGTGGGAGTTGATGGACGAAGTAAGCAGCTTAGGGGTGCAGTGGCATTCCAATTTCTGGTGACATGTTTGGACGAGAAGGTAACCTGGCTAATGCTTTTGTCATTTCAGTTTAGTCCTGCTGGAAATCCAAGTTTCACAGTAGTGTTCTATGGTTACTCTTCTGATTGTAGTGGAATACTACACTTCTGGTATTGCTTCTTTAAACAAAAGGGTATTGGCTCTGAAGTAACATAAGCAACGATAAGTGAATCATTGATCTTGGAGAACACAACTTTGACCATTCTGCTGAAGCGAAACACTGAAGAGGATTGTCGGTTCTCATTCTTCTTGCAAATATCGAACTATATTTTTAATTATATTCCTCATATGCAGGTTTTTGATGCAGAGGACATCCTGAGGTTGCTAGTTTCATTAAATGTAAAAGACAAGAATTGTGATCTTTTCAAAATATATATATACTTGAGTCTGGTGGAGAACTGGTTGTTGTTTGATACCATGCTAAAAGATAAAGCAGAAATACATGAGTTATGGGCCGTTTTTCTCCGGAACTGCTCTTGCGGAATAACTATCACTGACTTGAGATCTTATGCTTCAAATGTAAGCATCAAATGCCTCTCTCTTGCTCTAAGTTATGATCTTTATCGAGTCTTTTTGCTTGTCAATGTTTCTGCATGCAAGTTGTGCCATCACCTTTATGCACTCCTGCTAAGAAGTACCATCTCCATAGCAACACAACTGAAAGATGACAAACCAAAAATAGTTCCTGAAATTCCTCCAACTATGCAGGTCCGTAGTAAAGCTTCATATCTCCTTCAAGGCAGCACAAGCAAGTGATCTCTTACTATGCGGGTATGTATTTGCAATTTGATAAATACTACAAGAAGACTTGGAAGTCCTGCTTTGGTCTCTATTAGATGTACAGCTTTTACACTCATTGCTAACATATCAGCGTCACATGGGGAAACTAACGACGCTCTTGCTGGAATTTATGAAACAAGTGGATCATGCCTTGTTTTTCCTAGATTGTACTGTGTAATGTAGAGAAGGTTTAGTGACTATTGATATTCGCAGGAGCAATGCTGAGGACAAATTGAGACAATTTTTCACATAGAACTGAAGCAAGAATATGTTGAACCACCTTAAATCTTGCTGATAATATTTTACTACTTTCTCCTGTTTTGTCAAGTAGAATACAAAACGATTTTCATCTGCTCCAGTCCTCACCTTGGGCATTGTCAGGATCCATCATTTCTTTCTGGCTTTTGTTAGCTTCCGGCTGCATGTCTTGTAGGGCCGTTTACTATAATTTATTAGCATGTACATCAATTAATACTGTTTATATGGGTTTTTTTTTATTCTAATGTTTGAATCGATGTTTTCAGGATGCATTCATATGTTCTCAACCTGCACCTCGTTTGTCATGTAGGCCACGTTTACATTTAAAGATGGGATTAATGTGTGGAAATATGATAACTAGTTGGTGTATTATGTTTGCTTAAGTGAAGAATATAATATCCAAATTTGGTGGGCTTGGTGGAATTGTTTGCCAACGTCTGCAACATGCAAGTAAATAGACAATTAGATCGGATAAGTAGAGATATTCAGCCCAATTCTTGAATCGCCTTAGAGATTCATTAGATTTATAAGGTTGTCTAATGAACATCACGTTTTCCTGCACTCTTTAAGAATGTTAAAAATGATTTTTTTTGGACAACATGAGTACTGAACTGCATTAATTGGGCTACTGATCCATTATTTGGTGTGCTGCATGAAGTTTTTGGTCATTTTGAGTGTGGGGCTGGGCTTCCCCTTGTCGTCTTTTATACTTCACATTAGGAGGATAATGTTGTCCTTTTAGTTATCATTGTTGCTTTACTATGAAGTGTTGAAGAGTTGATATGTCCCATGTAATATAATTCATGTCTAACTGTTTTCTTTGCCTTCTGACAACTCCGAATGGACAATTTGCTTGATAAACCATGTATGTATATTTGGGTTTTAATGTGGAAAACATAGCAAGACGAATGCTGTTTCTCCGTTCAAGTTATGTTATAGACATGTTTATGTCATTTAATCTTAGTAGGTACGAGCTTTCATTTCCAGATCAAGAAAGCTATCAAGTATAATCAGAGGAAACAGGGAAATGAAACCCAATGATATTATGATGAAACAACAAAATTACATCTAAATAATCGATATAAGTTTATAAAAGTTGCATGTAATATGATTTTAAACAGGCATAGAGTAGGACTCAGAAGAGCGTACGACGTGACTTAAACAAACAATGCTGTCTCTTGTTCATAATTGAAATCATGATTCTTCATTCAAAATTTTGAACATGTTCGATTTACATGTTAAAATTATTGAACGTATGTCTTTATTATAATAGTAATAGTGTTAATAATAATCATAGTATTAGAAATAATAAGGTAATAATAATGATGCTATTAATAATTTATCAAAGTCGAGACTCATCAAACAGGAAGGTTGTATAGGTTGTTAGTTTCATGAATGGAGTTTATTATAATTTTTATTTATAGCTTAATATAATAATCATTAAAGAAATATTTAATTATTAATTTATACTTTGATACAACTATTATTATAAAATTAAATTTGAGTGATTATTTGATTTGTGGTGAAGGGGCAGCTGCTGCACCTGGGATTCCCGTTGGATTTGATGTAATACGAATGATGGAGAAGGGAGCACTGCACCCACCCCCCTTTAAAGGGCGAACTGACCGTACACACAGAATGTGGGCACCACGTTTGACTACTTTTCTTCTTTTCCTCTGATTGGACCTTTGCACTGCAAAAATTAAATATAATAATTTAATTAATTTCAATATTTTTATTTTCTTTTTTAATCAATTTAAGACAGAAAAAGAAAATTAATATAAATCTTGAAAAGTTTATTTTGAGTGGTAACTATTATTCTAATAGCTGAACTCGTCCCACCAAGCTATCCAATATGAAAAATTATTGTGAATATTAATTAATTATGGTTGTCTAATGATTGTTAATCGTTGTATTAATTATTGCAAATATTATAATATATGGAATAATTTTTTTTCCAATAAACATAAATTTGTGCTGCAAGCCGATCTCAAGAAAGAATTGATTTAACCCGTCTCATATCTTTAAAGTTTATGTCAAATCTATAATTTTTTTTAAATTATAAATTTAATTTTAAAATTTATCATAGTCTCCTACACGATGCGTAATTATAGCATGCAACTCTTATTTTTGGCAATTTTACATTTGTAACTTATTTCGAACTCATTACACTTTCATCGATAGTATATTTTGTTTGAGCAATAATATATTATTTTTTCTTTTAAAGAAAAAACAAATAAATTGCATAATTCATAACCTCTTACTCCTTGTTTGGTTGGTGAGAATATGACTGTCAGATTAAAAATGCACTTTTCAAATTCCTAAGGTTGTGTTGGGATGAATATATTCAAATTTGAGGAAAGAATTATAAAAATAAAAAAGAAAAGATTTCAAATGATTTCATATTAAATAAATTTCAAGTCCATCATTATTTTATAAAATATAAATGAGACTGGAAGAGTTAAATTTTTTTTTCCCCCATGCAACATTATCCAAACAAGTCGAAAAGATTAATCACTTCGGATTTGAAGTCTACAATTTCAAATTCATCTATCTAGCCTAAAGCTATGTTGGACTGATGAATTTAGGTATGAAAAAAAGATTTGGAAAAATAATTTTAAATAACTTCATATTTAAAGAATTTAAAATGTATCAATATTCAACAAAATAAAATTCAAAATTAAATTTGAAGAATTTAAAATAGTTTAATATGTAATTATCCAAACAATTTATTATTACATATTTAAATCCATAAGCCTAAAAATGTAAACTAGAACTAAAACTCACTTTCTCATACTATCCAAACATGAAGCCCGAAACAACTTCAAACATTCCGAACACAAGATACAATATTCTTAGCTACGCCTGCAGACAAGAGTACTTTATATGTCTTTGACATAGAAAGAAATTAGGTCGGGAGTAGTTAGAATGATTGATAAAAGTTGACAATTTTTGGTGCAAAATTTCAATATATATATATAAAAATTAACTCATCTCGATATCTTGAGTAATACATCAATTCAATCAAGTTGAATGCATAAAGTGAAATAAATATCCAAACATCCAATTTGATTCGAACCCATAATTTTAAATATATCCACGATAACTCAGTCTTATTATTTAACTAATCATTGGTAAGGAGAGGAAATATTGAGATGGTATAAAAGGGAGGGAGAGGGAGTTTAATTAAAATAATAAGTCAAAATTAAAACTTAATATTTTTCCTGCCCAACAAGACTTTTTCCTCTCTCTCTCTCTCTCTCTCTCTCTCCAAATATCTACATTTGACTACCTACCAATAAAAACATATTCAAAGAAATTTAAGAAAAAGAGGGGTAGGGTTAGGGTTAGGGTTGGGGTTGGGTGTTAAGTTTTCTATCAGTTAGTTAATTATACTGATTGTCAATCCCACATCCAAGCAATGGTCTTTGTCTGATTATGGGAGGCAAACCCACAAAATAAAAATAAAATTTAAAGAAGTTTAGAATTATAGATATTCTTGTTCTTGTATCAAGTGTTTTGACTTTAACTTTAAAAAAAATTTACGATCTTATTTACGTAATTTAGTGAATATATATATATATATATATATATATATATATATATATTGAAGTCTATATTCTGATTTGGGATAACAATGAGGTTAGCTCCGGTTCAAAGTCTTTTTTTTTAGTTATTTGATATCAAATTATTTTAAAATTTAATTCCGGTGACCTTTGACGTACTTAAAAAAAGAAAAACCACAATCAGATGTATCTTTCTATACTTAAGTGAGTAAAATTAGTTTCAGGATAATAAATAAGTATAGTTCAAATTTCATACCTCGTATCTTGAAGGGTTGGAGGATTTAAAAGAGATCTACTTTGATTAGACACATCAGATGACATGACATAATTGAGTTAATCTATCAGTCCAGAGGATAGATTGACTATCTTGATTCAAAATTATGCCATTGGGTCAGGTTGAGTCGAGTAAAGCATACATACATTTAAAATTGTCTATGATTTTCTTGAAATTCGAGGAGTTTTTTATGCTTTGATTCGAATAATAATTGAATCCCATATCACATTAAAATGAAACAAATAAACAATAAGTTGCTCTGAAGAGTAGAGTTCCGCCCGCAAGAGGTGATAAACAATAAAATATGTATATACCCAATATTCATAAAAATTGAATTTATACTTTTTTTAATCGTGAAATTCAAATAAGCTCGTTCTTATTCCGAATCACGATTTTTAATTGACTAGGCTTTATTGTCTTGGTGTTCTTTTTTCTTTTTCTTCTTATTTTTCCATTGACAGAGTCAAGCTACATTAATATTCAAATATTGAAGTTGATTAAATACATAAATAATGTCAATTTAAAACATATAATCTAAATTTTAAACAAAAATACCTTTTTTTGAATCTTATTTTTTTATTTGGAAGAGTTTTTCTAATCTTAATTTGATGTTGTACGTTTCATGTATAAGTATAAAACAGAAAATGGGTCAGAACAAAAACTGGAGCAAGTGATTAAAAAACTAAAAAATGGCAATCTCTCCTCAGTAATCTTTTCAATATAAAATATTAACACATTTCGGACAGAGAGATACAACCGTTAAAGTATGCGTTATTCCATTTTGTGTTTTATAAATAAAAATTACTCATTATTTTATTTTCACATTTTAAAACTTTAATTAAATGAGTTTCGAACCCAACATTTTTAATTTAAAATGCTAAAATCATATAAAAAAAAAAAAAACCTATGAGTGCTATAACTTATAAGTTAATCAATTTGAGTTTTCGAACATTATAAAAAAAAAATCAAGTTTAAGTGGTAATTATGAATTCATTTACCATATATGATGATATTATTATAATCTTTTTTAAATGCATGCATGCATGCGCGTGTCTTTTAATACATAATTGGTTATTTGACTTGAAGTTATATAATTAATAAATTATTTACTTTTAGGAAAATGAAATATATATAGAAAACAGAACTAATATTTGAGATCAACAGAAAAAAAAATATTTCTAGAAGTTCCAACCAAAAAAAATAGAAGTGAATGATTCCCAATTATTTCAGTGTAGCTTATATTTCGAAAGTGATAATGTAAATCTTTCTTGTATTTGTGTAGAGAAGATTGTCTAGGTAGAGTAAGGATATGGACTGGGTCGAGTAGGACTAGAAGATTAGATAGATATAGGAATTGTGAGCAGCTAGCAGCCCATGTGATGTGATTAACAAGTTAGGCAGAAAAACAAAAATGTCTTCGTTCATGTATTAATTAACCTTAATTGCTCCCATAATCCTCCAATAATAATCACTTTCAAAATTAATATTGTACAAGAACGTAATATGTATTTTGAAAATCATAAATCTAAACCTTTTCGATAATATCTTCTTCTCTCGAATGATCATACGACACCATAGTTGTCGTGTATGCTTACTGCCATCAATTACAACAATCACATGCATGTGCTAACTCAACTCTAATAGACGTAATGTTAAACAAAAAATAGTAATAATTACAGGGCCATGTATGTAATATTATGATTGAGCTAATTAATACAGTAGTGATGGTACATGTTGTTGTTGTAGGTAGAGTGTAATTTTGAAAAACGGCTTCTGAAAAGTGTTCGTTGGTGGAGTGGGGGTAGCAAATCACATCAGACTCAGAGTTGTCTTTACTCCCGCATTTGTCGCTGATATGTAAACTTCCCGCACCCGAATACGCTTCAGACAGACACCCCCAAAGCTCTTCATCAGTCCGATTAAAGTAGATATGTCCTGTTCAAGTTCCAACTCTTTCTGTTACTACACTACTATTTACCCTCTCTATAGGTACATTGCCTTTGTAGCCCTCTTGACCTTTTCCGCCTCATTATGATTGAGACTAAAGCAAAACAGTTCCAAATATCAGCCCTTATAAGAAGCACTGAGATCACTACCCTCACTCCCCTCTCTGCCCCACCCCACATATATCTCTAGAGGGCCATGGATAATCAAAGAGGTCTTCTTAACTGGGGTTATTTACACCAAGAAAAAGGTAAGAGAAAAGCTTTTAAGCTCACCCAAACTTCTGCTTAATTAGCCGTCTTAATTAGCTAATTGTAATGCTTTCTTGATATATAGTGGGAAATTTTAATTAGGCTTGAGTTGGTTTGATTGTTGAAACAGAGTATGGATGAGGTAAGGCAGTCTGTTCTGCTGAGTATGGAGCTGGAGGAGACTAGAGTCAGAGCGCAAGAGGAGCTCAAAATCAGAGATCAAGAAATTGCCCAACTCAAACAGCTCCTCACCAGAGTCATTAAAGAGAGGGATGAAGCTCATGAAAAGTGCCAAAAAGTGCTCTATCAGAAGCTACTGCTCCAGCACTCAGCTCCGCATTCTGGGGTTTCAAGCCTCGAAGATGATCCCAGAAGAGGAATCGACTCCTACAATGCCTTTTCTTCCTCAGACTGTGATGAAAGCGTCGTCTCGCCACCGCCGCCACAGGAGCCAGTACCAATTCTGGAGGAAGCTGATTTGCCTATAGCACTCAACAGGCCGCTGCCGGAAAAGGGGAAGCTTCTACAAGCAGTGATGAAAGCGGGTCCGCTGCTCCAGACCCTCCTCCTCGCCGGCCCTCTTCCGCAGTGGCGCCATCCTCCGCCACCGCTTGACAGCTACCAAATCCCACCACCTCCGGTGGTGATCCCGGCGGCGGTGCCCGCACATCAAGATTCGCTAATCAATAATAAGTGTGGGAGGATAATGAGTAGGAAGAGAGGTGCGGGTGAGGGGTCTGATTCATCCAATGAATTACTCAAGTACCAAAGAGTCGTCCTTCAATGACAGTAGTACTGCCCTAAGAAACCAACCATGTCTGTCTACCTTTTTTCTTATTTTTGCTATCCTTTTCTTACAATTTAGCGGTCAAGATTAGGAAAGTGGGAACTGCAGCTGATGTATGTAGCACTTTCGTGTACAGTGGTTTCTTTCCTTAAAGAAGTGAAGCGAAGCGAAGATCCAAAGCTTGACCAATGACGTTTGTTTGTCGTCTGCTTTATTGGCCAGCCTTTTGGTTGGGCTGTCTCTTTCCCTCTCATAATTATTTAGAGCCTTCTGAAAAGATCAAAATGTTATATATATTTTAGTAAATATTTGTTACATATAAAATATAAAACATTCAAATTGACAGTATATCTTGTATTGTTTAAATTATCAATATTTTAAAATTAAGTTACTCTAGGGTAAATATTTTATTGCTCTGAAAAATAGAACAAAGTATTTTTAAGTGGTTTTAGCCTTTTCAAGTGATTGATACTCTAAAAACAATTAGTATTCCTCATAATCCAACAGTACGCCTGCAAAACGCGCACACGGTTAGAACCACGCTGAGGATGGTCTCGACAATGATCCTCCGAAACTATAAAATTAATGATCGAAAATGGGATTAGGGCTATAATTAAAAACAAGCAAGTTTATCCACTAGAGTCTGGGTCACAAAAATGAAGTAGGACAAGTCTGAAGTCCGATAATAAACCCATTACTTTTCGAAAAATTAACACGCAATCTGATGAGCGCTTGATGTTACTAATTCAACAATATTCCCATGAGGGAAATTAATTAAACTAATTAGGGCTAAGTTATAATTTTATATCTCTTACCATAAATAAAATGTGCAAAGACATAGAAATATCCCAACAGGCCACTGTAAAAATTAACATTTGAAAAGCAATAGTTAAGAACTTTCTTGCAATTCGGGCTACATCAACTTGAGATTCTCGATCTTTTGATAACAATTGTATATGTGTAATTAATTTAATGCAATTTGAATTTAATTGGAGCCAAAACAATATTGACGTAGCATACAATGTTAACGGTGCTACAAGCACATGTTTGTGTGTGTGAAATGTTGAATGTGGGTTGTGTCGATATGTATATGTATGGGCAACAACCAGAAGGTGTGGATGGACCAGCATGTCGGAAAGAGTGGGAACCCACAAATCGGAATTGGGATCTACTAATTGACCAATGTCTAATTATTTTTTTGAGTTGAAATTTACATTTTCTTTTACCTTTGAACTTATTAATTAATTTACTATACTAATTAATTTACCTGCCTCAAATCTTCGGCGCCCTTTAATTATTAGTATCCCCGAAAAGCTAAGGATAAAGAACTAAATTGGTCACTGTTCCTTGAGCGCACAAAAACCCTTTTCTTTCTTTCTTTTTCATGGAAGATGACTCGAGATTAATTGCGCTAGAAACCCTTCAACGGAGACAGCAATACAGGATAAAGGCTTTGCTTATACTTCATTGAAGAGCACAAATTCAGACACACGCACAAATAAATAAATAAAGCAAAATGAGTTATACATTGCGTTATGATCACTATGCTATTGTTGTTAGAAGTGACTGTAATTTTAATTTTTATATACTTGTCTTTTCATAACGTATCGTACTAAAGCGAATGTCATGAGCCATGTTGTTAATCCTATGTTTTATGGAATCAAAATAGTATTAAAGAGATGGTCGATATGAGATACTTATGCACCAAAAAAGATTTGTCCTCGATAGTTAGATGTATTATAAAACGATCGGAATGAGGCAACTACACATCATAAATGTCATAGTTCGGGTTCTCATCAACCAAATGATGGTGTTGACTACAAATGCTTGTAATGATCACCCCAACTTAAAGTTGTGCGATTCAAATTAATAACCTAATCATGTTATCAATTATAGGATCAAACACTTATCACAATGCCAAAAGTTAAAATTTTTAATGGGAAGACAAATTTATTTCTTTAAATCTTTGATGGTACTAAAAAATATTACTATTTTATTCCCTCGAAACAAAGGATGATGCTGATATAAATAACTTAGAATTAGTCTTCTCTTTTCATGGGTGTTGGATACTCATCTTATTTTTATGATAATTTCAATATATCATGAAATTTTAAGACCATGATATTTAGTATATTTGATATTTTATCTAATTAGGTAAGAAAAATATTAATTTAGTAAAGATTGTACTAGAAAAGAGCAATCAACTTAACTCATGATTATTATTAACATGAGATGTATAATTTTGGGATCAAATGCACAAAGTGAAGCACCAAATGCACGAGTGACGCTCCCAAACAGTATTTATTAAGGATGAAATGAAACAATTCTCTCTCCCCCACCCCACCCACATCGTTAAAATTCAATCATTAATTGACATCAACTATTGTTACCCAAAAATGGTGACAAATTAAAGCGATCGACATGCTATCCTGTACACTTTACTTGAAAGAGAAGAATTATATTAAAAAATTATGAGTTTGAATCTCATTAAATGTGTGGATTTGTTTCACTTTATGTGAGTATTATAATTGTTTTTAATATTGTGTTTGTTATAATAATGTAGAGATTGAACTGATGTATTTCTTAATTTATTAAGATATTGATGTTAAAATTGATGTATTGTTCAATTTATTACCATAATGATGTAAATATATAATTAGCGCTTCTATCGGAAGAAGGGGGCAGGAAGAACATGCAAGATGCCTTCAACTGATCAAACAGTATTTTATTTCTTTCTCTTCCCCACACACCACAACTATTTTTTTCATTTTGTCTTACACCATAATTTTTAATATGCTTGCGAAGATCACATGCTACGCTAGTTATTTTAAAAGGGATTGGCCTAGGAATTAAAAATATCCCAAACTGCAGTCTGAAAAAATTAGAAGCAATTAAAAAAAGAAAAAAAGGTAGATAGGGGGGTAGAACTATAGGTACCAAACCCTAGAAAATCAATTCAAGAGTCAAACACATATAGGAAGAGTTGGATCATAGCTCGAATTATTGTTGATGAATAAGTGTTCGAAACTCTAAAATTATATATACATTGGGAGTTATTTAATTCTTTCATTTTCACCCTAATTAAATAGAATTAATTTCGTCTTTAATGTGAAATAAAAAGTGAAAAAAAAAAAAAGAGAACTCCAACAAATCTCCATTTTACCCTGAATTCTTTTCATCAAAACTGAAAACCATAGGTACATATGTTATGTACATCCCTCTTGCCCACACATGAACATGATGCTAGGCCTAATGTCTTCACTTGCCAACCCAAACAGTCGCCAAACGCATATCTACATATAAAAGCGTGCGAGGGATAACTGGCGACTTAATCACAAAAAAGGAAAAAAAGAATGAATATAGAGTGTTCGATAGTGTCGTAATGTGATTCAGCAGAACCCTCCAAAACTCCTGACTACGTGATAAAATTAACGTAGTTTGATTTGATGATAAGTAAAAGACTTATGATAGCTTTGGAGCTCTTTTGGGCCTTCTGCAAATTGAGCCCATTAGTGTCTATCTGAATTGGGCTTGGAAACTTTGGTCCATTTTTACAAAATTAAAAAGTCTAGTAAAAAGGTATATCTGGGCCTCCTCTTCATCCAACACATTTTGCTCAATTTGAAGTGCCCCCGAATCATATGCTAAATAGTTAATTATGTATATTCCCTTCTCATACGCTATCTCCCATCCCACCTATAGCCTTCAAAATTTAATTTGGTTTAGACTTCGCCGCATTCAATAATGTTTTTAAAGTCATTTGAATTTTTTTTTTTCAAATTATTTCTTTAAATCTAACTTTTTCTATTTTTTTTTAAATTCAAATTTATCAATTCAAACGGAAACATTAAAAAAAAAAAAAAAGGAGAGAGAGAAGGAAATTCAAGAATTTGAATTTTTGTTGTTGAAAGAAGTGAATTTAGGGATATTAATGCACAAGTTTTTAATTAATGTGTGAGGCAAAGGTTTTGATAAACCCCACCAAACCTCAGAATGTTTCTGAAATGGCATCATACGTGGATATTATTAATCCATGTAGGACATGCTTTCTTTTTCATACAATTACATGATTTCTCACTCATTATCTTTACTAGCATTGAGTTTGTGAATAATCAAATAAAATGTTTTTAAAAGTAATTTATATTTTCATAAATATATATTTTAATTGAAAAAATCTAAAATATTAAAAATAAATAGAAAACAATAGTTATAAAGAGTTAGTGAAATTTGAAAAGAGCGGGTAATTTGAGGATTAGAAGAATGGTTTGGGGGTGTAGGAGGGAAGTTAATGAATTAATTAAATTAAATATTAAAAAATATATAATTTACAGACAAAAAATAAATAAAAAATATCAAAACGGTGCTCTCATTTAATAATAAAATATAGAATACTTGATTAGGATGTAAACCTTGTGAATGTTAGGAAGTAAAAATTATAAGTATAAAAAAGTTGATAGGGAAGTGCTTGGTAAAAAATTGAGAGATTGCTAGTTTATTTGTGAAATTACTTAATTATCCTTATAGGTGGATGAGATGAGGTATTTCTCATATATACAGAGAATAATTAGGGCAGAAAGCCACAAAGAAGTTTAAATTATTTACAAAAATATCTTAAGTTGCAATAAACACATTCTGCCGCCTTACAATTTTTAATTTATTTTAGCATAACTTAAGAAAAACATAAATAGAAATTGTATTTTCAAACCCTCTCATTGTACTTAATTTAGATGTTTAGGTACGAAACCCCCCCCTGTTAATTCTAATGACAAAAGCTCGTTTTATGAGGAAGAAATTTCTAATTTCAAATAACAACTTGAAAATGAAAAGGATGGTTTCGTTGAAAATAAATATTTTAGCCAATAAGGCTTAGTTCAGTTGGCGAAGTTAAGGCCCCATGATCTTAAAAGTCATGGATTCGAATCCTATCAGGTGCGTGGAGTGTTGTTACCTGTTGTATAATAGGAATAATTCTATTTATTTTAATTAATAATATTTCATCGCTCTTACCTTTAAAAAATTTAAAAGAAATAAAAAACAAACATTTTAAACTTGAACTCAACTTAAAAATGAAAAGTTATGGTCTCATTTTTCGAAAATGTTACATAGTTAAAAAACGTGCTATGTTGATTATTTCTAGATATATACTTTAACATTGACCTGTTTTCGTTACCTACAATCTCTTTATAAAACACTATTTTATTTTATACTTCATTTATAATTAAACAAAATAAATACTAAATTAGCAAAAAATCTACAACTCACTAGTTCATATGCAATTTCATCCCTAGTACATATATTAATGAAATTTTCACAAAAAAATTCAAAAAAAAATTCACACACATAAAATAATTCCAAACAAAATTTTCCGTCCACTTTGCGGTTAAAACACATGTTGATTCGATTAATAATAACGACTCACTATATAAAAAAAAATTGATATATTTTTTATAATTTACAAGTATTTTTTCAATCTCCAACCTCTATAATTTAACATGGCTCGTTTTGGTGATCAGAAGGGGATCCATTCATATTTTTTTTTTTGTAATGAAAAAAAATTAAGTATGTATGGTTCAATTTTGAACTTTTTCATTAGGACCCAAAACATAAAAAAAAAATAAAAATATTAATTTCATTTTGAAGTAATATATTAAAGATTTCCAAATAGAGTAATATTTAATTGAATATTTCCCCATCTTGAAAATAACATAAGCCAACACAACACATCCCCGTTTAAATTTAAAAGAGCCAAACAGAGCTTTCATACTTCTTAGGGAGGCTGGCTGTCACGAATGGAGTAACAATGGCGACAAATGAAATAAACATAGATGGGAGATTATTGGAGCCATAACCCACTTCACTACCAAACGCTGCAAAGTGCAAACCCCACAAAACTCCAAAATCAAAAGAAATTTCGAATCCGCCAAAAGATCCAACGAGTCGGGTCGGGTCGGCAAACTCACGACTTCTCTCTCTCTCTATTCTTTCTTCCCCATCTCCCTTTCACCAGTCCCTTTCTCCATCTCTACTCTGTCATTTCCATGAATAGTCACCTCTACCGTTTCCTCCTTCTGAAGGCACACAAATCCCAAGTGGGTCGGGCCGCCGGGTTCTGATGCATTGAATGCGGGTGTCCTGCTTTTGCTTTGCTTCCTTCTCTCCCAGGTTGGCGTGTTTTCTCTCACATATGTGCTGAAAATTATACACCCCATCAATTTTTTTCCCTTCTCCGATTCTTGGACTTCAGTTCGTCAATCTGCAAGTGAATTTACTTGCATTTATTCATCCTTTATTTGCAAGTTTTTTGGGAAAATCTTGCGTCCATGGCCATGTTTGTTTCCTTACATAGAACTAAGTATTTTTATATGGGATATATTTGGTAATATGCTTGACTTGTGGAGGTTTTCTTTTATTGTTTCTTAAAGATTTTTGAGCTTTTATGGCTCATGCGCAGATCTGGTAGCAAATTTACTGAGCTCAGGTGTTCAGTAAAATTGTCTAACGTCGATTTCTTGTTTAGTTTTTCGGGACTTTGGGCCCTGATGATTGTGTTGCCCGGAATTTTCAGTTCGACGCTGCCTGCATTTGAAGGAAAAAGTTAAGAGAAATACTGGCTGGTTGAAGGAAATCTCTGTCTGTTTGAGGAAATTCAGGTCTGACTAGATTTTGAAGGTGCAAAATGGAGGGGAGAATTAAGAAATATAGTCAGGTGAGCCCGGAAAGAGCAAAAGTATGGACTGAGAAATCGCCTAAATATCACTACAATCATCAGTACAATCAGCAGCAGCAGCAGCAGCATAATGGCAAAGTGCCAGTAGTTTACTATCTATGTAGGAATCGACAACTCGAGCATCCACACTTCATGGAAGTCCCCTTGTCTTCAACTGATGGCCTTTACTTAAGAGGTAGCATACAGTTTATTTATGTGAATTCGACAAAAAGATAATTTGGTAGTTGCTATTTGAAGTCTGAAAGTTCGGATGTTCTCTTTGTTTTGAAGATGTGATGGAAAGGCTCAATGTTTTGAGGGGCAGAGGCATGGCTTCTATGTACTCTTGGTCTTGCAAGAGGTGAAAATGGTCTATGGACTTCTTGTTGGATTGTCTTAAGTTTTGGCCCCTTTTTGCTTGCGAGAGTGCATCTCGTAGATTTTTATGGTTATTTGTGGATGCAGGAGTTACAAGAATGGGTATGTATGGCATGATCTTTGTGATGATGATTTAATCCTTCCAGCTCATGGTAATGAGTATGTGCTCAAGGGTTCGGAGCTCTTTGAAGATTCGAATTCTGGTAATATGATTATCATTTTGTTTGAATTGTTTTAGCACGATCTTCAGTTTGTGTGAGAAATGCCTTCAACTATTCTCAGAATTGCTGGGAGCAGTTAGACTTGGAAAAGAATCATGGAGTATTCTTAAATAGACTGTTAGCTGATGCCCTTTATTTTAATGGCCTTAACAATGAAATGGAAAAACCAAATGATTAGCACATTTTGTTGTTCTAGATGGAGATATTCTTAGTTTCCTGAAGTAGCAATGGCTTTATTTCAGTGTTGGTAATAATTTCATGATCACTAACAACTGTTAGGAAATGAATATCGCTAGAGGTTGTCTTCTTTCCAAGATTTTTCCATCCGTTTCCGAAGATGACAAAAAGGTCCTACTTGATTAAAGGGAAAAAAAGTTATAGCTGATAAATGAAGAAGAAATTTCAAGTTTCCTTCTTCGCAGAACCCTTTCTGTTTTCTGGAGGTTGGGATTGTCACATTTGTGTAAAAGCCCCATAACAATGAAAATGGATACTTCTTGTTTTCTAGGTCGCTTTAGTCCTGCTGGGACTTATATATTACAGAATCAAAAAGCACTACCAGAACCACCGTCCTCCAGGAGCCAGGAGGAATCATCATCTTCATCTAGCTTGAACGGCAGAACTACAAAGAGTTCTCAGGATGATGAGCTATCTCCTCCGGTTCAGCGTCCATGTTCGTCAGCTGTGTCCCCAGAATCGAGTGTCGGGAAAAATTCCTCTTGGAATGGTTCTTTAAGCCTGACAGAGTACAAGGTTTACAAGAGTGATGGTCTAGCTGATGCGTCCACTCAGACTGAAGAAAAAGCCAG
This sequence comes from Sesamum angolense, assembly GCA_034509725.1. Lineage (NCBI taxonomy): Eukaryota > Viridiplantae > Streptophyta > Magnoliopsida > Lamiales > Pedaliaceae > Sesamum > Sesamum angolense. The sequence continues at coordinate 19,250,785 of JACGWL010000002.1, forward strand.
TAGAGTTGTTGAAACTCGAGATACTTGTACCAAGGTGTTTCAACTGATGATGGTACATTGGAAAACGACAGTCATGGAACTCAGAAAAGCCAAGTCTCTCGGGTAAAACCAACTCCAGAGATTTGCAGAGACGTTTCACCACCTCCATCGACGTCCAGTGCTTCGTCATCAAGTGGTAGGACAGATACATTGGAATCTCTCATCCGAGCCGATGTGAGGAAGCTCAACAGCTTTAGAATACTCGAAGAAGAGGAATTTCGAATGCCATCTGGTACAAAGTTTAAGGCCTCAAATATGATAATGCAACTGATCTCTTGTGGTTCAATTTCAGTGAAAGATCACAGCTTTGGCTTGATCCCAACCTACAAACCTAAATTCTCACATTCCAAATTCCCCTCCCCATTATTCTCAACGTCATTAATGTTCGGGGAGCTTGATTGCCTGGCAGATAACCCTCGTCTAATGAGCATGAAACTGGAAGATAAGGAATACTTTAGTGGGAGTTTGGCTGAAACAACTACTCTCAAGGAAAATGTACCCACTCTTCAGAGATCTTCTTCTTACAATGCTGACAGGTCAGTCGGTTTTCTCCACCTGTGGTTGAAACTTTGTTGCTAATTGAATTTCTGTGGTTCCCCCTCTGCATTCTTGGGTGAGTAAAATAATTTGACCTTGCAGAAGTACTCAGCAACTTGATTCTAATGGAGATAAGGAAGAGGGAAGTTCCACAACATCGAAGTGCATCCCTAAATCGATCAAGGCTTCACTGAGCAAGCAGCCAAGAAGCGAATCAATGAGATCTCCTCTTTCCGAGGGCCCTAGAATCTCCTCTGAGAGAGCAGCAAGTTCACGGACCATTACACCTGGCACATCAAATGGTGGGAGCAAGAGAATAACGGAACCGTTCTCTGGCAAAGAACAATCCGGAAAACCAGATTCTTCCAGAAACAACAAGGAAAACGTCATCAAAATTGAAGAAAGTTAAGTTCTGACTCCACCCAAACTTTAACCGTCACTAAACCAGCCAGCTTAATGCTAATTCTCGAATTTTTGTAGATTGAGATTTTCTTTATCATGTCTTCCAAACAGGCTTGCTTCAGGAGCTCGGTTATAATACAATCGAAGGTGTCTTCTGACATCGAGGGTAACTCCTAGAATACGCGCCTTAAGGATTAAGAATCGGAGTTTCGGCATAATCCGTGGAGGTTATGCGTTTATACTGTAAACAAGGCCCTTGAATTTTACTGAATTTTATCATACACTTGTGTTAAATCAGGAACCAAGAAAACGAATAGATTCAGGTCTTTGGCTAATTCAGCTGCATTTTTGTGGTGTTGACACTATTTCTTGAGTAAATTCTTCGACATTCTTATCCTTAATATGCTAAAACCGTCATGATTGAGAATTATCCCGCATCATACTCCTATACTAGTGTTAATTACTATGCTATTGGCAATGTAGATTAATGTTATCTCCATACCTAATTTATCTTGTAGATTAGAACATCAAGCATCACCAAAAGTTGGCGATGCTGTGTTGACACGATAAACATCTGCACTAATTGTTCAGTGTTTTGATATGTTGTGCCACAATATGAAAATGTCATATAATGTATAGCAAGGGTGGCAAGGTTGCCACTGCTTCTTGTTACAAAATTATTAAAAGAATATATAGACATGTAGAAGATGGGAAAGAAATAGGAATTTGTTTGTTGTACATTTATTATTGTGGGTTGGGGGAAGAAAATGCAATAATAAAAACAGTGGTTGAGAGTTGAGAAGAAGCTTCAAATGTGGAAATCAGCAAAGTCAGAGTCAGAGAGTTGAGGCGAAGGCAAGCAGCATAGGATTCTGATTGGGTGATGATACCTTGGACTTCATAAGGTTGACCGTACCATGGAAAAGCTAGTTTAAAGTCAAAATAGGCATTCATTTTTTCCAGACATGGGAATGTGGGATCCAACCTTGGAATACCTAAAAAGGTTACTAGCTACTCCAAATTCAATAAAATGTCAATCCTCCTACAGTGTTTGGCTCATTTTTTTTGGCTAATCTTGATTATTTTTAAAAGGCAAACTTAATAAAAACCTATTTTTCCAATTTTTTTTTTCTCATTCCAAACCTCTTTTCTTAAATTACTACAAGAATTTGGAATGATGACTATGTGTGTGTATATATATATATATTATATATATTATAATTTTTAAAAATTAATATAACAACACGATTTCTGAACAATATTTTCCAAAAATTATGTGAAAATATCCACCACATTTTTTCATTTATTTTCCAGCTTAAGATACCCATTTTTGGAATGCAACGGTCTCACCCAAAAAAGGGTCACATCCTAACATCACATAAATCTGTTTCCTAAATAGAGAATATATTCCATCACTTTTGCTTCTTTTTAAGAATATATTCTCACGGCCTTAATTCTTAGTTATTACGTTTCTGCTCTTTCAATTCTTGGTGCATTATTATATATAAAGAGACTTGTTAAATTACAAATACAATCATTGATATTGTAGTTATAATTACAAATACATCCCCTTATTTAACGGCAAAAAATTTGCAGAAACACCTTTTGAAGTACATTAACTAACATCCATCATGGGATGTACCTATAATTTTACAGTTTGTATATTAAACTAACTTAAAAAAATATCAATATAATTTTCCCATATTATCATATTATATTTGATTTTAAATAATCATATTGACAAGAATCGATTTCAAGAATCAACTCTAATTATAATTTAACGGTATACTTGAAATACTATTGTAGCTTCACTCCCAAGCAAAATTAGGAACACGATTGAATTTGAAGGGCAACATCTTTATGCTCCTTTGGTTGTCATAAATTAGATATGTGATATTTTGAACAAATGTTGAAAAGGTGGGTAAAGAGGTTCCCTGGTTTTGAATTAAAGCAATGGCCAATGTGCGTATTATAAGAAAGGGCTGCTGCATCCATTCACAACTTTAAAAGTGAGACTGCACTGCGTATGTTTCTTCTGTCAGGGAGTAGTAGTACTAAGAAATGGGTACATTATTAATATTTCTTTTATTGTAAAAAACATATGTATTTTCATCACAATCACAGATTAGCACAGAATGGTAAGTTACTCAAATGGATTAATTAAGAATTAATGCATCCAAACAACCTTGCTGCGATTTGTTAGAAATATAATATAATTTTTCAGTAACATTTTGTCGAAATGTCAGGAGAGTTTATGGTAAGAGGGAAAAAAACAAAGAAGTAAAAGTAGATTTGGTAATCCAAAGTGCAAATTCTGTTGAAATACGACAAATTTCACTAGAACCAAAAATTTTGTACATATAAAAGCTCATGCATTAATCAAAATGTAAGTGTGCACGCGCGTGTTAATATCTAATATATTGGAGAGCTTTGGTGACTTGTTTCTGCACAATTCACCGTCCACATTAAATTTAAAATTTGGGCTGTTTTGGCCTTTTGCTTCCTTCTTATATTTAATAACATACGCCTTCTCATTTGTTCCACTTAAAATAATGACTTCTATACAAACTAATGAACGCTCTCACTAAGCACCAACTATATATGATTGAAATAACACATCATGATACTTATAGTTTTTTTCAATGACACATAACTCAAACGACGAAGTTAAGGCCTCATAATTTTAAGGTTAAGGGTTCAAATTTTATCTTATATGTGGGATGTTGTGTTTATTTAATAATATGTGTGTTTTTTACTGTAATTTTAGATGTTGGTCAGATTTGATTTATTTGATATTTATTGATTAGAATATGATTATTATAATGATTGATATTCGACAGAAATAATTGTAATCAATTAATTTATTTATTTAAAAAAAAAAAAACACCCAACATAATCACACATCTACCAAGTACGAACTCGCACCTCTCATAGAAAATCTTGAACCCAAATCGTTAGACTGACTAAAATATTTATATTTAATGGTCAATCATGCAACCAATTGGTGGCTGAAGATCATGCCACATGTCCAAGTCAATCTACGGTCCTCATTTTCTATTACCAGATCAATCAGGTTGAGTAAATTCAGCCGGTTAAAAATAAATAAATAAATAATAATTGCGGAGACTAGGTCCGTAAGGGTATTTTGGCTACTCGTAGGGGTAATTAAGGTATTCAATTATATTTACCGATGTCGGAATCCATACATGAGACATCAAAGCAAGAAGAAGGCAATTGTGCTTCATAAGCTTCGTGCTGGAAAAAAGAACCAAGACAAAATTGTCTTCTTCTTCTTCCCAACAATTTCACTAATACACAACTACAACTTGGAAGGTGACTGAACACTAAAGAAGTCAGCTTCCTCTTTATATTGCAACATGAAACCGCAGGACGACGCTGCAAGAAGTCAGCTTGCTCTTCATGCTGTCCCCAAAGGGCTCAATAGCCTTACAATTAAGACTGATAAATATACTTTTCTTTTTAAAAACATTACACAAAAAAATTGCTTCCTACCACATTTTCTTCTCCTCCCTTCTGGAGGAGTAAAGAACAGCCTTAAGGCACAACGAGTTGCTCCAACCAGCACGATCCTCTCGAGGCTTTTTAACTTTGATCAGAAATCATCTTACTACCTCGGCAACTCTAGATGAGCATGAAGGTGGAGGGCCACCTTGAATCTGTCTAGTATTGTAAGAGCTGCAGCTCAAGCATTTGTACCCCACAATGTGGAACTGAACTTCGGACGTCTCCTCACAGTCGTTACATAGTATCCACACCTACTTACAGAAAAAATTCATTGATATCCTGAGATTTAGGTGTACTATGAAAAATTTCATCAATTTCAAAAATTTAAACTCCACACGCTGTCGTCCTTTTTCACACTACAGACTAGATGACTAAGTAAAATTTACAATATAAACATGACAATAGGAGTGTAATCTTTAAAAATCCAGCGGTTTTTCTTATAATATGCCCAAATCTGTGGAGGTGTCGATGTAATTATCTAGTAACTTAATTTGTTGAAACAATACTCTTACCTTTTTGTTCTTGTACATCTCCGGCATAGGAGTTGAAGCAATCTGTTGGTCAATTACAATAAAATAATGCATCAGACGGTCGGAAAATGAAACACAAATAGATTAAAAAGTGCAAGTGCATCTTCATAGGTACCTCTTCATCAAGCTTTCTCCATACATTTGACATATCACAAATGGACTTTGAGCAGACAGGACACGCGTATCTGGAAGTCGTAAGAAGAACATTACTTTCTTCGTTAAGGATCCTAAATTCAAAACTAAGGTTGCTATTGGATGGCATGCTATTTCCCTAAGATTGTCATTTAAAGATATCAACCCCCCCCCCCAAAACAAGCATGTGTTTATTTGATATTCTTGGAAACTAATCCTAAAAATACATGTTATTTCCAGGTATATATTCAAAAATCATTTCTCTAAGCTTACTTTTTCCCTGGACTCTTCACTAGGCAAATGTCCTAAGTTCGAGTCCCACATATATGGGTGTTGATTAGATATATTTTATGATGATATTGATAGTTTCTATCAGGAAAAACAAAAAAGGAGGGCTCACCTACGGTGACGCTCCATCTCTTTGACACATTCCATATGTATAGTATGTCCGCATGACAGAACAGCAATGTTCCTCGTCGAGTCAAACAAAAACTGCAATTTGTAATAATAAATAGAATTACACCTCAGGACGAACGAGATTCCATCAACTTCCAACAATGTCCAGTGACTTAATAGAGTAAGTATCATTACCTCAAAGCAAACCGCACAATTGTGATGCATTGCTTGTTCCACGCAACGATGCGCACCCTTAATCAAGTTTGAATAGCAGCACCCTGGACCACAGGCAGTGGATTGAATCTTACGAAAATTAAAAATTAGAGTTCAACAGGAAATTCTGGGAACTAAGGAAACCAACTCGACGCACCGCACTTGCTGCAGTGAAAGAAGTTCTCCCTGCCACCAGTTCTGCAGAACAGTGATGGAAAATAAATTTAAAAAGATATATATTTTATAGGGATGATTACATAACTTCCCCTGCGACATATTACCAAAAAAAACCTACTAATTTGGAAAAATTACACAATCGCGGTGTAAGTTCTCACCTGCATATCCCACATTCATCACAGTGGTATTGCTTCTTGGAGACCTAAATTGATGTAAATAAAACATTGTATCAAATTTCACTTTGATGGACACAACAGAACAACCTGAAAGAATGTTAGGAAGACTGTGAAGAGCTTCTCACATCATCATCGAAGAATTTGCATTTTCGGCAGAAGTAATTGCCCATGCAAACTCCACAACTTACACAGTTCTGTCCAACCTGAAAACCATACGGCTTATATAAATCAAGGACTGCATGAATAAAATTCGAAATTTTTTACTAGTTTTGCTCGTTTTATTCGGCTTACATCTTGCTCGGTGCCACATAAGGAACATATGACCTGCACAACATATGCATCCATAAGTCACTTTTGTCTTCATATGATTAGTCTATAACGCAAAAAGATCGATCGACTAGAAACAATTATAAGCTACTAAGCATGTTAACGACACATCGCTGAAATATTTAGCCTTATTTGTGAGAAGAAAACATTTTTTGAACATTTCATTTGTTGTCTTACTCCACTAACATTTAAGACAGTATTGTGAAGTATTATTATTCTTCAGAAAACCAAACATAATACAGATTTTTGATATTTAACTCGGAGAATTTATGATCATAGATTAATTAAAACTCACCCATTTCACATGGTGGCGAGGGACATCATGTCGATGAAGGGGATTGATCTCAAGGGCGTTCTGTCAAATCAGAAAACAAGTAAGATAGAGAAAACTAGCTGCAGCAAGTAATTTTTGTTTTATAGAAACGGTAATTACATTATTCTATGATAAGATACTGATATACATGTCTAAGATAACAAATTACAACAGAAATAAGACAAATACAAAATCATCAAACGGGAATTAAACCCATGATTGCACACTTATTTATAGATCACAGTGCTAAACATTAGATCAAGACTTCATTGATTGCTAGAAGTAATTAAATGCATAAAAAGAATCAAGAAAAAGAAAATTCCAAGATATATTAAACCTTAATTGATGAACTAGAATTAAGGCAAAAAGGAATCATGAATCAACAGACCTTAGCTTCATTATGGCAATGCCTGCAATCGAAAACCTCGTCACAACAAGGGGCCCTGATCTTGCATCTCCTCCTATAATGTTTGCACCTAAAAGCGACAGATTTAGATGAAAATCAGACAGGCAAAATCAATTCAAGAAACTGTCACAAAAACAGAAGCAGGAAACCCCAGAAAGTCTGAAAGAAAATCGAAAGTGTACCCATAATTGGCTGAGGCAAGCTCCATTTGAAGCTGCACTTTACTGGAATCCTCTGACACTACAATCGGCGGCTTTGGCTGATCAGACTCGGACATCATCATTTTCTTCTATTTCTCAGAATTTGTTCTTTCAATTGCAGGAAAAAATGCATGCAAGAATTCACGGATTCTCTTAATTCTGAAGAGGGTTTGAATGTATTTGATTCGAGTGGCAGATGGAGCACACGGTTTTTAGAGAGCGGGAAAACAACGGCTTTACAACACGATGAATCCTTCCGTTCCAGCCCATTATTTCTCTATGATTCTGACCTTTTTTTTATTAACAAGAAAGGCGACATTTGAAAGAAAATGAAGTAGGTTTCGGAATCCCACATTCAAGCCTCGACGCGTGTTGTTCACCTCTTCTCCAATCCTCCAGTTTATTAGTTGGAGCGTTTGAGCCGTATATTAAAAAATGAAGTAGGTTGTTAAATATTAATGTTTTTTCTTAATAATTTAATTTTTTTTTTACAAAATACATTTTTAGTATAATACTAAAATTAAATTAAATATAATGTTCTGATATAACAAAATCTCATGTATTACTATTTGAATTCATAATGCTGTGTTTTATACATTAAATATTTAATGAGATGATTATATAATATTATTTGTTTCGACAATCATATTTTAAATATTTAAATATTGTTTCGATCTAAATTTGAAATGAAGACCTTCCACAAAAATTTTGAATTTGATACATTGAAATACATAATCCTCGTAAGAAATATACAAAAATTAGAATTGATGTAGAGAAACATAATTATAAGTGAAGTGGATATGAAACGCGGGGTAGGCGCGTTTACCACTCGGGAAGTGGACACGACAAGATGACATGGGATTGGAGGTTTGATAGAAAGCCTAAGTTGGATAAATACAAAGAAGGGTGAGTAGGTTCCACGTCCTCATTACACTTTAGTCCCTCCCTACTCTGCCCTTTTTCACATCATCATCTTCCCACCAATCATAAATCTTTTTAAATTATGATAAATTGCAAAAATCCATCTGTGGTAATGTAAAATTAGCTAAAGACTCTTTCTGTACCAATAAAATAACAAAGTGAGACTGTGAGAGTACATTACATGTGCTAGTGATAAAAGATATGGTTTTTATTTTTTTTTTTTCATATTTTGCAATAAATGCAATGGAGAGTAAGCAAAATATCCCTTTTAACGCGAGAATCATTTTTGATAGAATTTTCAAATACAAGAAACTAAATGTGATGAGTTTGAAACTTAAAAGATCAATATAAAAAAGTGGCATAATTAAAGGACTAAAAGTGATATTTTTTTAAAATGTTTCTAACATATTTTTATGAACAAAACTGCCCTTTTAACCTTATCATACGTCGAGACAGAAACCAAAATTGTACAGTTGAACACTTGGTGCTTGGAACTTCAATTTTGGGCTGATAATAATCTCTGGAGGCCCAATAAGATATTAAAGATTGGGCCTATTCATAAGTTTGTTGCCCATGTTTATACGCCTCCCATAAACATTGAAGCCCGTTTTGATTGTGGACTCAATCACCATCACATGTTTGGGCTAAAGGCCCATGTTTATGTCTATCTATTTCTACATATTTTTTTGTTTAAATTAATAATTTTATTCTTCATATTTTTTTAAAAAATATATTAATTACAATAATAAATATTCTACTCAATAACACTACTATTATAATAGACTACGACTCTTACTATATAATAGATCAACTTCTACTATACAACAGACAACATCTAAAAAATCTGACAGAGTTCGAACTAATAACTTTTAAAATCATGAACCCTCAATTTCACCAACTAAACTACGCCTTATTAGCAAGAAACACACATTATTAATTAAAATATTGGAAGCAAGAGTTGAGGAGGACTTAAACCCGTGGCAGGAGAGTTCTGGATTATTCTAATTCCAACTTATGGGGTTCTGCCACGCGCTCTAGCTGCATTATCAACATTTGCACACACTCTCGTCACGTGCCTCGAATTTTAGCATATGGTTAATAAATTATTAGTGATGCTTAGCCAGGATTAAGTGAGCTGAAGCAGTATAATTACACCAGTTTGTATTAAGTGCTGTCCTAATCCTTGTTTCGTCACCAATGACGCTGATGAGGATTTAAGCTTATAACTATTGCTTCTTTTATGGTATCTTTTCCCCTTCACATTTGATAAGTACAAAAGCTGTTGGAATCAAACATAAGGCTGAGGAGTTTGTTGTCATAAAATAATGACAACAACATCAGGAATTTGACTTTGAAGATGAGAATCTAATAAAAGTCAATGAATTAAGAGACACGTAGTTGTAATCTACCCAAGTAGGAAACCATCTATATTTGAGGGGTTTTTTTTTATAAAGAAAATAAGAGTGATAAATTATTATTAATTAAAATAAATTTATTATAATTACAATCATTCCTATCGACATCAATATCTAATAAAAATTATTATAATAATAATATTCTATTCAACATCTACTACTTTTATAGTAGACAACAACTCATACTATGCAGTAAACAATATCCTACACACATGAATACAACTCAATAATCACACTTATATATTATCAATAATAATACTTTTGTGTAGTAGTGTTTGTCAATATTACGTGGAATTAACTAATTAATTACTCAACAGTAAACAGAAGATAACTAAATAAATTGTTTTTTTTTTTTTTTTTGTCTGTGGTAGAACTTTACTCCCGGCCTGCTGCATCTAATGTATTAACACAATTGAGAATCTCCCGACATCTTAATCCACACAAGACACAACAACATACTCGTTAAGGAAAAAAAAGGGCAACTAGTTGAAGTTACAACGTCATTCCTTTCAATTCTTGCAACATTAATTAATTTGTCAACTCCCTAATTACACTAATCTCACTAACTACTCATTATCATAAACCAGATTCGATTGCATTAAACCCGTTCACACCATCCCTATATAAATACTTGTAAAACCCCACAAAACTTAAACCACGAAAATCCCAAAAAATTAAGTGTGGTCGAAAGAAATAAAATGGAGAGGAGTAGTTTGGAAAGTGGAGGAATCCCAGTCCCACAGCTTGACCAGTACCAATATCAATATGCAGCTGATCACTTTGGGGTGATAGATTTCATGGATGAGGCGATTTTCGACCAGTTTATCGATCTCATTCGTGGCGAAAACGAGAATGAAAGCGTGGCCAACTTCGCAGCTCATCAAGGCTACGATTGCCATGGCCAGTTTTTCTCAGAAGCTCCGCCGGTGGAGTTGCTTGATTTCGATGGCCTGATGGGCCACAATGTCGCTGATGATGATGTAAACAATGACTTGGGTTTTCTGAATGTGAGTGAGGAGGGTGTAATGGATGTGGAGGAGTCCTCCGGCACAACCACCACCACAGGCACAGGCAGCAGGCGGGCGAATAAGAAGAATTGTAGTAAGGTTGATAGATCAAGAACGTTGATTTCAGAGCGGAGGAGGAGAGGACGAATGAAGGAAAAGCTCTATGCATTGCGCTCCTTGGTTCCTACTATCACTAAGGTTAATATGATCTCATAATTATTAAAGTGGTCGGTTTTGTGACGGAAATATATATAAGGATTGAGATATATATATTAATGGTGGTGTGGTTGCAGATGGATAAAGCTTCGATAGTGGGAGACGCGGTGTTGTACGTGCGAGACTTGCAAATGCAAGTGAAGAAGCTCAAATCCGAGATCAGCAGTCTGGGAGGAGGAGTCCAGTGGACATGTCAAGGAAGAAGCGATGGCAGCATTAATGGGAAGAACAATATGAGTTTCTTTCCTGTAATAAAGAAGATTTTTAAGGTATATTTACTATTCATAATTAACGTAGACTAATTGTCTTAAAAAGGATGACAATTTGAGAAAGAATTTGGTGTGCATGCAGATGGACGTGTTTGAAGTAGAGGAAGAGGGTTTTACGTGAGAATAGTGTGCAACAAAGGGAGAGGCATCGCTGCTCTCCTTTACAAGGCTCTTGAATCCCTCACAACCTTCACCCTTCCTACCTCTAATTTGGCTGCTTCTGCTGATAACTATGTGCTCACCTTCACTTTGCGTGTAACCATTACTCTTTTCTTTATATAATTAATTAGATTCCTATTCATAGAATACATCCAGATATACAGTATAAGTAGACGATACGTACTAGCTAGGGTGCCAAATCTGACGAAAGTGGGGTTTGTTCTTGTGTTAAAAATGCAGATTATGGAAGGGGAGATGGACATAGACTTACAAAATATGGAGCTGTGGATCGCTAGCGTTTTTCTTAAGCAGGGATTTGAATTGGAGACGTCGCAGCAACCTGTGTGAATCCAAAATTCTAATGCAGATTGGGTTCGATTGAATTTTGAATCAATTATATGACAAATATAATATACTCATAGTGTAATTCGTATATAGTTTAAGAAAAGTGATCAATCACGTACAAATATATCACATATACATTCCATGCACCTCCTTAGCTAATATATATTTCAAAGAAATATGGCATAAGGAAATCCACGTGTGTAATTGTTTTGTTCAGACATGGATCCTGTGACTTCATCTGCAAACCCGATCAATCTTAATTTGAGAAGCCGGGAATTTATACTAAGCCACACTAGAGAGGTTTGGGCCACTAAATGGGCCTGTATTCCATCTCTCTCTGAGTCTGACTCCCTCTTTTCTTTGATTTGATTGGTTTGAAGTTGAGAATAAATGGACAGATGAACTTGATATTGTTTCTGAAGTTGGTTGGAAAATGTAAAAAAAAAGTTGATTATATGTTTGGTATTGTTTTTTATTGGGACAAAGTTATTATAAAATAAACATCATATCTTGATAATATTTAATTTTTTCAATATTTATACGTGACCCAGATCATATTCAAACTTTAAAAGATCAACCAACCACTCCAAGAATTCGCACATCTTTCTCTTGGGACCCATTGGCATCATCGACCTTAATAACCGTCTAGTCATTATTGAACCATTAACCAATTATATTGAGTCATGCAATTAGACTGTAACTATATATACATAACCTTTAGATGCTAAATATATTTACTTATCGTATTTACCACTCCTCGAGCTATCCTACTCCTAGCTTTACTCAAAGGGTCATAATTGGAGTTTACTGTTGATATTCGAAAATTAACCTTACTACTAAAAATGAAGTTATAGAACGACCACAAAACTTGGTCATAATCAACCTCTCAAAATATATCAAGGCTCGTTTTTTGTATCAAATAAATCCAATAGTTTATCTTTTTCTATTTTGAAACAATTTTTCTATTTTGTAAATTGTGGAGGCATGATTTTTTCCAACATATTGATGTCTGAATCAATAACTTAAATGTGTGTACTGGGTTGAGGTGCAAGTGAAGAAGCTCTCCTATCCATTAATTTGAAGTATAATTTTCTTTGATTTCCAACCCAATTCATGCACTTCCAAACAAATCGAAAAACCTCATGGACCAGCGTTTCCCTTTCACGCACAGCCGACCACACCGACTTTACGACCATTAAAGACACAGTGGGAAACCACACTTTTTGTTTCTTACCACCACCCACCCTCTCCTTTTTTTTTTAAAAAAAAAAAATATTGATAACAATTATATTATAAATTTCAATCACATAATTAATTTACACAAATTACCAATATCAAATACTTATAGTAAACCAATAACTACTATTATAATATAACAATAATTACTAATAAAATTTAAACTAATATACATACATCGATAGGGCTCGACCTCTCTTTATTTAAAAAAAGAAGAGGAGGGTGATAGTAGAATTGAACATACCCCACAGCATGTGGAAGAAAAGGGGATGCCCCTTTTTCCCAGTTTGGGACGTTGTTGGTTTTCTGCTAATCGCACATGAATGCAGGCATCCAACACATCCACATCCACTTCCACTAAACAGCTGCGGCTTTTTATTTCGAGATATTTTTGGATTTTGTGGTCCTAATTCTTTTTATTTTTTCTGATATATATATTTTCTCTGTTTTTTTTGGTCAGTTTGGAAGGGATTTCTATCCAATGTGTGAATAAGTGAAGCAGCATGCAAGAAGATCGATCATGTTTGGAGCTGAAATATTAATGTTGGGATCTTTGTCTTTTGTTTGTGGTTCCAATTTGTTTTCATCATTAGATGATAGAAAGCTCTTTCTTTCCATCTCACTTTTAACTTGTGTTTTCTTTATTTTTGTGAGATATATATATATAGGAAGAAATATATGGTTTTCTTTGTTGTTGTTGTTGTTTTTCAATATTTTCAAATGAGTTTTTGGTCAAAAATGAAACACCTTAGATTAGTACGTTTTGTTATATGTCTTTGTACTAAAAAAAAATTTATTAATTTTTTATGTTTAGATTGAAATTTTGAAAATTTCTCATTTTTAATCTTTAAGTGAATAGACTAAATTACCCCTATGTTTGAAGAAATAATACATATCCTTGTAGTCTTTTTATTCTTACATTTTAATTATTTTTTTCTTTTCTCTCACATCAGTCAGTATTTTATTTTCTCTATTTTTTAAAATTATTTATCTGTTCACATATTTTTAACTAGTAAATACATTAAATTCATATTTTTACTGGGTGGAGAAGTCCAAAAAGTGTTTTGTCCACGTCCTGAGTGCTTTGCACTGTATGAGGAGTCCAAATTCAAAGTATATCATCCACTCAATTTTCTTTATTTATGTCAAATATTAGTAAATACATTTTCTCACTTTCCAGCTAATAATGATAAAAGTACACATATGTCATCACTATTACTTCTCAATAAAGCTACCCACGTATGTACATGTACACATATTTTAGAGGTAATACACATTTATTTATAAAGGTAAAAAAATAATTTATATATATAAGCCGTACAACAAATATATACACCTTACCCCACTACATAATTTCTATCGCTATAAATAGTCAAATATATTTTTTTATGGAAGGTTACTATTTATTGATTTGATTATTTAAAATACTATCTTTCAAAATATCTCTCTCTATACACCAATTTCACCCCGGTGAGCAACTGTGCCAAGGGTAAATATTCCTGTTTCCTCCAATTAAATTTACAAACCACATCAAAAATTATATCTAATACTCCTTACATTTATTTTCATCTAACAAATAAATCCCTTCATTAGTTAAATTCACATTAATATTAATAAAAAAAAGTTAAATGAAAATCAATACTTACCCCGATTTAACTTATTATTGACTTATTGCAGGTTAAAAAATATTTTTCTAATCAAACTAATTTATAAATCTTCACACGCTAATGCATGTTAGATCGTACATCTTCATTATAAATAATATAATAAAAATATAAAATTTATGCACGCATATTGGATATAGAATTTCTTTTATTGTTGTCAACTCAAAACGTACACTTAAATTAAAAAATCAAATCACAATCTTTTTTAATGGATTAGCTAGGAATCGGTACATATATAAAGTTATAAAATATTTCTGTAGGTGAAAAAAAAATAGTGTAATAATTAATCCAAGATATGGATAATTTAAAACTAATTAAAAATATAAAGTGCCTTAATCAATCAACTTTCACTTTTTCTTCAAGGCAAAAAATTAATTAATACTTGAGTACTTGACATCATATTATCTAAAAATAAGCACGAAAGTCAATGTTCTCACATGGTATGATGTGTAATTTTGTACCATTATATTATAAACCGGTTTCTATTATACTGTATTTATTCATTAATGAAATTTTATTTAAATTTAAGACTTGGATCTTAAGTTGCTGCACCCAAAAAATATTAGATACCTTCAATAATAATTGAAAATAAATTATTCTCAATTGTTAAACGTGTTAGATTTGATGTATATAATTGATTTACTCAGACAAAAGAAATACTAATAGTTTTTATATAAAAAAGAAAAAGTATTGTTTGTGAGTTTCGGAAGAAAAGAATTCTAAGAATATTTTTTAAATTTTTTACTTTCTCTATTTTTAGACAAGGACATGTATGAAGATTATGTTTTAGAAAAATTAAAAATAATTCAAAAGTTATAATATAAAAATAAGAATTTGATATAGCCTGAAATTTAATATAAAACAATCAATAATAAAAAATTGTTTATTTTAAAATATAAACCAAATTTAAAATATAATACTAATTAATTTCTCTCAAAGATCTCAAAATCAATTAAATGAAAATAAACAGATTTAAAACTACAAATGCACGATCTCCTATGTGGCAAAATACAAGTCAAAAAGGTTGTGCAAATATACACACACGTGGTGCGATATAATTACAATTCACTTTTATTAAAGGAAAATACAATGTCTTAAATTTAAAAAAAAAAATTATATTTAGACTCTCTAATTTATATTTATTTATATAAATAATTCATGCCCTTTGAAAAATTATACACTTACTTACTAAAAATATTAATATACTCATACTTTTTGTAAAATCATGCATACACCTTCTAATACGCCAACATCAATATACAACTACCAACACAATCATACTTGTTGATATGAGTAATTTCTATAATCACACAAAAAAATATGTATAATTTATGTAAATACACTACAGAATATATAGTGTAAATATAATTATACCTAAATGAAAGCTGCCAACGTACTTATCCCTTGTTCAGATAAACATTGGATTTATACAAAATCAATTGTTTTTAAATAAACATTAACATCATCCGCAATTAAAATAAAATATTAATTTCAAAGTGGTGTGACTGAAAAGGTACCACAAAAGATGTGATGAAATTTTCTGTGACTTTTCAAAATCATGGTTGAAATTTTGGGGTTTAACTGTGTGTTTTCATATGGAGGGTAAAAGCAACGCATTACTATTATTGCATTTACGTCCATCAGAAAACAGTGGTGTCCGGAAAAGGACAAAAACGAAAAATAGTTTAAAGGTACAAGTACATCAAGCATATCCCGTCTTCATACAACCCTCTCTTTCCCACTGTTACTCACTCCTGCGACTCCAAAAAATATCAATTCCCCTTTTTCTTTAAAAAATTTTGAATAATAATATTAAAAAAAAAAAAAAAAGAACACTAAAACCTTGTTAATTCATATTAAATTGTAGAGGATTATTGTTTATTGAAAAGTTGTTAATTGTCGTAAAAAAGAAACAATAATTTGATTGAAGAATGGAAATAATAGTAGGGTTTTCCCGGGGGGGGGGGGGGGTGCGGTGTCCAATGGCAGCTTAATAGGGTTGGCAATTTCAACCCGGACCCGGAAAACCCGCCCCCGGACCCGCCCCGTATGGGGCGGGTCTGGATGCCATTTTTTGGGTTCGGGGCGGTCTGGGGCAGCTAAAACCTGCCCCGGCCGGGTCCGGGGCGGGTACGGGTCTTGTCTAGAACCCGCCCCATTGGACCCGGCCCGGCCCCGGTCCAACCCCGTCTCTTTTTTTATGGTAATATTATTAATATATATAATATATTATAAATAAAATAAATTATTTATATATATGTGAATCATAAATAATTTTTTCATATACCCAACTATATAAAAATACCAAAAAAAAAATTAGTTGATAAGAAATTTAATAATTTAGATGAACGAATTTTGTCTAATCTAATTCATTTTAGATTGAAACTTATATTAAAATATTTAAATCTAAAACTGATATTATTTATTAAAAAAAATATTAATTTAATGTATTTTTTGTATAAATTAATTAGGTCGGGACGGGGTGAAATTTTTAGCATAGCGAGGTGGGGCGGGGGCGGGTTATGGGCTGGCAAAAATTAAATGAAGCGGGACTGGTACGGGTCCAGGCGGGATGGGCAGGTTATAGGGCAGGCTGGGGGCGGGTCTGGTACGGTCCAGGCGGGGGGGGGGCGGTTATGGGTCTGGCAAAAATTAAATGGGGCGAGTCTTGAATCCGGGCGGACCCGTACCAGACCCGCCCCATTGCCATCACTACAGCTTAATTTATGTGCAGTCGGGAAAGGTTGGTTTGGTGGGTAGGTGAAAAATATAAACTCAATCATTAACCCTAGCTTATTTAGCTTTTTTCCTCAATTGGTAAACACAACCTGCTTTTCTTTTCTTTTCTTTTTTCTAATTAAAAAATATAATCATATACATATTTTATTTTATATTAAGTTTAGTAAAATGTAGATATGAATAAAAATAGAGGAACATATTTTTTTAATTTTAAGAATTTAAAATAGTTTATACAAGTGTGTTAATTTTTAATTTAAATTTATAATCCAGTAACAAATTTTATTAATATATTAATTGAATATTTTATTATTAAAATGTGTAATGTTATGTAAAAATTAATAACATAATTAAACTTAGATTAAAAATATAGTATAAATAATAAAAAGTATATAGGGTCATATTATTCACTCCATTAAATATTACTTTGACACGCTTTCTACCTTTTGATAATTACAGAAACACCCCATAATGGCATTTTTGTTCTTAAAAAAATTATAATAAGGTTTAACCAAGTCAATAGGGATAGTTTTGGGTTTTTATTGATTTTTTGTTTTATCGAAAAAAGATGAGTGGTTTTTATAGTTTTTTTCAAAAAAATAGAGGTGGTTTTTGTAAAATGAGAATAGATAAGGGAGTGCAAATATAATTATTCCTTATAAATATCTCATTATTATTTTAAAATTTATAAATATATACCCCTGAAATTAACAACCGACCAAGGATATCTGTAGATAATTTTTAAGTTATGAAGTATTTATAATTTTTGAAATAACAAAAAAGATTGCGATTATGAAACAAAACAAAGATATGTTGGTTAGAAAAAAATGTAGTCAAATCCTTGGTGCACTAAAGAGTAAGAGCAGGGTATCATCATATATACAATCAACTCCACAAGTATCTGTTTTATCATATGCTCACTCTCATCGCTAATTATGACTCCCAATAATTTTGCAAACAATTTGTGATCCCAACAAATACTTACACGCCTCTCTCACTCTATCACAATTCAAAATACTCAATTTCGTTAAACTAATTTTTTTTTTTTATTGTCTTTTTATTGCATCTGAGTTGAGTATGTGTTACAACAATGTATGAATGAACGCTCACAACCAACATATCTCATTCATACATTAATTTGATGCTAATATATAATACAAAAGTGTGAAAAGAAAATCACAAAAATAGAATAGCACTTGCATTAGATATGTATATTTTCTTTTTTATAGTGGGAATAAGTTGTAAAAAGAATTGTAAGTTAAGTATCAGTAAAAATTGAATGTGGATGAATAAAAATAAAATAATAACTAATATTTATATTTTACTAATAAGTCAGAAATTGACAGAAAGCTACTTATATTTTTAATTTAAATAATTAATAAACAAAAATAAATTTAAAAAATCGCTGCAAGAAACAGAGTAGTCTTCCATGGAGTGTTTTCCCTATATATATATATATATATATATAAGAAAAAAAAAACAAAATTTAAAAGGTGAGGAGGGGCCGGACATAAGGAGTTTTAGTACAAGCTAGGAAAAATAATTTAATTAAAATGAGTTTGGAAAAGAAAAGATAAATCCAACTTATTACCACCGTAAAAAAAAACAAAGCGGATGTTGAAGAATGGAACATAATAATAAGAGTAATAATAAGCCGTGGAAATACAGAGTACAATTTCACAAATTCACAGCCACCAATTCAAAGTTCAACAAACCACAAGAGATGAAATTACAAATACTACAATAAACTCATCATTCTCATCAAACAATTGCATAACAGAGACCACCAGCTCCAATTTTCCTTAGAACTCCGACAACGGCTCGTGGGTGTGGCTAATGAAGAACACCTCGTACACAATGCCTGCCAACCCACCGCCGATCAGGGGCCCGGCCCAGTAAATCCAGTGGTGAGTCCAGGTGAAGCTCACCACTGCAGGCCCGAAAGCAACTGCCGGGTTCATCGATGCTCCGGTGAATACACCGCCCGCCAGGATGTTTGCTCCCACGATGAAACCGATGGCAATGGGTGCGATGACGCCGATTTCACCCTTCTTTGGGTCCACGGCGGTGGCGTAGACCGTGTAGACGAGCCCGAAGGTCATCACAATCTCGAAAACGAAGGCGCTCCAGACAGACACGCCTGTGACGGTGAATGCAGGAATTGCCTGTACAGTAGAGTAATTAATACACTAGCTAGTTAGCATCAAACGCAGAGAGAAATTTGGATCTGTGTATGTGGGTATGGTCATCAACTAAAAACATGTACGTAATCTTACCCAGCCGCCGGTCGTGAAGGAGAGGAGGAGGCAAGCAACGATGGAGCCGAGCAACTGAGCAATGATGTAGAGAATACCACGGAAGAGAGTGATGTTTCCACCAACAAACAGCCCAAAAGTGACGGCGGGGTTGACGTGGCCGCCGGAAAT
This sequence comes from Sesamum angolense, assembly GCA_034509725.1. Lineage (NCBI taxonomy): Eukaryota > Viridiplantae > Streptophyta > Magnoliopsida > Lamiales > Pedaliaceae > Sesamum > Sesamum angolense. Next base: position 19,270,552 of record JACGWL010000002.1, read on the forward strand.
GTTAGCGCCGATGGCGACAGCCACGAACAATCCGAAAGCATGGGCAACGGCGGCTGAGATGAGGCCGGCAGGGGTGTTGGGAGCGTTTCCGGTGAGCTTGTTGTAGGCAATGCCGGAGCCAGAGCCGGCGAAGACGAACACGAGGGTACTGATGAACTCAGCGACCGCCGCCTTCACGGCTCCGGGCTGGCGGAACTCATCGTGGGTGCCGATGGCGACGCGGCGGAGGGGGACGTTGAAGTACTCGCCCGGCATGGTCGGAGAATGGAAGACAAGACTGGAGGGTTAGTAGGTGTGGGAATTACTGAGAGTGCGAGAGAGGCATGCATGCGATAGTACTCTTTATACTGCAAAATTGTGCATGGTGTGGCTCGGAACTGGGACACCCGGTTGCCCGTGTGTCCGGAAATTATTATGGCGGGTTATAATAGGATTTAATTTTTTAGTTTCTTATTATATTTAAAAAATAAAACATGTAATTTTTATAATTATTGAATACAATATAACATAAAACAAAATAAAATCAAAAAATAAATTCTATGGTTAGAGCGAATGAGTTGGGCAGACTATTTTACCCTTTTGGTCAAACCATTTGCTTATTCAATTGAAATTAGTACATCCGGTTGCCCGGCGTGTGGGGAAATTATTGTGGCCGATGATAATGTCAAGGCAATTTTTCTATGGCCCGAGCCAAATTGTAATTGCAGAGACTATTTTACCCTTGGGTTAAAATATTTTTCAACCTTCCTACATATATAATTGATAAATTCAATATTGTCCGAATGGTTAATCACTCAACTCACTTCAAAATATTCAGCTCCTATGTGCATATCAGTCTTATCATCATATTTTGATTTAATGGTTTTTAATGTATGTACGATATACCTATTTGAATGGTGTCGCGTCCCTCTCCAGATTCCATCAAAATCATAAATATTAAAGATTATTATCTATATTCCACATTATATTAATTGCTTCATCTGGTCAAACTCAATTTTTTTATAACAAAAATATCTTAATTTGTCAGTTGCATTTTACAGATATATATCATATTAGATTGAATCTATTAAACATATTTACATAACAAATTTAAATTTGGACGAAAAATAGTATGATTATCCTAGAGCTTATTATATTCGTAAAATTAATTGATGTTTTTATATTTCATCTTCATTCTTAAAATAAATTTAGTTTTTAATTATTAAAAAAAAAAAGTTAGAAGTGGCCCATGTTATATGTATTCAAAATAATTTAGATAAATAACTTTTTTTGTTTTTAATGTTTTTTAGAAGGGAAAGACTAAAAAAGAAAAATAATAAAGAAATTAAGTGAATGGGTGTGAACTCCAAGGGTATAATCGTCAATCACAAAGTCCTAATGTGGCAATAATGAATTTTGGTGTGGGTAGTAGGTCCAAAGGAAAAAACGTCGGGGAAAGTATAGGATGCGGAGGAGTGGAGGGGGGGACCAGGGAGAGCAGGTTTCACAGCTAAGCAGTGAGCTGAAACGTGAATAATGGACTGACACGTGTCCGTATCGGATAAGAGCCAAGTCACATGGTCTGTGTGATGGTGACTTGTGGAGCGGCTGTCCCTTGGATGCTTATTCCGGTCATCCTCCAATCATTCATGTTGGGCTGGAATACTCTAGAACTCACTCTCCCACCCCCTTTTTATATTATTTTTAAAATTTAATTTTAATTCATTAATAACAAGATTAATAGGACAAAGTGAAATACTCTAATTTGAATTTAATAGGTGAAATTTTGGGTTTGAAAAAATAAAATTAGGAATTTGAATATTATTTTCACTTATAAATAATTAAGCAGTTAAGCTGGTATTTGCAGGGGGTCAAAGTAAACACTTATCAACTTATTACTAAAAATAAAAATTTTTAATTTATAACTTCTACTTTTGAGCTGCTTTAAATTAAGTTGACTTAATAGCTCCGTGTAAATATTAAATTATTTTTCGAAAACCTCCAACTTCAGCTCTTTTTTTTTAACTTTTATTTTTAAATACTCACATTTAATTTATAATTTATTCCCAACATAAAAATAAAAATGATTGCAAACAGTCATCCGTTAGTATTTTAGGTGATAAGTACTTATAAGAAATAAATAAAAGTACGTTTTTTTAGAAAATTATCGAGTACATCTCGTTTAATACAATTTAATGTTATATTTACTATGTAATTTAATTATATCATTCATCATATCTAGATATTAAATAGTCACGTGCCAATTTTTTTTATATAGTGAAACAAACTTTCAATGATTGTAAATTAGATATTTGAGGCTGCTACTCAATTCTAGTTCAGAATTAAATTGATATCGACTCTCATTTTTCATTTAATAAATATTATATGTAAACAAATTATTTTATATATACATAAATATGTATATAATAAAAATGTGTATATATTAAATAAAACAGAAAATAAACAACCTCACTTTACCTTGATATCGGATATGTTGGCTAAATGGCTACGTAATGTTAGATTTTTCTAAAGATTATTATAAACTGAAAAAATGAAATTAGTATAAATAGTTTTAAGTTAAGCAATTTCTTTTTTTGTATATTATCATAAGACAAAAGTGAAGTTTATTTAGCCTTCTATTATTTGCACCTACCATAAGACATTTCATTATTTCATTTATAATTACTTCATAATATTATTATATATTGATATCAATTACTTCGAAAAAAATTGTTAGTTCAATTGGTAAAAATGGATTACTTCTAGTCAGATGGTCTGTGGTTCAATTTCTTCCACTGGTGTGACATCCTTTCTTGACAAATAATCTATAAGTAATCTTACGAATAACATATGGTTCTGAGGGTAATTTTTTTGTAATCGGAACAAGAAATACCTATTTATTTATAGTAAAAAAAAAGTATTTTAGTAATCAAAAAAAAAAGGGATCAGAAAATTTTTATACCCAAAAAGGCAATGAGGTTCTGCCTTTTCTAATTGTTGTAGATGAAAAGTTGAAAAGAATGGTTTATTGGAGAAATCTCCAATCTTCTTGGAAGTATACACTCTCTTGGCATCATGAAGCAGTTTAGCAAAGTTGTCGACAAGGGATCAACTTATAAATTAGTGAAAAAATACACGTTTTTTGCACTATGAGAAAACTGCAACATAATTATTAGTGCTATAAATCATATAAAGATTTCATTGTCTATCAAGAAAAATAATAATAATAAATAATATTATACCGCCCTCTTTTTAAATTTGGTACTCTAATACTCTTGAGAATTGTTTCTATCTAATAAATAAATTTTTTTATTAGCCGAAATTTATTGAATTTGTTGATATTAGTAAAAAATATTAAATAATATTTGCCTCAAATTCATTACTAACTGATTGTAAGTCAAGAAAATTTGTTTGACTTTCAATAAGTCAATCGATGATAAATATGAGTTATTGTTTAATTTTTATTAATATCAGTAAATTTAATTAATTTTGATTGATGAATAAATCTATTAAAAATAGGATACGAACATTACATCAACACAACATGATATTAAGTCTAAATTATACAAATGTTCCTTACCTTTCGCATAATAATAAATAAATTCAAGAGAGACGAATACATTTTATTCATAAGTAAATTTTTACAATTATACCTTATGTGATAAATGACATCGTCACACTCTAAAAAAATATACGTATAATTATACCAAAATAAAAAATAAAAAATGTCGTGAGTACCATCACAATGGCTTTTCTGCAACACAAACTCCTAAAGCCAAAATGAAATATTCCACATATATATATTCCAAGGGGAAAGGAGATCTTCTAGAACGATTCCTCCTTCATTTGCTCTAATTAATAATAATAATAATATAATAATAATAATAATAATAATAATAATAATAATAATAAATATATTATCTATATTTTATGTGATTGACAACTATTTAAAGATTAATATTAAACACTCTACATACTTATAGATTCGAATTTTATGGAGTGGTTTACGCAACAAGTAATTATTATTTTTTAATATTTTTCCCTTTCTCCCTCTGAATTATTAGTACATGCTAGGCACGATAATTAAATTATATTCATAAAATCTATTAAAATATTAAAAGAAATCAGATCCACCGTATTGCTTACCACACTTTCTGATCACAGAAAGATTTTTTTATTTTTGATATAGGGACTAGAAATTATTAGTGTGGTAAGAAGTATTACCCAAATCAATATTTCTAAATCAATGAATATATTTAATAAATAAGAAATTATTATACAAAATATACTTATATTTATAGAACTTGAATCTATAAATTTTTTATTGTAAAATTTTAACACTTATGGAACAACTCGTAATTTGTGGATTTCAAATTGTTAATATCTTTAATAATAATTTTTAAATATTAAAATTCGTAATTTTGGGGTGGGTGGTGGATTCAATAGTTACAATCCGCATTATCTGCAATTTATCAGCTACATTTATTTTATATGTATATATTTTACAAAATACTTATATAATAGCTCTATTTATTTATTTATTTATTTATTGTACATATATATATGCCATTGAATTCTCAAACTTTGATGACACACATTTTTTCATAAGAAGTGCTTTTATTTTCTTAATATTGTATTCATTTTATTTTTTATTGTTATTATATTTGTGTTACAATTATAAATGCGTTTAGAAATACAAGAATCTATATTTTGAATTTTCGAATTACTTTTGTGGCGATCAACTTATTGGATCAGCTTAATTTTAAAAAAAAATAATAATAATTGTATTTGACTGTGCACGCTCCTAAACCGAGATCCCATAAATCAATACAGTATCATGGCTACCAAGTTTGAGATAATTTCTCAATATTTGAAAATATTGATGTAAAGTAAGAGTTAGATGTATTTTAAGAGTGTTTGAATCAATAGAAGTCATAAACTAAATACATGGTTTAGAGATGGAATTTGAAACGAGTAGCATTTGTTCCGAGAGGGATTACAGGATAATTAACCTGTTCTTTAGATCGTCTTATTAGGGAGAACCTAACTCCTCATCGCTTTCGTCATGAGTGACCACCATTTGACATGACATTTCATCGTTCCAACTACTATTAGGGTGTTTGAAGTTTCAAATCAAACGACGCACTTAAAGTATAATATTTTCGATTATCGTCGATCCAAACGATCTTACAATGCATCCTCCTCTTTTTCTCCATCAACTAAATAATTACTAAAAAAATGTATTGAATTATTGTTTATATTGATTTTTAATAAAACAATATAATCAGTGTTTCTATTAAAAGAAAAAGAAAAAATGGAAAGACGAAGAGGAGGAGGTATGGGGGAGCATATGAATTAGATGAGGTGTGGGGGTACAGAGTAGAGACATGTGAAGAAAGGTTTCTCACTGTCCATCAATGCCGACACCCTGTCTTCATTTATTTCTCTTTCCACCCCCCACCACCCCCCCAAAAAAAAAAGAAAAAAAAAAAAAAAAGAAATCAGGCTATTTTAGTTTACGGTACAGACTACAGAGACGCTATCGCACGTCCATTCCATTCACGGAATTCCTATTTTTGATTGGACGACTCATTAAGATAAATTCATTTATTTTATGGAATAATGAGTCAGATAATCATTTTTAAAATGTAAAGAAAAAATATATTAATTAATAAACTTGCTTATATTTGATTTCAATTTAAATTGCTTAGGTAGAAATGCATTTTCTAGAAATAGTAAATCACATCATACGATATATATATAATCAAAGTACTCAATACCCTATCCACTATATCAATAAACATACAAGCCATTCATGCAGCTTTACTAAAGAAAAAATATATAAATAAATCATAATTATACAAAAACATAATAAAATAAACTAAGAACTACGAATCCACATTTTCGGAACTTGTAATCTGCAATTTATAAAATCTTAATACAATTTTAATCAATTAATTACAAAATTATCATTTAACAACATTTTTATAAAATTTTATTTTATTTTGTAAATTAAATGATGTGGAGCAGGCAGCCAGCACTGAACTTATCAGGTGAGCTTCTCAAAACTCATACTATAAGTTTTAGGATAAATTACATTTTGTCATCTGGACTATGTTTATTTTTACACTTTTTCATTGAAACTATTTTTTTTTTATCAACTTATCATCTAAACATTGTGAAATTTACAATTTGTCACATATGATTGTTCTTTTGTTAATTTTTCGTCACAAAAACATCACATATTGTATAATGTGAAAAGTATTATATCACATAACCCTTAAATATCATATGTGCATTGCGTGTGATTTTTTTGGACAAAAAACTTGATTAAAAAATAATTATAAATGGCAGAGTGTAAAATTTCGTAAATTGAGATGGTAAGTTGTTGACACAAAAATTTAGATGCCAAAATGTAAAAATTGTTATAATTCAAATAGCAAAATGTAATTAACTCTAAGTTTTATATCAAAAGAGAAGTTGCACAACTGTAATGTAAACCCTTAAATTTATCCATATCTATACTATAATAATATCAACAATTTTATTTGAATAATATCATCATAATTTTATCTCAAGATGAAGACAAAGGGAAAGGGGGCAGTACTTCTAACAAATTCCTAAATTTGTACCAATAAAACGAAAGAAACAGAATTTAGAGTGCCAAAAGAAAATATTATTTCAATCTCATGAGCAATGCTCCATAATAATGAGCAAGGACAACAAAAGGTAGTCAATTCATGAAACCACAGACATTCTTCACGCCAACAACTATTCCAGCACCAAAAGCTAATGTTTGAACTTATAAAAGTCGCTCTGCATAGATGGATGCTGCAATGAGATAGAGAGAATTTACCAGGAAACATTGTAATCGAATCATGTGGAGCCATAACAGTGCCCATAGTTCAATTCATTGTCGATCTCAAAGAGTCTTTTTTCGATGTTCTTTGCATTGCAGAAGTCCCATTCATCAGCTTATGAGGCGAGAGTTCCAGCAATAGTGGCCGAGTAGATGGAAGACGTTTTCTCCACAGGCCACTCATTGCGACATCAGATGCCAAAAGCCTCCCTGAGGCACAGCATGAACTCGCTCGTCTGCACATCACATTAACAAGCCTTTGAGACGATGGTTGTTTATTGCTAATCTCTTCTTAACATTGTTACTTATTTTGTTCTTCTTGATTTTCACATCAAAACAATATTTCCCCCTTTATTTTTTTCCTCTCTATTAATCAAGTCCAACTTTCATGGACATATAATCTGAATACAAAGGCAACAGATTGTCTGAGCATATATACGACAGCTATCCAAATGCAGATGGTAAAGATCAAAAAACATACCGGTCATAAGAGGACCCTCCTCAATTGTAGGCTAGAAATCCAAGGAATCGGTCAAACAGAGAAGCTTGATGACAAGACCTAAAAACATTCCAATTACTTTCAATTTCCCTGTAAATTACAGAATCAAATGCTGCAATGTCTTCAAGAGATGCCACTTGTTCTATCAAACCACAGTTGCCAAAACAGGACAATTGCTAAGAAACCAAACCTCTCCAGCTCCACAGTGATAATAATAAAATTATTTTTGGGGTGGCATCGGTGGGGTGGGTGGGGGTTGTGAAGGGTGAAAAACAGAAGTTTGTACTGCTAGATTCAAGACTTGTTAGAACATAAAACATGAAAAACACTTACTTGAGACTAGAAAGAGTTTACCTGATGCACAGGGGGAACTCTCCACTTCCTAAGCACCCAGAACCCAAGAGGAGTGATATATGTAGCAGCAGAAGTTCTTTGACTTTAACTATGTGACTAATGCTGGATCAAGATTCCCTCTACTTGACACAACCTGCAAAGCTGTTCCTTTCATAATATAGGCAGTGAGTTGTGGTTGATTCTCAAAAGGTCTAAGAGAATGTAGACTTCCATCCTCCAATTCTACGCCATAAACAAAAGGGAGCCTTAGAGAGAGAAAACTCTCTGGTGGCAGAATCACCGGACAACCCAAGCTGAATCGTAGTTTTTGTTCACGATCAGGAACAGAGGGAGGTAGACATGACAACTGCAATTAGAACAAACTTGTCAGAAACACATTCAGAAATTCCGGAACTCTGGTTAAAAAAAAATTGTGTCCAAGTGGCATACTTTATCAATCATGAGATGAATGCACAGCATATAAGAATGCAAACCAGTGTAAGACTGGATCTTCACATAGAAAGAGATAGTAGAAGAACTTTCATAGAAGAGTGTTCTTCAGGATCTTTTGATATAATGGGATCCTTTAATGATCTTCACGAGATTAGATTTCTAGCAATCTTGATGCTTCTACAGTTATTCTTAGTACCTCATCAAACTAATGCCCAACAAGTTTTGCCTAGATAGTGGCCAGAATTGCATTTACCTAAAAGCCAAAAACTGTCCAAGGATAAAAACACGACATTTTCCACACTTTATACATGCCAACTTTGCATAGAACACCATTTCAAACTCATAAAATGGAAATGAATAGAAACCAGGTGGTGTAGAGATTGCAATGCGAGTACTCCTGAATTATAAATAACATAACTTGTAGCATGAGGCTTCATAAAGCAGAAACAAAATCACCAACTAAAGCCCAAGATATCAGATATTAAAATACAAAAGAGAGAGTCACATCACATTACAAAATAAAAATGAAATTACTAAATTTAGCAGCAATAGGTAGCAATTATTTTACTGGTACATACCTCAAATTGTATAATTGGATCTGCAGCTAACAGGATAGGGAATGCAGGTGTTACCTGCACAATCAAAAGCAAAATTAGTACATGTTTTTTTGTGCTTTCTTCCCAGTGGGAAGAAGACCACGATTAGAGCTAATTATAACAGGTATAAGGTACAAGGTAGATTGAGATAGCGTTGAGGTAGAGAAACAAATCAATATTACCAAGAATTGACCGTTGATAGAATTGAAGAACCCACACGAGGGACAGGAGAAAAAGAAATGCGGACCATGAGCAACACATTATCTAAAAGGGCATCAGACATTAGGAAGATTACCATGCAACAGCCATGAATGATGAGGAAAGAAAAGCTTGTGGAAAGGGAGCATTGACAAGTCCTCAAAAAAAGGGGAAATTTGAAGAGATAATTACGACAAAAGCCAAACTAAAAATTAAACCTAAAAAAAGGGAAATGCAGATGTAAATGTTTCAACTCTCGACGGAGGAGGGCAATGGATAAAAGATGGATGACATAAAGAAAAAACATACAGTTGCATACCATGGCAATCCCTCACCTGTTGACTATCACTAGACTTGTTAATATTATCCTAGGATTTAATACAGTAGAAGAACAAACATATACCACAAAGATCCTCTGCAGCTGTGAAATAGTGCTTGCAAATTTAATGTTTGTTGTATCGTTCTTTGTTGTGGAGTTCCTACAGTGGACAGTTCATATATATTGGCAGACTTCTATTCAGTAAGGAGAAGGCACCGCCACCATCATCAACAACAGTAGGTCTAAGGTCGGCATCAAGATCTTTCACAAAATCAGTAACTTTTGTCCTCTCATTTTGATCCTTGCCTTGCCTGGTTGATTGCATAGATTTACTAGACGTGTTTCCATTGGCCACTTTCTCTTTTGACTTCTCTGTGTTTCTAGACTTGCTACTACCACCAGCCATAATTATTCCATTTGACCCTCGTCGGGTTCTACCATGGCCACCAATTTTACCAAATTTAGCAGCATCCTGCTTTTTGTCCAAATTTTCCACCAGCAAAGGGACAGCATTCTCTTCGGGCACTAGGTATGACGGACCAAGGTCATTAAGATGATCCGGAGTTAATATAAACCTGTGGCCACGAGGGCACTCATGTTCAAACCCCATATATATAGTCATACGCTTGACACTGGCAGCTTTGATCTGTTCTATACTGTTCGTATTTAAAGGAACTATGTTGCTGCCAAAATGTGGAAAGAGATTGCCATATTTATAGGTATTGCTAGCAATACCATTATCATTTGATGCATTGTCAATTGAAGCAATATTCTCAACCTTTTTAGATTCTTGATTGTAGACAATTTCACTAAGTTTGTCCACAGCCTGTTGTGGTTCATGATGTTGCTTAACACCTTTCTCAATATCTGGTAAAGGTTGTTTTCTAGACAAAAGCGGAGGAAACCCGGAGTTGGCAGCAGCTGGTCCAGCAACAACTTCAGAAAATGGTTTTCTCATTGTAAAGTTAGACAATCCTCTACCAACACTTATACTTTTACTAGTGTTTCCAGTGATATCTGAAGAGAGCCTTATCTGCATCCCCACTCCATTCTGTGCTCCGCCAGTGCCCAACAGAGAAGCATCAGATGTCTGCCTATTTGCATCTATAACAGTTTCAACTCTAATGGTTCTGTCTGAGACACCTTGCTGGGAGTTATTTAGCAGGGAATGAGTTGCTTCCTTTAGCTTCTCAACAAATATAGTCCACCTTAGAAGAAACTTCTGAGTTGCATTAAAGCCGCTCTGGAGTAAACCTTTTGAAGGGTCATAGTACCTTGCACCACCAATACGAATCAAATTCCACGATGAAGGTTTAATGGGTCCCTTAATGCTTCCTTCTGGCATCTGGACGGCAGGAAGAAGCTTATCGCAATCAGCAAAACTATTGCATGCACCATTTGCTGTTTCATAATCAAAAGGGTCTGGTCGGAGTCGCCTAGAACGACCACAGGCACAAGCATGGAGGTATACATACCCACTTGAATGAGGTTTTATGTCATCTGCCGTAAGAGATTGCGTGTCATGCTTTTGATGCATGCAAGGCTTCCCAGTAAGACTAACTGCATCACATAGTTGCCTTCCAGAACTCCAGATAGATGTGCATTCGTCCTTCAATTTTTTCATATAAAGTTGTACGGCAGGTCCCTTCACCATTGAGGTAAGGGCACATAAGGCCTTCCTTAGATGGTCCTCATGCTGTGAACTTGGATAACAAGGAGGCAGATCATCTAAATAAACTGCCTTGGCAACTGGAAAGGCTTTTTGGCACCACAAGGTTGAAAATCTAGTATTCAAACCAATACCATTCTCCAGATGAGATACTGCAGATTCGAATGGATCTGAAGGAGTTGCTGTATTTTCTCCTGTTGGTGAAGCAGTATCCTGTTCACGCATCCTGTTGATTTTGGTTTCATATGTGCAAGCACGTTTTGCTGACAGAATCCCATGGAGAATTAATTGAGAGGAAGATGACCAGATCTCCAAAGTTGGGAGCTCTGGAGCAGTTACTGTCTTTCCAGAAGCAGCAGCTGAGGCAGAGGCAGAGGCAGAGGCGGCCGCTGCGGCCGCTGCCGCAGCAGCCATGCCAACGCCGGGAGCAGAGCCACTGTTGCTATTAGCAGCTAAACCGCCTCTTCCTCTTAGAAGATCAGACTGCCTGTAGATAAACTCCTTCACTGAGAGAATGTCCTCTTTGTTTGCATTTTGTTGGTGGCTTTCAAGCAAAAGAGAATCTGGTGTCGCTTTCCCATCCAATACTTCTTCGACAAGGCTGATTGCAAACTCAAGAGATTCACCACTCTGACTTAAACCAGCATCTACAAGTGAAACAGCCTTTGATGCATCAAGTGAAAATAAAGGGTTGAAATTGCAATAGCACCACTCCTTGACCCAGCATGGCCGCCTTCAAAACCTGAAAGCGTTCTACATTTTTTAATTGAAAAACGAATTTGTGCCTCAAGCGAAGATTGTAGTTTCTTCCTTAATCCACCCTCAGATTTGTTCACAGGTCGTGCAAGCACAACAACGGAGCTAGATCCTTTTGTGGGCAAGCCTGGTCTGCCCGAACTGTTCAAATTTGGAGACAAATTAAGCGATGCGGTCTCCGAAGTCTCCTCTATATTTCCACTGGAGTGAATCTCACTGAAATCGTCAAGAAAAACAAAGAGTATAACCGGGGTACATTGACCAGGTAGTAAAGAGGTATAAGAACCTAAACCTGACATTACTGTAATTGATGAAGCATTACGATTTAGAATCCCTCGGCTTTTACCAGGAGAAGGATTTTTAGGTGATGCTCCGGTAGGAGATATTCGTGAATGGGCTGAAGAACGAGGCCTAGATGTTGCATGTGACATATTTTGTGATCTTATAAATGGAGCCATTGTATGTTTAGCAGCTTGGAGGACCCGGAACTTTTTCAACATTTGAGTATCGAATCGTGACCCCTCTTGAATAAGTATTATTATGTGACAGACCTGCATCGCTTAAGTACGATCAAATGACTTACAACTTTGAAGATTCTTAAAGGTACTGAAAACAGGGCCAAAATAATTTTCCCCAAAGGTAAAGAATTGCTTAATCAAGACAAACTTGAATGACTTGACATTCAATTTTATGTATCTAGTTACTAGACTAACCCGCAGAAGCTGCAACTTACAGAAAAATAAAATGACATAGATTATAGATTAAAATCCCAAATCCTTGGGTTAAAGAAGTTTCTAAGATTAAGTTTTTAAATGCACTTCAAGAATAAATTCACACCACTGTTTGCATGTTGCAGTCTTTCGTAGATTGTAAGCGAGCAGCAAATCAAAGGAGCTACCTTGCAATTAAAATTTTGATCTTACTACTCTATTAAAGAGATCCTCTTACCACTTCGTTCACAAAAAGCCATTTTTTTCCTCAAAAGAAGGAATACTGCCATTTTTTCCTCAAAAGATTCCTCTTACCACATGTATATCTTATGTCAGAGTAGGGGAGCATATTGCCATTTTTTTCTCAAAAGAAGGAATCACAGTCACAATGCAGATACCATGTAAAAGAGCATTTTCTTGGAAAAAGGTGAGATACTACAATCATCTCAGAAAATACTAAGCTAAAATTTCAGGAACCCTGTTTATCAAATCTTTTAAATCAATCAATTTTATTACCAGACAATACTTGAATGTTCACACATTGCATGCAAAACAAGCTATTCAGTTACAGATACACACCCATAAAGCACATTGTTTCCTTTGACAACAGAATATTTCCAACTTTCCAACCGAGAAACCAGTTCCTAAATAAAGGATCATCTAAATGAAGCTATGTTACAGAACCACAAACCTCATTCAACTTCAAAAGAGAATCAACAGCATAATTCTTAGCAATTCCAAAACTTTCTTTTCTTCTAGGATGTACAAGCTTCATTCGATATTCGGACAAAAAACTCAAACTTGCCAAGCAACATCTTGAAATCTTTTGATAAACTAACATCCAAGCAAGGCTTCATTTCAGTAACACTCAAGCATATCAGCTGTTAAGTTAGAGTATAATATGGAATAAATTATCAGTTCCAGGCATAACCAGCAAGTCATATGACATTCAACAAGACGTCTTTCAAGAAGAGTTTCTTCTCAAACTGAAATAAAGTCACTACGCTTGCCGCTTCCAATTATAACATACATTCTAGAACACAGATCCTCCTTAAACCTTATTGTATATCATAATTCCCGCCAAACTCTTGCTATCTTTACTGTTGTTGTTGATCATTATGAATGATGAATCTTTAGAGAGTCAAGAGGCTACTCCAACATTTGAGCTTTTTTAGTTAAAACACTGTAACTTCCACGATATTTGCTGAGCAGTAAATGGATTAATGCTTTTAGGGAGTCCAGACGCTACTGGCTACTCCACCATTCAAGCTTTTAGCTAAAACCCAGTAACTTCCAAGACATTTGATGCCCAGCATTCCTTCTTGAAAATTAATCATAATATCTCTTTTTTAGGTTACATTAGATCCTCCAATCTCTAAATTTGAAAAACTCCGTAGACCTTTGATTTCCTTTCCAACAAAAATCGACACCCACGCCACATTGTAATTCATACGCTTAAATCCCTATGAAAAACTGAGATAAAAACCCAAATTCACACTAAATGCAACAATCGTGTGCTAAGGAAAACTCAAGCCGAAAAGTAAATAAATAAAACTTACAGAGAACATAAAGAGCAACCCCTGAAGATCCCCGAACTCCTGCTCCTCCATAACTGACTCAAACCGGGTCTCTGACAATCCCTCTTCAGTCGCTGGGCAACGGACAGAGGAAAACTGCAAGTACAAAATCCGCTGCTCCTCGTCATGATAAAAGCTTAATTTCCTGCTCTCGAACCATTTCCTCGTCTCCGGGTTGATTTTATCGGGTTCAAAGCGAAAGGGGGTGTCCAAACTGCCGGAGCCGAAAATCTTGGAGTCAATAATTTTGTTGATGAGGTGGGACACGTCGTGGTGACGCCTACCTATGAATCCCACGACGACGACGCCGTTCTTAGGGGGCAGAGATGGGTCGGGAGGCGACGGCGGCGGCGGTTGAGGAGGGAGGGGTTGGGTGGGCGCAGGAGGTGGGCGAACGAGAACCCGGATGGAGTGGGAATTGGGTTCCATCGAAATTCGGGACCGGGTTTCTGCAGCTGTGTTAACTGTTTATGTTTGGTTTTGGTGAAGGATTTCACGGCCATTAGAGGCCAAAGCAGGTGAAGACACTCCGAACCGGGTATTTCTAAAGAAAAGTGGGCATAGATCCATGATCCGAATGAAGATTCGGGTTAATCCAGCCCAAATGTTCTAGGGCCATCAAATTGTTGGGTTGGATCTACACATTGATATGGGCCGCTCTAGGTCCTATCAAGGCCCAGTTTTGGAATGTTGGACTTCTAAACTACAATTTGCAAAATAACGAGGTTCGGGTAAGAAAATTCTATTTGAACTATGTAATTGGGTACCATTTTATTTTATTTTATTTTATTTTTAAATTATAAGTGAATTTAAGGTGTAAAGAGATTAAATAAAAAATACAAATTCGATTTTTGAGTATTGATCCCAAACTATTCGAACTTGCACTACCTTTCAATCTACCCCTACATGTCATTTGTTTATGACACTTTATCAAATTGAGACATAACTTAATTTTTACTATGTCGAAGGACCTGCAATGATCGAGTTTGATAATGTTTCAAGAAATTTTGGTAAAATTAATAATGAATTTAGCTTGATCTAATTGTTTGCATATATATAAAATTATAAATTTAAAAGAAAATAAAATGAATCAGGATGTGGAGTTATATATTTGCATATTATCTAAATAAAACTATATATTTTATCCTTTTAAAAAAATATACAATGGAATCCCTATCAAGGTCTTGAAACCCAACCCCACTTGGACTGTAGGACCGTCCGAACTGCTGATTGGGCCACAAAATGGGCCGTTTCAAACCAGAAAATAAAAGGAGGCAAATTTTTTTTTTTTTTTTTTATGAAAATTGTTCGATCTAGTGGTTCAATCGGTGAATCGTGTAACCTGGTTTTTGGTTGATTGAACCAGGTAGGTTAACATAAATTGAAAATACATGATAAAACCTTTAATTTCACTTATAAATTAATGTGTATTATTTCTATTTAAGTACCCTGATTTTATATTATTTATGAAAAAATAATAAATTTTTTTTGAAAAATGTGCATTGTTTATGTTAAATTAGGATCATTTCTATTGAATTTTACTATTTTATGTTATTTTTAAATATAAAATTATAATTTATCTTCTCAAGTTAGTTTTGTTATTTCTGTTAGATTATTTATGATAATTTAGTGCATATAATTTTCTGTTAAGTTTAAAAATGTGTAATATAATTTATTATATTTGATCTTTATTAGTTTATTTTTAAATTTATTATATAAATCCTATTGAGTTATTAATATCAAAGAAAATATAAAATGTTACAAACGTTAAATAATTTATTATTTAAAAATATTTTAAAATTATTAATAATTATTTATGACATAAATATAATGTGGTCATGATGGACTTAATTTTCCCATTTGATCAACGGTTTGAAAAGTAAAACATTGATCCCTATCATTTGAGACCCAACAAAACATTTGACAAGTCCTCTTTCATTGTTAAAGCGACTTCTAAAAAACGTGGCCGATCAAAGACTGGGAAAGGAAACAACATAAGAAGAAACCAGAAGCGCTAAATCCCCATTTCTCAAGCGCTCGCTCGACTCTCCACCCAATCATTATCACCTAATCCGATCCAATCCGGATGCAAGCAGCACTTGCGGTCATGGCAGCGCACACTGTTCTCGCCGCCGCTGTTCCAGCCGCGCACCAATCTCTCCTCTTCCCCAACATTTCATCTGCTTCCTCTCTATCTCTCCCCCTGCACTCTTCCTTCCACGGCGTCATTCTTAAGGCAAATGTCCGCCCGTTCTTGTCTCTCTCGGCTGCTACCGCCCCCAAGCCACTCACCGTCGTCGCCGCCGCCAAGAAGGCTGTTGCTGTTCTCAAGGGTACCTCGAATGTGGAGGGCGTTGTCACTCTCACACAGGAAGATGCTGGTCAACTCCCTTTCTCATTCAGTCTTTTCAGCGAACATCTTACTTATACTTTTATGTATGCTTTTTAATGCGAATTCAAGCTGAGGATTGCTAAGTTTGTACTTGGAGTTTCGTAACTTGCATTGCAACCTTTTCTTGAAATGGCGTTTATTAACTCTTGGCTCGCTGCCCTGTATTTGATTGTCTAATTACGAACATGCCTTGTTTGTATATTTGTTGTCTGACGTTTTGTTTCTACTTTCTTGCTCGCATTTTCGGTTTTTTAGGCCCCACTACCGTCAATGTTCGTATCACTGGACTCACACCAGGAAAGCACGGGTTTCACCTGGTGAATGTTTTTCAACAAGTTTATTTATGTCCTAGCTGATGAATTTGGATGAACTTTTACTCCCTGGAAGCTATGTGTCTAAGTTCTGTTTTCTTTTGTGATTGTAGCATGAGTATGGTGACACTACAAATGGATGTATATCAACAGGTTAGCACTTCATTATGTTTTGAGATTTATACTACTTGAAATTTCTATTTTTCATTAGAGTTTATATACATGAAAGTTTATGTCCTTTTGTTGCTAACAGGAGCACATTTTAATCCAAACGGCTTAACACATGGAGCTCCTGAAGATGAAGTTCGTCATGCGGGTGACCTGGGAAACATAGTTGCTAATGCTGATGGTATTTTTGGCGCATTCTTCCATATATTTTCTCTCTTAAGCTTTGTATTTCTGGCAGTTTATTGTTTAATTGGTGCAATGTGATTGATACAGGTGTGGCTGAAGCAACAATTGTAGACAGTCAGGTAGTGTTCCGTATGCTAGACTTCTACATTGTCTACAGACATGTTTATCAGATCCATTTTTCGTTTTAAAAATTGCCAATATCTATGTTAAAGGTATAAATGGGATCTTTGTTATTAAAATGTGTAGATACCTCTGACTGGTCCTAACTCAGTTGTTGGAAGAGCTTTTGTGTTCATGAGCTTGAGGATGATCTTGGAAAGGGTAAACTTCTATATTTCTAGTTTATGGATCATACAGTTTGCACTTGTGTTCAAATTTCTGCAGGATGGTCTTTCATATCTTGCCTTTAAGTTTGACCCATCTTCCCTTATATACTTTGGGATGCAGGCGGTCATGAACTTAGTCTTACCACTGGCAACGCTGGTGGACGTTTGGCTTGTGGTATGCAACTTTTCTTCCTCTACCTCTGTTTTCCTGTGCAGGCTCAAACTTTACTTTAAATGTTAATTTCTTGCAAGTAAACATACTTAACTTGGTGTTGGTACTTTCTCAAAATGTAAGTAATAATCACCACGGTCTGTTATCTTTTAGGGACAACTGTCTAAACAATGCTTTTGGTTGTCACAATTGTCATTGTTCTCTTAGCAGAACTAGACCACTTGTCTTAAGCGGTTCATGAACCCAGTTAATAGCTTTTGAGGCTCTGTACGTAATCTTGTTTTAGTGCTAATGACCAATAGAAGGCAAACAATATTGGCCACAAAACTATAGAGCTAACTCTGATGGCTCATTTTCCTCTCAGAGAGAAAGAGAGAAGTTACTGATATTTATAAAGATTTCTAGTAAATTATGTCATTGTTTCACTGAAGAAAAATATATTTATGTTCATTTGAAAAGTTTAGAGTAAAATTTTACAGACTCTGCTAACAATCCCTATATTGAGATTAATAGTCATTATTCTTTTTTGTTGCAACACAAAAGGAACTAATGCGAAAACTGACACTGAGAACATAGCTCACTATCAAACACCATATATGCTAGACCTAATAAGTGCACATCAGCTAATAGTTTACATAGCTTCTATTTGGAAATAATATGCGGATCCTGAAGAAATACTGATACGTTTTAGCCGGTGAAAATCACTTGTGCTTGTTTTCAATTTTCACATACTTAGTCTCACACATGATGAAATTGCGGTCAACTCACTAATTGAGAAGTTTAACCTGGTATTTATGTCTCTCCTTTGATGAAATTTTTGCTGCATTGACAATAGAAAGCCTTTATTTGGTCGGAGAACTGTAGCTATGATTCATGTTGAAACTACACCTCATTTTCTTGTGTGGTGTATGTATTTGGTGGTTGAGTTGTTTTTCCTTTTTCTTTCATGCAATTTTTCCTCTTTCTTTCCGTTTTTGGATTGCGCAGATATTTGAATTGGCCAGGATGTTTTTGTTTCACAATCTGTAACACCTGTTTTCATTTGTTGGGTCGTAGATTTCTCTGGTGTTACTTGATACATCCTTAATAAACTGACTGTCTCAGAATAATGATCTGAACTAAATTGCTTAGGGAATGAAATTTGGGAAGTTGAATTTATATAGACATACACTTAGAAAAGGAACATTTCTTTAAACTGAGAGTTGCACTCCAAATAAACACGTTATATTTCCAGCTGCATTTTTAAGTCTGTTCAGTCTAAATGTTACCTTGCTCTTGTAGGCATATCATCTGGACTATTGTCCTTTGTAGGCAGCAAACATCATTTGTTCATTTACATATCTTCTCTTATATTGCAATGTGCAGGTGTTGTTGGTTTGACTCCCCTGTAATTGTAGCTCCTTGTGTGAAACCATCCTGGGGTGCATTCTCGGACTTCTTATGGTTCATATGGAAGCTTTTGGCTGCTGATTTTGCATTATATTAGATAATTGCTGTTTGCACTATCGACCTAATAAATTATCTATGTATGAGTATTCTGTCAAAGTAGATAACATTCACCATGGATGTCTGAAAGTTTCCTACTTGCTTATTAAATCGAAGTTTATGTTCCATATGACAATTTGAATAAAGCTTACTTCAGTGAGAGTTATGGTTAAATGGTCAAAACTCTGATAGAATCGCTACATTCACCAACAGACCATCTGGTTTGCTGTTGCACAGCTGAAGAACAGAAAGTACTCTAAGAGCCGTTCATTCAGGTTTTTGGTTACTATATTAGGCAGCATAAGTTGGCCCCTTTGTTCCGAAAATCATAGGTTATTATTTAGAAATCATATATTATGGATGATAGTTCAAAAAATTAAATGTATGGAGGAAAAGAAGGGACCACTACATAAATCTTGATTAAGATGTAACACAATACCTATCAATATTAATGCATGTTTCAACAGTAGCCTGCTGATCTTGACTCCTGAGCTTTCGGGTAGGAATTAATTATGAGGGTGGCAAAAATTAATTAACAACTTTATTTAAAGCTTGTTGTTGTATTATTGATCTTTAGTTGAGTTTTAAAGGCCTCTAATAATTCAATTTGAGAAATTCATGTTTAGAGTTCCTCCCCTACTGAGTGGACTATGATTTTTGAAGCATAGGTTGTGTGATCAGTCACCTGGATCCTTGCATAGATCTGTGACTACAATAAAAGAATGCAGATTAGAGTAACTACATGGGGCACAGGTAAGAATAGAATAGAGAAGGGGTGTTTGAATGAGTGAATAAGTATTGAAGAGAGTGTGATAGTATAGTGTAGTGTAGCAGAGTTGAATTGAAGCAGAATGTGTGAAAGTGAAAGCTAAGATGGTTAGAGAGTTGTTGGCATAAAGTCAGTATCATCAATGGACAATGCAAAGTAGGAGCAGCTTCACACCCACCTTATTAGCTGCTTCTGTTCTTGCTTGCTTTCATTAGTTGCAACCAACAAAAATTGGCCCTTCTCCTACACCACCAACACAACACCCACAACCATTCTGCCCTTTGTTTATTGTTGGGTTTCTACATTATATTATCATAAACAATAACATGTGCATTTATTTTATTTTTTGGATTTATTTTTTAATACACACTGCCTTGGGATTTGAATCCAAAACCTCTCAAAGGAGATTTTGAACCACAAACCATTGAATTGACCCCCAAAAAACTATATGTAATTTATTGGTGTATTGTTTCATCTCATTGATTCTTATGCAGGTGGTGTTTGATGAATTGTGAAAGGGATAGTAAAAACCAAAAAACATATTAGGGAAGCCTGAGAGTGGGGACCGGATCAGAATTCATAATTTTAGGGTGGCAAGATAGATATTTTGGTTCACATGAGGTCAATTTCAAAATACGAGAAGTATTTATGTACAAATACAACAAAGGAGGGCAATACGAATACAATCATTCAAATGTCTCTAGTGACTACTTGGTTTAAAGTGGATGAAATAGAGTAGTACCATATGAGTTTGAGTTTGAGTTTGACCCATGAAAAACGCGAGGTTGAAATGGGGAATATGAAAGATAGAAAGTGGGTTGCACTACACAAAACCTCACCTTACCTTATTATTATAACATAACGAGAATCTACTCAACATCTTTGAGTACCACTTAAGAGTAGTTGCAGCAAAGACCAATTCAGATCAAAGGTATCATCATGTTCCACTGTTGATTTTTATTTTTATTATTTTTTTTTTTTGGATAAAAAGTTCTGGGTTGGACTCGACTCAAAATGAATTAAGCAAGAGGAAATTTCAAATGGTAATTGACTATTCTTGGTCGACTCACATTCTGATTTAGTGTCATTGTCCGGCATTTGCAAATCACAAGCAGAGATTGTTGGGCATGCTGTAAGTGTTAGCTCTCAAATACTTGAATCAGTGGATCCTTCAAATAAAGGATTAAGGAGCATGATCTTAGTTGCATGCCTGACTTCTCGTTTTTTTTTTTTTTTTTTTATTTAGTAGTGGTTTACTTGGATCAGTCACATTAAAATAATACATAAAGTTAAGCACACATCGTAAAAAATCAAATACTAGTGAGACCAAAGTCGAACCAACACGATCCCAAAAAATATACAAATCAACCTTCATCTTATGATGATATACATTCTCGTGACTTATAAAAGCAAGCATGATGACAGTTCACTCCTATCAAATTTAACGTGACGAAATCGAGTTTGGACAACAGTTTTGTCTAAAGGTCGCACCACCCACCAGAACAACAGCATTGCAAGAGTGGAATAATATTGCAACAGCCTATGCACCTTACGTGCTTCACACTACTAATATCAAACTTTATTCACACTACGATTCGTATTTGAGAGAAGTATTTTTAAAAATAAAATAAATAAATAACTCCATATAAAAAAAATTAAAATTTATCAATAAAATTTGGATTAAATGAATCATTAATAAAAAATAAAAAAAATCATGACTTCAGATCTATGGATGAAGCTTAAAATTTAGATGTGTCAAGAATCATTAGCATGCCTTCCTCTAAGCTCTACTTGCACGCTCTTTTGGCTGTCGCAATATTTCTGTACAGTCTTACTTCAAAAATTTTAATTAATTAATATAACTATTTTCAGATTTCTTGGTATCTCACTTTAGTATAGTTGGTCTAATTTGAATTGCAATTTAGGACAAAAAGATGAAGTCATCCTTTTGTTACCTAAAATCTTACCCATTTATTATTTTCATGAGCTAATTATTGAATTATGAAGGCAAGTAGTTTTATGATTCTGTTGATTCATCTACTGATTTGGCTTCAGTGTTGTGCTATGTAGAGCAAGTCTAGCTACATCATATAATTATATATATATATATATATATATATATATATATATATATAATATGAAATTAAACTTTACAAAATTTGTCCTACATTAATCTTTTTCAATATATTTTTTTTATATTTTTGTTAGGTAGAAAAATTAAATTAGTCTTGGACAATAAAAATTCAGTGACGAGCTATTTTAGAAAATATTTACCAAATTGTCTTGATAGTGATTAATTAGCTTGTCATGAATAAATTTAAAATTATAGGTTCGAGTCCGTCAGTATTTTATTCACTTGATTTGAATATTGTAATAAGTATTTGTTCTCAATTACTATGAATTTATTATAATATGAGTTTATTGATCAAATCAATATTAAAAAAAGAAAAGAAAAGAAAGAAGAAGTAGTTTATCCATCAAGTCAGTTGTTAGTTCACTATAGTCAACTAATAATATGGCTCAAACTGAATTGTAGTGAAGTTCTTTTTTTTTTTTTTTTTTTTTTTTCTCCGCTAAAATTTAAGATCCATAAAAAAAGAATATGATTCCTTGTGATTTAGGAAAAAATAATTTTAAATTTGCTTTTTAATGAAATAAATTATTTATTCCTCTCTTCAAGAAATGAAAATTAATTTCATGATAGGACTTTCGACGATAATAAAACCAACATAGAATTATATATTGCTTATAAAAAGAAACAAAATAATATTTTTTGGACGTAGAATACTCTCAACTACGTATTTTGGTAGAGAAATTAACAATTTAAAATTTTCATATAATTATTCTCATTATCTTTTTAATACGACGCCCTCTATATAGTACGCTATCATGCTAAACCCCCCCCCCCCCCCCCCCCCAAAAAAAAAAAATAGGTTCTTGAAATCAATTAATTAATTAACACTAACTAAACATAATCCTATACCTTACTTCAAATTATTTAACTGACTTCACAAAAGCCACTTGCTCCAACTAATTAAGTACCAAAACTCATCAAGTCAATCAACAACTCCTTAATTACGTGATTAATTATACTAATTGCCTCTCTCTTAAATCTATGATCAACCCACAATTTGTCAAATAAACAAGAAATATATATTTTCAATGAATAAAAGCTGAAATTCTTTCTCATTGTAGGCAACACATATAAAAGTACAATATGGCAACTGGCAATTAACAGAAAATAGGACCAGCCTACATATGTATGTGTTGGAATTGCGCCATAAATTTAATTAATTAAGTCCAAAATATTAAGCCAGTACTGGATATTAGTACAAGTAATTAATTAAAGATTAATAAATAGCGCTAAGGCTGCAACTGTAATCATGTCCCCTTTTTTAGGTAGTATTTATAGTTCAAATCGAATATTTTATAACTTAGAAATTTTCATATTTGTAACAAAAGAAAGAAAAAAAAAAAAAAATGGTATATTAATTATTTATTAAAAAAATGAAATGAATAGGCAGGAGTGAGTTGGACAGATAGTGGTATGGTGCACACACTCTGTAGCATCATTTTCCACTCTAAAGCCCACTTGTGAATGGACATTAGTGTCCCTACCCAACTATTTATTCCCACCCTTAGGACATGTGCATTTTTGGTGACTTTGCACTTTTAACACAATACAAATTTATGCGATTGCTGAATAAGGGGCGCGGATGAACGTCTCTACTATTGAAAGTTTGAAGATCAGTCGATTTATAGATCGACGTGTCTGTATTTTATGAGATTTTATCTATTTTTTTTTACAAATTGAAGCACTTTAATTTACTTGAAATGTTTGAGAAATATCAAATTAATTCATGAAAATTTAAAAATAATAGTTGGAGAGCCAAATATATGGTTTTAGAGAGAAGAAGAAGAATATATATGATATGGTAGATGAAAAAAGGTTATGGGTTAGCTTGAAAGGCAACCCGAATCTTGTTTGGTTTCTCTCTCTCTCTCTTAAAATAGTATACTTTTCTTTAAGTTGAAGAAGAGAATGGAGGAGTGAATGAGGTGGAGCACGCTTTTAACGTGCCATCCCCTTTGCTTTTAATGCTGCTGCTGCTTCTGGTTTTATCCCAATTATGCCATAATCCCACTGTAACCCTTCCTTCCATCCTTCTCTCCTCTTTTTTTTTTTTTTTTAATTTTCTTTTCGGTTACACATCATTCTCTTTGTGATCCCTACCTTTGCACTTCACCTATTAATTAATTATCTTCACGTACAATCGTTTTCAGAGTCAATTTTAATGCTTCGTTATTTTTTTTAATCCGAATATATAATTTATTTTTTTATATGTCAAATTTGTTTTGAAACTCGAACAAATGACTTATCTTTCGCTGCTACTATTGGACCACTTGATCGTCCTTCTTAAATATTTTATTTTAAACACGTAACAAATATAAAATATAGTATAAGATGCAAAAATCAATTTAAATATAAGATCCAGGCTACTTAAACCGGTTCTGCCCAAAAAGTATTAATGGGAAATAAACAAGATTTAATTTCTTACTCTTAAAATCATGAAATAGTGAACCATATTAAAAGAATAAAAATTAAATGTATGTGCAGAGTGATTAGCAGTATAGGTGAGTTCCAATTTCTAATACTTGACTTTAGCTTTAAATGAGGTAATTAAATATATACATAATTAACTATTGTGCTACGAATTTCATTGACATCAACCACAAGTTATCTTATTAATTAATTAATGAAGCATCATTTATATTACAAAAATGATGCATATGCTTTGTATGCAGTATTTAATATTTTCTACCTTTTTCTTTTGTTAAGTAACTTTTTATTGCTATTTTAAGCGCGCTAGCTGTGTCAAATCCATATTAGTAAGTTGAAATAGTTTTAATTTTTTACTAGCTACAGAGTAATTTTTTTCTTTTGGCGTATAATAAATTCACACCAATACGTATATTGTATTGAGTCGTCTTTGTAAATTATAATATATTTTAATTTTTTTAAAAATATATTTATCAATTTATATATTGTATAATAGAAAATACAACTACGATAAAAGCAATTATTATCACGGAAAATTTTTGTTCGAATCTGGTTTAGTCGAACCAATTCAATCACATTATATTTGCTTTGTAATTAATCATTTTTTCTAAATTATATGACAAATGTATTACACTTATTATATAATTAGTTCAAATTTAATCGAGTCAAGTTGAAGCAAAAATTTCTCCAATTATTGCATGGTAAGTGTTGACTCCACACACAGACTCTTAAAACTTACAATATTTCACTTGCTACCAGATATACACTACAAATTAATACTTACACGTATATATATACGTGTATATATATAGCAGAGCTCAGAGTGAGTAGTACTATCCCATTCACAGTTTCTCTCATCACTCCTCTTCACTTTCTTACACTTCCACTCACTACAACTGTTGTAATAATTCTCTCCAATCCTAATTACAATTCTTGCGGGATGATGGATATGGAAATCTTTGAAGATTTCTCGGGGGGCAACGATCAAACCATCGTTAAGGGCAAGCGCACGAAGCGGCTACGCCCGTCGTCCTCCGCCTCCTCCAGCGGCGGTGGATGTGTCGGTGGCGGAGGCGAGTTTAGAGGTCATTCTTTGGTTTCGTCTCCGACTACCTCTAGTGGTGTATCTACGACCACCGAGGAAGACGAGGACATGGCCAACTGTTTGATTCTTTTGGCCCAAGGCGGCGTTTTCTCTTCACAATCCGAGGAAGAAATCAAGGAGGTGGAGAACAAATTCAGCAGCCGGAAATTCACAAATGCCCACCACAGCCGGAAAAGTGGGCATCTACGTTTACGAGTGCAAGACTTGCAGCAGAGCTTTCCCGTCGTTTCAAGCATTGGGTGGCCACAGGGCGAGTCACAAGAAGCCTAAGCCCTCCACAGATATCGATCAGAAAAACTCACCGCCGGCGCCACCGGACGATCAACAACATGAAGTAGAAGAAGGGGAATCTTCTAAGCTTCACACTGTTCCTCCTCCTCCTCCTCCTCCTCCACCACCACCTTCAATGCAATCGCCCAACAAAAATTTCCATGTCGATCATCAGGTCAACAAGCCCAAAATTCACGAGTGTTCGATTTGTGGGTCTGAATTTGCATCGGGCCAAGCACTGGGAGGCCACATGAGAAGGCACAGGCCGGCGGTGATATCGACTAACAGCACTACTACTACTACTACTAGAAGCGCTAACGATTCCTCGTCGAATGATGTTGGTGAGAAGACAAGAAACGTGTTGGCCTTGGATCTCAACCTACCGGCGCCGCCGGAAGACGAGCGCCGTGACGCAAACTTTCACCAGTTTTCATCCAATCAGCAGCCCCGTCTCGTCTTCTCCGCCGCAGCGCCGCTGGTGGATTGCCACTACTGAGCTAGGTGGGTGTGGAGGAGGATTGACATTTGATCAATGTGAATAATTATTTGGTTACAACACTTTTTTTTTTTTTAATTTTTATTTTTTTGGAGGGTTATAAAATCATAAATTGTCATTATTAATTAATATTTGTTATGAATTCTTTGAATATTTGAAGTTGAAATTCTTTGAGTGGTTAAGTGGTTACTATTCATGGTTGCCTTTCATTCACGAAAAGTGAGTGAGTGATGGAGGCATCTTTTTTTATGTTTTTATTTTTTTCCTTGTCTTTTCTTCTCTTATTTAAAAATATAATTTCAAATTTCTTTAATTTCATCGAGAAAAAATTAGATATAAAAAGATTATAATCCAAAATTCAAATTAATAATATTATTATATAATTTAAAATAAATAATCAATTACATAACAAGTCACAAACAATACCGAATTGAGCGTGTTTGATTAAAGTGGTATGGGATGGTAAGGTTAGGCATAAGTAACCAACACCACAACTAAAAGTGGTGGATTAGGTTTTCTCAATTTGGTTTTCTTTCTTCTATATATATTATTATAAAATAAAATCATAATTTAGTTTGATTAAATTAAATATAATAAATATATAATATACATAATTATAAATATACAATGAAAAAGTGAACACTATTTTTTTTCTATAATTAAGAGCTCAATTTCTTGAGTAGAGAAATATCTGTTTCATTAAATGACAGATTAAGTAGAAATAGATAGGAAAGATGGGCTGGAAAACTGCGCTGATCCCATCTGTATATCTATCTGTATGAATTTTTTTTTAATATTCATACATTAATCAATTATTTTTAGAACAAATTAAAATATTGATGAATTTTAAAAATTAGCTGTTAATTATTTGTTGCTGTGTTGGACCACCAGATCACTTCACTTGTAGCTCTCACACCCCACCCATTCACACCTAACTATTCAACTTAACTCTTACTAAATTTTCAAGCAATTTCTTAACTAGTTAAACCCTTCTCCTTTTTAGGGTTTCAATTAAAATTAAAATAATGAGTTTCAAAATACTTAACAATTATAGCAATCGCGCGGTATATCCATAATCAATATCAAATATCTAAAAAAATAATTAATAAACTATTATGAGAGTATATCAACTGTTAAAGGATTCAAACCCCTGTCATTAATTAAAATCATGGAGCCTGAACTTTATCGACTCAGCTAACCACACTGATTAACTGATCCCATTATTCACTTGTCTTCGCCATTTCTTTAATAAAAAATAATTTTCTAATAAATAAAAAGGGAAAAAAAAAAAACAATCATACAGATTAGAGATACCAACCAATTGGGTGGTGCATAACCTCATTACAGGTTGTCATCTAATTAAAATTAATGGACAATTATATATAATTAATTTGATGGAGTTGCATAGTGAGTGCACGTTTTGGTGATAATTGTGAAGGGAAGCATGTGAACACATTGCGTGAGATGTCTAAATACAAAGAAAGCGGGGAGAGATTTATAATTAGGGGATTCTTTCAATTCTGCACATGTAGTGGGGGCTGCTAATGCTTCAACCTTAATCACCTCTTTGCTTCTTCTAATCATCTTCATTCATTAAACTCCTCAAACTCACACCAACAGATTCTTGTCCACACCAAATTTTATTATATTTAATCCATTTTAATTAATGCCACATTTTTTACATTTGTTATATATAGAACTGATGATCATTTTTTTATATTATGAGTACATACGATGATATTTACCATCAGATTCAGTTAGTTAAACCAGTAAGAAGTTATACCCAAGAATCATGTAACGACTGCAATATGTTTGATATATAATTTGTGTAGACATTAGGAAAAACGACTATTCACGTCATAAATATAATAACTTATAATATAATTAATTTGAAATCGAAATATTTTTTTTCCTGCAAAGCCCAACTCAAACTAAAATTACTCAAGAATCAAATGCCAACATCTATTTAAGTTACATTAATAATAGCCGGCATACCGCTGATTGACATCAATTATAAATTATTAGTAAATGAACAAATAATAATTAATATTAATGTATATTATTGATAAGATATAAACTCTTTATTTGATCGTAACGAAGTTTCAATTTCGCGAATTAAATTAAAAATTATGGGGAAAAGTCCCTCCATTTTGTCGACCACAAGTTTTGAAGGAGACCAGAAGTTAGTTAATGGTTGGCCTAATTGTCCATAGTGGACTAATAATGTCCACATTGCAATTCTTTTAAATTTTAACCCCTTTTGGCAGTTTCAAATATTAAACCCTTGGCCACTAAAAATTGGGTGCAGGTGCATGAAAAGTGCAGTTTAATTGTCTGCATCAGGTGCTATACATCAGTCGGGATATGCATATGCATACGTGGCATGTGTGTACAATTTAAGCTCATCATTTGACAACTCAGCACACGCATCCTTGACCTGGCTCCTCTCCGCAACTGACACCTGGTTGGTTCTCAATTTTCCATAACATGCCTAATAAAAACTCCCGCCCTCATAAATTATATTTCCTAGTAATAGGATACATATATTTGTCTTTAAACTATTATTTTTATATTGTTAGATACATGTAAAAAAATAATAGGATGTGACAGTTGTTTGAAACTAATTCTCACATGAATATAAAATTTGGTAGATGAATATGTATTATACATGTGAGTAAGTATGGCTCTTCGAATAATAATTAAAATTCAAAAATATTATTTTTTAACTACTAGAATTAATGAAATTTTATTTTACAAAAAGTAATCCCTCGTACCATACTATATGATCATTAGTAGATTTTATTTAGTATAAGTGTGTAAATGTGCATATCGCTAATCGTATGGGTGTCAATGAATAGGGTAAAATCCTATTTAAAATTCGGATCCAAATTCAGCCGTTGATCGTACATAAGAGTATAGTAATTTTTTTATTTAAAATATTTAAAACAATTGCTAATTTCGAAAAGATGTACTCGAATTGGATAAACCAAAATAGCTATTGAATCGGAAGTTGAAGAGGTTTAGTATATATTACAAAAATAGGTGTTGAGTGTATAGTTTCAGACAGCGCATCATGTGGGCATGATTATTGATGCAAACAGTGTTAGCATCATGTTCATGGGTGCATTAGTGCAGGCTGTGATTAATTGTCATGCTCCCCCCCCCCCCACTCCAACACCAACAATACCATTTCCCACTTTTGCCGGCCATTCAACACCACAAATTTCTCCATACCCCCGTATATTAAATAATTTTATTGCTCTTTCTTTTTTTAATTAATATTATCACTTTTTAATTATTTAAAAAAATCTTTGTTTTTTTTTTCAAAGTCTGTTAATAAATGTGTACTATATTGACACAAAGAACTCAACCAACGTATAAATTTAGAGGTTATCTATTTTCAACTATGCTTCTGTTCAAATATGAACCTATGAGACTCTATTCAAAAGTAATATGCATCGCTTACAATCGTTTGATCTGGATAGACCAGTGTACACTATATCATTTAATGTTGTTTGTAGAAATGGGACCATGTACTTTTCCTTCTCTCGTCATTCGAGCAACATATAAGCCTAAACATTGATAGATGGGCTCGTGGAATTCGCAGAACAAAAAATACTTGGCGCAAAAATGTTCAAAATAGTAATATTTGAAAGATAAACTCATAATGTAGTGATCATAATAAACAATACCTCATACAAGAATATAAACTATGGATGTACATTCGAAACAACAATAAATATTAGCCCAAAGGTTGATAGATAAAATCGTGAACTTGCAAACAAATGAATAAACATCAAAATAGATTAGATGGCAAGAGATTCAGAGGTTGGAGAATGTGCTCATCTTATCAATATTAAAGGAATTAGTCTTGGAAAAATGGAGGGAGGGTTCTTTTTTATATATTTTTTAATTTAATGGTTGGAGGAATTGTCTGTAGATACTCTGAGATATTATGACACAAATAAAAATTAGATATCCTAAATATTTCCAGTTGACTTAAATAATAAACTTGTGAAAATTATCTGTCGTACGATTGCCAAACCACCAACGGTATCTACTGCTTTCTTAATCATGGTGGGCCAATCAAATGGTGTTACCCAAAATGATATACATAAACTCCAAGGGTTGACCCAATGATGTAAAATTCTAGTGTTAAAAAAAAGTATATATTTAATATTTTAACACTTATTGCATTTACATATGTGTGGTCGATCTATTTAATAAAAAATCCCAAATTCGAACCCCATCTTGTGCAAATTTAATGTAGTTTTTTATTCGATAAAAATGGAATTGAATCTCGATTTGATCAGTGAAAAAAATAACAAAATATATTTAAAAAATTACGTTCTGTTCAAATGAAATTTAAACTCATCCGAGTTGAATTGGGTTGAAACTAAATTCAAATAAAATTTCCAGAATAGATAGAAATTCAAACCAGCTTTCACAATGTATTCGACTCAACTCGGTTTATTTAAGAAACTTGTGCACTAATGGAAACATTGACCTGTTAGAATGGGAACATGAGAATATATTAGGTAAGTGTCTTATCTTATCCTAAGTAACAATTATTGAACATGGTGTTGCTAATTCAACATATAAAAAATTACATATTATTGATCTACATAATAACCTGCAAGAAGATTATTGCCTTCGCCACCAACTACTGTAAGTTCTACCAAAAATGTAGGATTTTTAATGCAAACTTTGGACGGGAAAAAAACACTATTTAGAGGGCCTACATTCCTGTGTTTTTGCTATTATCAGCTTTATATTTTGTATTTAGAATCGAGCTTCAACATAAGGGACTAAAATCACATAACAAGTGTAAAATACTAATAATAAATTAACTTCAATCTCAGTCTGAAGATATACAAGTTAAAATTTCCCGTTTAATGATACATTCCAGATAATAAATGTTACGTATATAAGATTTTAATAAATGATATTTCGAGCATTATTCTATAAACTAACCTTAACCATTAAACTTACGAGTGTTTTATATATATATATATATATATAAGAATTGATTAAACTTATGAGTTGAACACAGCAGATGGAGTGCTAAAATTCAACTGAAAATTCCATGTAAAGTGTAGCGTTTAGTATAGCTAACAGCCTAACAACAAAAGAGAAAATCCCTGGGTTCTGTTTGTTTTTACTTTTCAGATAGCCAAAAACATCATGAATTGTCTATATAGTTATAAAACACACAGTTCAATGTATGTTAACTTATTTTATATTAACAACTCTCAAGAATACACGCACTTATCTCTATCTTCCAAAAGTAAATAAAAGCATCTTATGAATAAAACCAAACAAAACCCAGGATTTTGCCCTTTTCTTCCATAAAGTTCATAAAGACAACAACTATCTACATGTGCAAGCAATCATAGACTTAGCACAATATGAAAGATGCCCCATAAGCTTACTGAGTAAACTTAATGAAATTCCATTCTTAAGGAACACCAACTTCCTTTCTTCTTGTACCCTTTTCTGCTGATATACATCAGACTCTGGCACCATTTTTTATCCATCCTTTTTATCCATCTTCTGGTTCATATATACGCATTCGGCTAAAAAAAACGTCTATCCAATTTACTGGAATCAGTGTGCAGCTATTCATTCATAGTAAAAAACGGGGACATTAGAATCAAAACGAGCAACGGGACAACAGCATATGTAATATTACTTCTGTTTGCATACAGCTACTCGTTAAATAAGAAAAGGGGTCATCCCAGAATCAGAACCAAGCAATTCTACGAATTACACTCATAAAGAAAACAAAAGAAAAGAAGATTGCTTGAAAGAGGAAACAATTGCTCAGAGGTCAGAAACTGCATATGATTGATTCCAATGAATTTTTGAATTTAGGACTGCATAATGATGTGTGGTTTATTAGATAATCCGTTTTCAGGGAAGTTGCTACTTACACAAATCATTTAGTGGGGAGAGTTAGCAATAGGAGATACAAATAGATTAAATATTTTTCCCAGTTGCTAATAGATCTCAAAAACACAAGTACTAAAATACAACAAATAAAATAAGCCAGGGCCTAGGATGACTGGATACAATTCTAGTTTCATTACTAAGTACATTAAATCTTGAACTTACAGATATGAAGCCCTCCTTCAGATGGAAAAATCAACATTTGTTTGACGAAATCCTACATTAGAGTAAACAAATAAATAACATAAATCTTGAGTGCAAATAAAAGTCAAATGATACTATAATCTTACTATCGCTTAACTTAATCTAGAACCAAAGGCTGGGTGCTATCTGACAGCAGCAAATTATAAGAAATAAAACTAAGGGCTGCAAATTGGTCTCAGGGTTCGAGTTCGGGTGGTGCAAGCTCATAACAATACAGACTTGGTCGCCCACATATATGAATTCTCTTCTTGATTCACTTAAGTTTATCATTGAAGTTAGCTTTCCATCTCTCACTTTACTACTGAGTCAAGAAAACATGATAAATAAAGTATTAGGTACTAACTTTCTAAGTTTTCAATTGGGTAAATATGAATATACCACCAAAATAAGCTGTTGCCCCCAAACTCTCAAATTTATATCTGCTTGAAGGTCGTTCTCGTCACTTTATAAACATACGGAACTTTCAATTGTATAAGAATGAGATTAGTTGGCCCTAAATCTCAAATTTAAACACTTCTTTACATTTAAAGCGATAAATATCAACCTTTTTTTGCTGTGAAATGCAGTACAGTTTAACTGAAGGATGAAAAGCTATCACATGACTAATATTCTGGTATCCTTTAAGAAAGAATTTTATTATAGTTAATATATTTGTGTAGTTTAGTCGAGCCAAGCCTCGTTCAGCATAAGTCTATCAAGCCAGGCTTGCCGATATTATATCCAAGGATATGCAGCCTAAAGTCAAACCCACTCGTAATAATCTAAGCTGGCCAGCAAAATGAGAGGGCTGAGCAAGCATTCTTCTGGTTGGCATGGTCAATTGAGGGCCTAACTCAGAAGTTACTCTAAACATTATCTAGGGACTGGAATTTAATAATTAAACCAAAAAAATAAAGAAAGAAAGTAAATACGGAAATTCTTAAAGTTATTCACCCTTGATGCTGTATCAGACTCATAATACATGGACATAGAGTGTGGTGGTGTAGAGTTGATGCAAAGGAATTTCAATCATTCTTTTACCATTATAGACATATAGGAAACGGCAAAAGCAAGAATGAGACACTGAACAGAACATATATATGCTTCTTTGCTGATCTATACTGAAAGACACTGATTTGAGTACAAGAATGTGGCTTAGTTTTTTTACTTTCTCAAATAATGATTTGAACGACCAACTAAGCACGCACCTTGAGAAAATCACCATGATACAGAATTGGGGCCTGTTTTGAGTTGCTCTAGAAAGTCCATGTTCTCAGTTAGCAAACACATTCAACCTTACTCGAGCAGTAACATCAGGATGGAGCTTTAGCTCTGCGGTATATTCTCCAGTTTTCTTATCTCTGGAAGGGAGATGATTCTTTTATCCACATCCCTATTAAAGTAAACATGAAAACACTATGAAAAGAGCTGGATTGCACCATGGTTAACAATTGCATGTTAAACTGGGCCAAAGCAACCTTCAAAATCAGGTAATTCATGATTTTTGAACCCAAACCAACAGAAATGGTACTTTCACAATTGATGCAGAAGGATTGTGTGGGTAAGCATAGAACTCATCTAAGTGAAAGTGAGTAGGTTGTTTGCAGGTGTCCCTTCAGGCAGAACATGTAGAGGCAGTGAGCCTCATAAAAGCCAACTGATGTCTCATCCATGTACAGCATTGAAAGATATATGAATTTCTATCTTAACGATGCTCTTACAACATTGAATGCAATAGGTTGACTCTAAGTGCTCCTCGACTACTTTCATAGAGATGGTGAATTTGATTATTACTTTTTGTATCTGCATCATGGCACTTTGTGGCAACAACCGTATGTGCTGGAATTGTAGTTAAATGTCTATGATATCAGTAGTAATGGCACAATCTTTGACTATTTAACCAACTAGCTGTGAAGTGTGAACTTAAAGTAACAAATCAAATTGATGAGCAATATGAGCACATACAAAGCACCATGAACCATACAAATCATTAAATGTTCAAGAACTTCTGAACATTTGGTTTAAGTATACTTGACCTTGACATGTATATAGCACAAGTATAATGGGGAAAAGAGTACCTCTGAAGCTGGGCCTTGATTATATCAGCAAGATCTTGAGGAGTGACACTATCATTATGAGTATGTATCAGTCTCGGGAACAAGAGAATACATTTGTTGTTTGCTTAATGAAACTTCGACAAGACTTACGTTCCAAAAATTTGTTTTCCTTGCCCACCCTTGCGCTTCACCTTGAAAGCTCCAACTGTTTCAAAAATTCGAGCAAGCTGTTGTGCCTCTTCTTTTACCTAAGACCAGATACGAGAGAAAGTAACTAGGCTCAAATGATATCCACTGCATGAAAGTTTTAAATATTGCTCCACTAAAATTGATTGAGTGAAATCATGATTATAAAGTTCTTTAAGACTTTTGAATAGTTGATTCGAGTATTGACTATGAGAACGATGTTAACTAAATGGGAAAACAGACATATTACGAGGAAATGCTTCTTTCAAAGATGTGGTGGAAATGCTTCTGCATTTCCCTGAGCATGTCAGCTAGCAAATTGTGCACAGATCATAAAATGAATAAGCCAACAATGATCAGGAACACCTGGGACCTAGCAAGCCCATTTATGTGGTGGTAATATCAACTATAATGCACCCCTTTTCCA
Organism: Sesamum angolense; assembly: GCA_034509725.1. Taxonomy (NCBI): domain Eukaryota; kingdom Viridiplantae; phylum Streptophyta; class Magnoliopsida; order Lamiales; family Pedaliaceae; genus Sesamum; species Sesamum angolense. The sequence continues at coordinate 19,305,543 of JACGWL010000002.1, forward strand.
GTAAAATGTGGCTTCTTCAAAATCTAAACACCACTTTTATCCACTTTCCAATTGTAAATGGGTAAATTGTTATTTTCCGGATTCATTTATGAATAAGTATACAAGAGCATTGGAGAAGTCAATACACATAGACAATTAATGCATAATTTAAAAATGTGCAGAACTCATTACTCGTTTTTTCTCAGCCTCAATTCTCTCCTCTTCCATCTTCATTTCCCTGACAAAGAATCAGAACAAATGAATTTGATGAATTCTGAATGTAGAACTACCAAACCCCTATTCTTGTTCTGTTCAAAAATAGGTGATGATCATTCACCACATGTGATACAAAGAACTATACCATCATCAAGTAAAAAAGTCTCTCTTCTCATACCATTTCAGAACAAGAGGGCCAAAAATTAGTTTCCACTGTAGTTAGGAAACAACGGAACAATAGAAGTTAAATGATCTTAATTCACTCATTTCAAAGGGACATTATTTTCAATCCCATCTCGAAACAGAAGCCTAAAAAAACATCCAAAATGATCTGAAAACAACTTTGTAACTAGAACCAGTTCATCAATTTCAAGCAGAAGCAAGAAAAACACATTAAGAAAGCATTACAACAACACAAATAAACCAAAAACACACTCAGGTGTATGTCAGTGCTAAATATAATGATGGAATGCCATAGAATTACTTGAGAAGTCCTGGAGTCACAATCTGTGCCAGCAGCATAATTCCTAAAATACCCAGCTTTCACATCCATCAGCTGCCCCTTTTTCCCCAACGCTGACACATCCTCCTTCAATATAACCTAAATGACACAGACACAAGGGAGAAGGAAAACATCAAGCCCAGTTAAGAAACTCAAATTTCTCAAGAAATACATAACAGCCCATTTCATGCGAAGCAAAATTGTGCATACTTTACGTATTTTCTTGGCTTTCTTTTGAGCCACAACTGTGAAAGCTGAGGCTCTGTCAGTCGCTTTTGTGGTTTCCGTACTCGTCTTCTTCGTCAAGCTATGATTTTGAAGCCATGCAGATGAAGTCCATGAAAGACTTGTGGAAGCCATTGCCACGCAGATTTCCTCCTCTGTCACAATGAAATTCTTCCCTCGATGGATATTTTCCCTCACCAGTGTGCTAAAATACCACTTCTTCAAATAATCTTATCCGTGAAGTCTGCAAAAGCTACATTGAAGAGAATGAAGCTAAAGGTAGTCAGGATTTGGGCCAATCCATATACTCTAAGCCCAGACCGGCAAATTCCAACACTATATGGGCCTAAGGGCCTTTATGCTGCTGGATGAGTAGGTTTGGATTTGAAAGAATACTTTCAAACTTCTTTAAAATAATTAATAATTCATAAAATGTAGTACAAATAGAGATATAAGGATTTAAAATTATTAAAAAAAATATTGTTGGAAATCTTAAATTTCTATCATTTCATACTTAAGCTTAATTCATTCGAAAAAATAGACAAGTATAATATGCACCAATTAAGTATGAACATTCGACCTTCAAGTCAACACCCAATCATTGAATACATTGATACAATTGAAAATTTAATTCCATGTTATATTAGGTGTTGCTGTTATGAACATTATGGCTTGGTACTTGACAATTCATCCTTTTTTTCTTTTTTTTTTTGCGCGTTGAGTATAGCATTGTAAATAGAGTCCATTGAAATCAGTATTGTAAAATAACTATCCAAGTATCATTCATATTATAAAACTCATATCCATATTAGGATCATACTTATTATTACAAACTTCTTACACGTGACAAACCTATGCAATGATGATGTAGAAATTGTCAATCAATTAAGTGGTATATTTTTAAGAATCACAATAAGATGACTCAAAGTGGGTATTGTTGGACTCTTAACTCGTTTTGTTTCATTTGCAACATTGGAAGTCGTCCAAACTTTGAACCGTATGTAGGTGGCGGATGGGTGATCTTTGGAGTTGTCGTTCGTGCACATGTTCCCAAGTGGAAGAATGAGTGAGATAATGACTCGCTCTTATTGTTAAGTTTTATTCACTCGGATATTTTACTTCCATTGTACTAAGGTCATAAAAATTGAGGTATGTGGGATACCTCAACTTTTGCTTCTATGTGCTATGAGATCACCTTTCTTTTATCAAAAGCGCAACAACAGCTGAATTTTTTTGTACAATGCATCAATGGTTGAACGCAGAGCAATTCAGAATGCAATGGAGTCTCTTCACAAGGATGGAGCTGAACAGGTAATATTTGAATCTGACTCCCTTCTTGCTATTCAATGGATTAAAGGAAATCCGGATGATGCTGATTTGGCGGCAAGAATTGATACAGGAAAATTAGAAAACTTTGGGATATTAGACCCAAGTGGGAACTCCAAAAAATTCCAAAATTTTGTAATAGAATGGGCCATGGGGCCAATTGGGATGGTCCTATTCACCCACCAACGTTCCCCATAAATATTTTTTGTGATAAGGGCCCCAAATATCTTGAGTTATTTGTTAGTGATCAATGGAAGTTACCACATAAAAAAAAAAAAAAAAAAAAGAAATCAACTCTTGCCATGACTGCTCTCAGATTACTCTCATTATGCACCCAGTCCATGTCTATAAAACTCAATTAGAACTTTTATTTTTTTCAATTAATAATATAATTTTTCAAAAAAGTATTATTTACATTTGTTTGATATAAAAATATTATTATGATGAAAATAATTTATATTGCAAATGTATGTATTAAATAATAGTTGCAAAAAGCTTAAATATATGAAATATATTTATAAATATTATTAGAGGTGAGTTTGTTGAACAAAAATAAAAAAATCGTCCTCTACCTAATGTGATAATCGTCCTCTAACTCCTGTTATCCTTTGCATTGCATTTATATCTCTATATTTTTTTTTTATAATTTCGAATTGACTTAGGTATACTTATATGGGTCGGGTTTCAGATCATAATTGACTAAATGACCCAATTACAATTTGAAAATTTCAGCCCAAACCCGAATTCCGGTGCGAGCGGCACGCGCCAAAAGAGAAAAGTTTTTTGAGTTTTGCCCAAATTTGAACGACGCACAAAATACCCCGCTTTACCTTTAATCCAATCTAATCCGTCGATTCCTAAACCGACGTACCGGATTAGAGGTCCGGGCTTTTAAAACATGCAGCCGATTCCCTAAATCGCACCATCCAAATTCTCCACTATCTTAATCAACGGTGCAGAAGCAAAATCCGTGTCAGTCTAGACGGACCAATCACGTCCCATCTTTGGTCTATTTATTCCTCTCTATCTCCACATCTTCCCTCCATCTGTTATCCTCTCCACATTCCTAAGAGAAAAAAGCTTTCGAGATTCCGATTCCCATTCTCTGTAAATCGTATCAGAATGGCACCCAAGGCAGAGAAGAAGCCCGCCGAGAAAAAGCCAGCGGAGGAGAAGAAAACGACGGTGGCTGAGAAGGCCCCGGCGGCGGAGAAGAAGCCCAAAGCCGGCAAGAAGCTCCCCAAGGACGGTGGCGCTGCTGCCGGAGATAAGAAGAAGAAGAAGGCCAAGAAGAGCGTTGAGACTTATAAAATTTACATCTTCAAGGTTCTTAAGCAGGTCCACCCTGACATTGGGATCTCCAGTAAGGCCATGGGTATCATGAACAGTTTCATCAACGACATCTTCGAGAAGCTTGCTCAAGAAGCGTCGAGGTTGGCGAGGTACAACAAGAAGCCAACGATTACTTCGAGGGAAATTCAGACGGCCGTGAGGTTAGTGTTGCCTGGGGAGCTCGCGAAGCATGCCGTTTCGGAGGTACTAAGGCTGTGACCAAGTTTACTAGCTCTTAGAGTTAGGGTTAGGGTTTAGTCTGGTTTTTGTGGGGTAGATGTAAAGGTGGTTGTTTCTCTGGATTTTTGTGGGCTTTTGCTATATAGGATTGCGAAATCTTGTAATGGGCTTTCTCTGAAAAACTGCTTTAATGAATTCACAGTTGATATTTAGTACTTTTGAGTTCTGTTTTCCTCTTTATTTTTTAACTTGTGGTGTTATGAGCTTTGATTTCTTTGTGAGTTGATGTTTTACTGCAACCAGTTATGTTTATGGGTTTAAAGTTCTTTGGTTGTCATTTGATTTGTAGGTTTTATTCATTGCTTTTTGTAGTTTTTCTTCAGATAGCAGGTGTTTTGTGGCTAGTTTTGATATCAACTTAAGCTCAGCAACAGTAGTTTATGAAGAAAGACTGAGTTATCTTAAACTGTAGGCCAACTCATCTTTATTTTGATCTACTTCTCTTGTCCTAATAATTTTAGTTGATCTGAGGGCCAGTCCAGACATAATCTTCTTGTGGGTTGTGCATGCTTTAACAATTGATTGTATCATTACTGCATTTTCTGTTCTTGTAATAAACATCCTGTTTGCAAATCAAACAAATGAATGCCTATATATCTAGAAAATTTACTTGGCTATACATCCACAGTTTTCTCAAGATACTATTCCTAGCTAAGATGGAACATAAACTTCGTAGCCACATTATTATCAATCAATGTCGGCATGTACATAATCCACAAACACAAAGTTCTTCTGGAGCTCGTTAAGAGCATATGCCGAGGCAGCACTCAGAACTGCCACTGCGCCCAGCACTATTCGTATTTGCATGTCAGGAGGGATCCCTGCTGTAGCAGCGCAAACAATAGTGGCACCAATCAAGAACTTCTGCAGTGTCTGGAATGTGGTATAAGCACTCCTACACGACGAACATTTCTGCGTGTGCTGCTCGAATCTATCCAACATCTGAGAAATGCAAAGTTACCAGAAGAGAAAAAAGATTTATGGAATCAGCAGAGCATAAAGCAAAATGGTAGCCTTACTGAACTACTAGGGGAATAAAAGTATCATCCTAAGAAGGAATACTTACATGACAACCTTGAAAAATAACACAACATAATCTATTACATGACAGATTCTTCCCTTGAATATGAATGGCTAAGGGAGAGTAAGAAATGTAGAACAGGTCGTGTAATTTAAAAATCTGAGGTTCTTTTTGCATAGCTTAAATAGTGTCACTTAGTAGTATTGATTTTCACCAGAGTAACTATTGAATGTTGCATACAGATTTAACTAGAATTAGTAACTTAAAACCAATTGACTGTTGTAAGATAGCTGAATGTTTGAACCTGGCGTTTGGATAATACGGTAGATGGCAATGGCTGTTGGTCGATGCTACCAAACCACTCAGGCTGGCTGTTGCCATGGCGTCTCAACCAGTTCCTGAACGCCAAGACGAAACGATCAGCTTGGGTCGGTGTAAAAGTTATCTTTGTGTACTGCTGGTTGATATCGCCAGAACCATCCTTCAATTGTGAAAGAAAGATCTTTTCTTGACCTTGAAGTACTATCATATCTCCATCATACACCTTGTTTGAGGTCCAATGCTCATGCCATCGTGGAACGACCTATTAAGAAATCATCATGCTTTTAGCTGCTATGACAAAGTTACTTCCTCATGGTATACTTGAAAAATTTACAGAACAACTAGGATTAGATGCCGTGTTTCCGAGGAAGTTCCGAAAGAGCAAAAACAACAGATGAAATTTCTCCTCCTTTTGTGCCTTAAACAGCATGATTGTAAGATTCTTATACTGAAACTAATCGTTGAGAAGGGCTGCATATGGCCGCGCGACCCTGGGAAAAGAACTATGTCATACCTGCCACCACGCAGGCCCCGGCATACTGAACTGGAAGAAATTTCGGGCACTACAGACAATTGACCGTGTCTTCCCAGGCGCCATTGGAACATTGAAGGAGCAAATCCATATGACCCATTTTTGATCACCCAGAACTGGAAGCTTAGTGTTAATCTCAATCCTGGAATTATGAACGGAAGCAACAACATAATAACATTCAGATTCATGTCTCTATGAAGAATACACTGGCAGTCATTAAAACTATACTATATAACTATAACATACCGCTTCAATGCCTGAGACACAGTAATGCCAAAATTGCATTGTTGATAAGATTTACATTGGCAGACAATCGACAAAAATTACCGCCTTGCGCATAAAATATATTGATTAATGTATAGAAGATATATTGATTAAGTACCTCACATGAAGATTTCTGGAAGCCAGCCTGTTACTATTGCTTACTTGATTCATAACCCTTCAAAATTCAATTTACTCGTCGACTTGCCATATATATTAGATATAACCAGGACATAGCAATTTTGACCAATGATGACAACTTGGAAACATGTCGCAGACTATTCCATGTGCACGAGTGCAAAAAGCACTTGCCATAGCTAAAAAAACCCAAGAAAATAGATTAACATGCAACCTCAAGTAGCATTTGCCAGTGATAAACTTACTTATTAATATAGTAGCACGGTGCGACAAATTTAGCACTGATTTTTGGATTGCCATCATTTGCACCAGCAAAACCCCAAGGACCATTTGAATCCATCTTGAATGGTAAGGGCTTTGCTCTATCTCTTCGGCCTGTGACCTGTTAGTTTTGAAGTGTGTCAGAAAACAGGCAAAAGTGTTGTCTGACAAATACAGATAAGTTGAGGACAAATCAGTATACAGTCCATTAAAATTCCATCTGAAAACAAGGACACTGCTAGGCTTACTGAATCACCCTTATAGCCAAAATATATTTTTCGAATGATTATGTTATCCAAAGATATTTGAACATAGAACTGCAGGACTAAGTGAATTTTTATTATGATTATGAAAAATCTCCAGATGTATTAGTATCAAGAAGAGACGCTTGTTTCTCTGTAGATCAGTTTCCATCAACAACTGTAAAGGAATTACATCCAACTTTATACGAATTTCACAATCTGTCCAAAGTGCATTACCTTCCAATTTCTATACGAATTTAGAATTCTATTGAGAAGTGAAAATCTCCTTCCACCTTCTGATCCATTAATCTTTTCACCCACCGTTTGTTTCTTTAATATTGTTAAGCAACTTTTCTAATCATAGAAGTTAAATGACTTCAGAATAATTTTTTTCCCTGCTCCTGCATGATGTTTAGTGCATGCAGCATTTTACAGTGAGCTGGTTATTAGGTTGCCATGCATCAGTCTTGATGTGGCATAGCTTTGTACATCGGCAGAGCTATAGGTATTCTACTCAAATTGGAAGAACAGAAATAACGCACAAAAAAGTATGAAAGAAACTAGAATTAGAAACTATTTGCAAGTTTATTCTGTTTAGTTCTTCACAAGTTACCTTGTGGTGTGCAAAGTCAATGTGGGAAGGATCAGATACATTCTCCATGAGGGTATCATAGCCATAGTACAAATCGCGCTGAATTGTAACCGATGAAAACTCGGGCTTATCAAAATCATCAGGCAGCCTAACAATTTCCCATAAAGGAAAACAGAGTTAATATTATAACACCAACGGAAGTATTATTTAACTTCAACAATCAACATCCCATTCTAGATGTCTTCATTATTTACTCAATAAAATAATCCAATGAGAATCCACTTGCAATACTAGATAGAGTATATCACAAAAGATTAACTATAAAACAAAGTGCATGAGATTTTACATTGGAGGCAAGGTGGCTTGAGCTCTTTCCCAGCCATTCTCATCTGGCCAAACAAAGAGAAGGCCTTGAGAAACCTTGGTTGGAAACCTTGTAGCACAGGCCCTTGGAGACTTAACAGCACGAGCCTCGGGTCCTTCTGATGCTGCCTGAGGGATCCGAGTACATGACCCGCATCCATCAAAAGACCACCCATGGTATGAACACTGCAAGTGCCCATTCTCGTCTATCCTTCCTTCCTACAGCTCAATCACATCACCATCAAAGATTGATTAATTTTCCCAAAATTTATATCAAGAAACACAAAATCTGCTAACAAACTTCATGAATTCTCAAATTTGGCCACAAAAATTGAAACTTGAGAAAAGGGCTCCGAGAGTTGCATCACATTAACACGGAAAAGACGAGAATTGTAGGGAAGGAGAATTACTGATAAGGGAGCAAGCCTGTGGGGGCATTTATCATCGAAAGCAACCCACTCCGAAGCTGAACTATCAAACCAGAGAACAAGATCCCGATTCAGCAGTTGGAATGGAGTGGGATAACGAGGGTTAAGGTCTTCAACAAGCGAAACCGGGTACCAATGATCTCTCCAGGAAAATTTTGACGAAGGGATTTCTTCAGAACCTTCAGTCTCGATCAAAAGATCGAACTTCTCTTGATCTTCTTCAGAAATGTCGGTGACAGGAGTGGACGGGGGAGCAGCCACACGAAGCGGGTTCTTGAAAAGCCCTCTTCTTCTTCGTGAAGGAACTCCACAAACGAAGCGAGGAGGAAGAGAAACGTGGGCTGAACTACAGCTACTAGTGGTGGAGGTGAAAACAGGCGTAGCAGAAGCTAATGAAACAACCATAATTTTTTGTGTAATCCAAGAAACAGTAAAATCCCACTACAATCCTGCTTTATATCTTACAATACACTTGAATTTTTCCGTATATACTTGTGTTCAAATCGACTTATGTATAATGGGAATGGAAATCAGCCGCCTTTTTGCGTTGGAGAAAAATGTGGGGGGAGTGGGAATTAGAGGAAGAAGGCTTTGCGTGCAAGGCTGCGACTGTTCTTTTCTGGAACTATCTCTTTTCATTCATGCGCTGGCCTACGGATGAACAAACGGGAAAATTGGAAGTGATCAAATAGAGACAGGACAGATTTTTTCTAATTATTTCTTCTTTTTGTAGAAAAAAAAAAAAAGCTGGACCACGAAATAATAGAAATTCGGTTAATTACTGTAATTATATATTTATTTCCGAAATAGTAAAAGATTATCCTTTATATTTATGTCCATTCTTTTTTGAAGTTATAATTAAATTTAATTACACTAAATATTATTTTAAAAAATACTTAAAATATAATTTCATACATTAAATTCATAACAGTAACACAATTGCACTGCACCTTCCAAAGAATAATGTTAATAGTTTCATTAGAAAACAATAACAATATTATTGATACAAAAGAATCATTGCTTATTACCATGTTGTCAGAATCTGTAGGTAAATAATTTTAGGTTGTATTTGAATTTATGAATTTAGAAATTAAGATTTAAAATTGGCAATAGCATTTTTTATTTAATTTTGTTTGAAACTTTTTCGGCCAAAAGGGTTAATAAAATAGAAACATGGGGAATATTATTTAATTAGGGATGACAATTGGGCGGATAAATTAGAGTCTTTCCTCAAATTTATTTCAAATATAACAGGTTTGGAGTTAAATAATGAGTTTTAGGGATGATTTTTTAATTTTAATTTTAGGGTAAATTACAAGAACCTCCGAAGAGGTTTGGCATAATTATGAATAATCCATTGTTGTTTGAAATATTATCAATATCATTGATTTTAACGGTTGTCTAACAAATTAGCCTAGTTAGTTAAGTTTCTTTCATTTTTTGTGGTGAACTGACCAAAATATCATTGTAGATTAAATTATAATTTTATTTATGTGTTATTTTTTTTATGAATTAAGTGAATAATTTTTTATAATTTTAAAAGTTTTTCCATTCACCCTGTTTAATTTTTTTTATAATTTTTTAATATTTTTGTTATTTATACTAATTTAAAAAAGAAATCCTTTATACACTCACAAATGGAAATTACGTGACACGTCGCGCTATTTTTTTAAAATATCAAAATTAGCCTTTTTCTATTATCTACTCTATCTATATTATATAAAAAAATGTCATTTTTCCTTACAACGGCAGTTACTTACACAATTGATTTTTTATAAATTCAAAAATGCCCTTGAACTAATAATATAACTAACTTATTCAAGTTTTTAAATTTTATTTTACCTGATAAATTATTTTTCTTTCTTTCTTTCTTTATTTTTAAAATTTAATATATTGATTTATATATTTTAGTCTAATTATATAATATATTTTAAAGTGTAAAAAATTATTTATTATATGCATGCATAAACGACGTGTAACAACGGCTAGTATAAAATTAAAAAAAAAAAAAGAGAAGGGGTAAACAATTGAACACTAAAAACAACTCAATGCGTGAACTGCTTTTTAATTAATTAGAGGATTCATCATTACATGAGAATCAACAATAAATAACCACAGTACATGAAAATTAAGCTTGAGTAGGAGGATGAGCATGGTGGGCTGGCTTAGGAGGATGAGCATGGTGGTGGGCCGGCTTCGGAGGATGAGCGTGGCGGCGGCCATGGCGGTGGCGTCCATGGTGGTGGCCATTAGGTGAGGGGGCATGTTTGTGGTCGCCATTGGATGAAGCAAGATTCAACATGTCCTCTTCTTCATCTAAGATACGGAAGTTCAAAGATGTTGAATCTTCCTCAACACTCTGAATGAGAGAGGGTGTGGTAAGAAGCAAGAGCACTAGGAGCAACATGAGAGAGTAAACCTTAGACATTGTTGAGGTGGTTGTGGTGTGAAGATGAGAACAACAATGCCCCTCTATATATAGTGAGTGCATGGCTTTGAGACCAATTTTAGATTATTGCATTTAAATAATATTTCCTTAACATCAATATAATATTGTGAAAGAAATTAATGTGTTCAAACTCTGGGGATTAGAGGATTTGAACATAGTAATATGAAAATTAAATGACATGCATAAGTCCTGGATTTATGAGTAGGAGACAATAATGGGCCATTTAGTAAGAAATCCACCCCAAGAATGTCTTAATTGGTATTAACTTTTTGACCAAATTTTTTTAATTTTTCATCTCCAGCACTGAAAAAGAGCTGGAATCTTCTAAAAAAAAAAAAAAAAGAGCTGGAATCTTCTTTTAGTGAGGTATGATTATAAGAGGGTAATATAAATTATTAATACTATTACAATCTGCATATTCCATGTGTGTGAATAATTTTTAAAATTTTAAATTATAAGTATCTATTAAATTAAAGCTTAGTTTTTTTTATTATCTAAGTATTTATTAATTTATGGTAAACAAAATAGAAAATAAATAAAATGATTGAACATGAAAATTAAACAAGAGATGAAAAAGCTCCTTAGATATAGAAAAAAAAAAAGTGAGAAAAGGGATAACAAAATTAAGCAAATAAGAGGTTTGCGGAAGAGAAAAAGGAGAAAGAGAGAAGACAAATTTATTTTTAGCTTTTTAAATATAGGTAATTTAGTTAATATATTAAATTCATACAAAGCTTATTATTAATAATTATAAATTAACACTTCGGTAATATATGACTAGAGGTTTTTCCTTAGTTAGATAAGAAGAAAACAAAAAAAAAAATTAGAGAAGGACAACCGGGCTAACAATTTTCTTGGGTACGGTGAATTCGGTGGTTGTGGAATGCCCAATTTTAGGTATAATGGCTACGCAAATGGTGAGTTTGTCAGCACACTCTCACTCGGATGACCGGAATGTAAAGTGAAGCAGAATCACTCTTCGTCCCATTGGAACTACAAAAAAAACATAACACGTCCTTTGAAAAATATCATCCTATAATGTGGTTTCTATTTCCTTTTGGCATATATAAGAACACATCCTTGAAAATTAAGCAGCCAGGCTGAAATTTTTCTTAGCCTGTTGAAGTTATTGTACATTCTGTAAATACAGCGTTATCCACCGTGAGGTAGTCAAAGTATCTCTTAATTTCATACAAATGCACCGGAGTATGTCAGCACTTCAGCTACACCCACAAATAGTTTGCATTGAGATAAAAAGATTATTTCTTTGGATAAGTTTGATGATCAGGTCCTACATCGCGTGAACCAGTGTTAATATAAGGTCCTCGAAAAGTAGCTTGAGGGGGCAATGGTTTTGATGAATCTATGACAGGAGCTTTCGATGACTTGGACCTGTAAACAGACGAGGATTGTAAGTTGACACGGGATAAAGCAAGAATGCAGCGGTTAAGAACCCATGAAATTTAGTCATTGATAAGTTCACTTACGCCATGTAAAACGGAAATGCCAAGCCTGCTGATGCAAAAGCTACTAAGCCTGCCGCAACAATGGCATTGCGTTTGCGGGACATCAAGATGGCTGCAAAGAGACCAAAAGAAAATCTGAAACAGAAGAACATGAAAGAATTAAAAGATCTAAAGGCAAGGAATAATAATTCACACACCAAATATTCAGAGTAGTGTGTCTATGGCTACATTGGGATTGATTGATTTGGGGTTTGGGATTTCAAATTTCGAATAACAAATCATGAATTTATTTGGATAATGCTAGATTCAAAAGATTTCAAATCCTTCAACTTTCATTTTATACTATGTTTTAAAATGGAGTCAATTGAAACCGTTCCATCAAAATGTAGCATAAGGGAATCATCATTTTTACCCACATTTGTGATCTTTTATAGTAGTGACCGTCAAGACAGCATAAATAAGAAACTTTAATGGGCTACCGGCATCAACTACACCATGCTTTATCCCTTTGCTGAAATGAATGAAAACCTCATTTACAGTAAGTTGCATTAACATGCAACTAGATGATCCTTCATCTCATGATAGTACATACAGTCATCACTTTTATTACAAAGTCTTCTATTTTAGATAGAAAGTCGCTGCAATTGTAAATCAATTGAAACAGTAGATATAATATCAAGTAATGAAGCAGAATAAAGTGTGATTTTACATTTGGATTATATTGTTCAAAAGCACAATTTTAATACATGCAAGAAGTCTCAGGCACTCATAGATATGATTATACAGAGAATAGTTAGGAAGGCAGCAAAGAGTGTTACAACGCAAAGAAGTAAACAGAGACAGGAATGCTCCCGTACTCTACCATGATATCATTTAACATTCCTTGTTCAAGAGTGTCAGTTTTACCATATTCTCATTTTCCTTCACTTGATACATGCTTGTTCATAACCAAAAAGTCTATAAAAAAAAAAGAAAGATCTACAGCTGAAACTCACTCAATTTGACGGTAACCAAGCCACAAGAAATGCCCTAAATTACCAAATAAAAATCATCAGACACCATAAAATACACGAAAAATTAACAAATGAAGATGATCGTTTTGCAAAGACAAAGAACAATACGCAGAAAACACTGTAAAGTACTGAACAAGCACAAAACTCTACAAATTCATATGAAATTAATTTCACCATAGCTTCGATATACAAACTAAATACGTACTGTACAACACAAAATTGAACCATAAACCGCAAAATTCACCGACCAAACAAAATATTGAAAGCTCACAACTTTGGCCGCAAAACTATTACATGAATCCAGTGCCACGATAAAACTATTTTAAGTCATGAAATTAGATTCAGACAGATTTTATGGCCTCAATTCCGTGATTAAACGATAAAATCGACATTACAAAGATAAGTACATCCGAAAAAGAGATGATAAACGAGAAAATTACCGGTTGAAGGTTCGCCGTTACCGCTGTTTTCGCAGCCGCCGTGTCGACTGTGGACTATGGTGGAGCTGTGAAGCACGAGATGAACAAAGACTTGTGACTGGGAGTTAACAAATTGGGCCTCTCTCCACAAAGCTGTAATGGAATTGGGCTCCGAAAATAGAATTTAAAACCAATTTGCTATATTAAATCGAGGCCCATTTTAAATCTGTGGGCCCAAGTTCATTTTTAATGATCCTAAACGCTGCGTTTTCATTTTGAATCTTATGTAGGAGAAAGAGAATATTAAGATAATTTATAACAGATTTTCTGGTGGGCAAAATAATAATTTATGAGTTATATATTTCTCATATTTAATTAAGTTTCTTGTTAAATAATAGATAGATCAGTGGTATTGGGATTAAATTATGACTTTTTCACTTGAATATCACGAGTTCAATTCTCGTAAAAAAATGTATAACTTTTTATTTTCTTAAGGACACATTTACTTTGAGTGATGTGATTAAAATGGGATATATTAAATTGTGATTACTATCATGAAAAAATCACATAATATATCATGCTTAAGGCACTAATCACAAACTAATCCAAAATGAAGTAAACAAAAAATAAATGATGATTAGGCATGATATCATGGCTAATCACCCAAAGTAAAGGTGCCATAAATGTACCATAGTCCATAGACTAGTAGTAGTACGATTGATCCAATAAAAATTGAGCGTGATTATTATTTGTTTGTGGTTTGTGATTCAATGTGCTTGATTCAATGGCGATAATTTAATTACAAGTGAGTATAGTATACTAATATTTATATAAGTACTTTTGGTAGCTGAAGAAGACCATATGTTGTTCATTATGTAGACCATACAGAGAGGAAGCATTAAAAATTATGCGGCATGGTGGTTGAAGTTAATATTGCAAGAGTATAGACAAACAATTTTTCCTTCGCTTCTTTTTTGCATCTTTTTGCAAATAGAGCACTTCCCTAGACAACAATTGTAAGACGTCAGCCCGAAAGAAAGACAAAACAAGGACAAGTTAGATTTTAATTCCTTCAAAATGAAGAAAAAACTGAGACAACAAGCAATCAATCATGGCTGGATCATGAACTCAAATGTATGTTAGTAATATTACAGACGCATCAAACACTATATCAAGCTGTGGGAAGTTTCTAATTTGGCAACAGGAAGGAGAAACGACTGAGACGATACAAGAATTTTAGCCAGCCACGCATAATGACCCGAGCATTTAAATCCAAATTAAGGAAAATATAGGAAATCTGTCTGGAGTTGGAACAGTGGGTCAAGAAAACCTTAAGAGGCCAAGCAGATGATGAAGCAGATAAAACACAAATTACACACATTATCAACACACTAATGGATTATACGATATCAAGAATACAAGATTGAATATTTCAAACAATTAGAAGTTATTTCTGATCTCTGTTCATTATTGAAAAATTAAGATCCAGGAACCATTTAAGGTTTATAATTACATGCAGGTTGAGCAAGAGCTGGAGATTACAGAAAATTTCTAGTTTTCCTCAGGGTCAGTATATCAAATTTAATGTCAAATACAATAGAAATTATATTTTCATAGTCCTACTAACAAATAAATCTAAAGTCTAGAAGATAGATCACACAAATCCTAAAGTACATACAAGACCTACAATAGCTCTGAGCCAGTCATAAAGAAGTCCATCTCATACCTCACCGTTGCAATTCTCTTTATCTATATTCGATCTGGCACTTTGGCATGCAAAGAAACAGAAAAAGACCACAAACATTGTAGCAGCAATAGCATCTACAAGTATAATTACAAATATCTAGGCTCTTGTTCATCGAGATATTGATATTTCCAAAGCCAGATTCAAACAGAGAAAGAGCTGGCCACGTAAAAAGAACACTTCATTGTCATTCTCACCATACAAAAGTTTTCAACATAATGTAAAATACAGGGATCATTAAAAGAAAAAGAAACACATTCAATGAAACTGCTCCACAGAGTATTAATAGTAGCTGCATGGCGGCTGCATAAGATGCCAAAACATGAAAAAGCAACAGAATATCTATCCAGAGACACCAGTGAATGACAACCTTTAATTAAGCATCTGGAGTATAGTAATACATTTCTGGAGCAAGTCATGTTCAATCAGTTGAAAAGAAATTTCAACATAGATACTCTCATCTAGTTCGTTACCCAGAGATTTAACATCCACTTTGATGAGACCAAATTCCATAATAACATAGTGTATAGGAAGTACATTTCCAGAGGAAATGAGACTGAACCTTTTTCCAGCCAAAGCACAGAAAAGTGGGAATAAGCAGCGAAAATTCACTTGGCAAGCATGTTCTGCTGAGCTTGATTTTCCTGCTGCTGCTGATAGTTCAGTGGCCTCCTAAAGAGCATGATGTGTGGTTCCGGACGGTGGATTGCATAGTGGACCCATCCACGGCTCTGCTGAACTCCAATAGCACGCCACTCATTCTACCGCAAAAAAGGAATGCCACCGTCAATTACAGTAACATCCATAAAAGATATCAAATGTGGAGAGATTCTAAACAAGTCCCAAGACCAGAATAAAAGGAACAAATGACAATTTCTTTTGAGAATATCAAACAAAACAGAAGTTCTCAGTCAAAACACAATGAAATGATGACTAAACTCTGTAAAAGCCCTCATAATTTTCCCAAGCAAGTGGCACAGGATTCCTAAATAATGATGATTAAAACTCTGTCAAAGTCCTTTTGTTATTGTCCTGACCAAACAGTGTTGAATTTCTAAATACACTAAGCAAATCATTAATTGCACAGATACTTCAGAGGTACCACAGATGATTTATATCATTCATATTTAACTAACGATACCATAAAATTAAAAACCCTACCGATCAGAGACGCCCAATTCTTTGAATTTCTTACCAAATTCATCTAGCAACGAATGCAAATATCAATACGATGGAAACAGGAAAACCCTAATCCTTCCCAATTGACACAAAAAATCGCATGTCACTAAATATTTTAAATACTAAAAAAGAAGAACCCTAAATCCTAATTATGTATATTGATGAAAGCATCTTGAATAACTTACTTCTGAGAGAAGGCGATTCTTCGGAAGCAGTTTGGCCACCTCAGGTGGAAGAACCACGTGTCTGAAAAAATGCCAAAATCCAACAAGTAAATTTACTTCAAAAAAAATTCAAAAATTAAATAAATCACAAGCACCTGTACTCGTAGGTATCATCAAAGTACTTCTCCGAGTACTGGATCTGACCCATTCTCTATTTCTACTTAAAAAATCACTCTTTCACGCAGTAAAACAACCGCTGTGGTGATACAGGAATCTGCGGGCAAAAACAGCATCAACAACTCCAAAGATTCAAAGAAGAAGAAACTGTAATGAATTTCAGTCGTGTGTGAGAAATATACCTGAGAGAGAGAGAGAGAGAGTCAGGAGAAAGTGTAGGAGCCAGGGCAGGAAAAGGGGGTGTGG
Source organism: Sesamum angolense (assembly GCA_034509725.1). NCBI lineage: Eukaryota > Viridiplantae > Streptophyta > Magnoliopsida > Lamiales > Pedaliaceae > Sesamum > Sesamum angolense. Next base: position 19,322,379 of record JACGWL010000002.1, read on the forward strand.
GAGAAAAAGGGAAAGAGGTGTTTTAAGAAAGGTTGTTTCCGGAAATATAATAAATGGAGAACCATTTTTTGAATTTCAAATTTTCAAACACTTTTTTCCCGCTTTAATTAATTTAAATAAGAATGATTTGGTAATTAGTGTATTCATTATAAATTATTTGTTTTCTTATTTTTACTCATTGTTCTTTTCTTCGTGTGAGTCTCGCTTAATTTTTTCATAATTTATTATTTTAAAAAATCAATAAAAAAATTAAACAACATTCAGTTTCAAAATAAACTTAACACTTTGACAACGCAAACGCAAAACATTTTTTTTCCCAAGAAACAAAAATTAGCCATGAACTTTCCGCACTGCACACCATGTTGATGGTAACACACAATCTTCGCTATGTTGTCATCATCATATTACCTAAGGGGTAAATCTTTTGAGGGAAGAAAATAACAATAGTATGGTAAAATTTCTATATCTTGTCATAATTTGTTGATGAAAACGGTAAATATATTGGCACATATAGACAATTTTATCCTTTGTTTTTATATTTATATGTAAGGTTGAAATGATAAATTCGTAATCAATCACATTCAGATAGGCTAATTTCTTGAGTGATAAAGTATAATTGTTATCGTTTATTTATCAATTCGGATCATGGGCTTTGGTACGGGTGTTAATATGGGTTAAGACCCATGTTTTTCAACCCAATCAAATTCAACTAATTTTGAGTTGGGTTGGATTTGCTATAATTTAGAATAACTTGTTATGATTGATATTTAAATAAAATTATATTTTATACAGGTTGGATATAAGTTCTAATGGGTCTAATATGGATAGATTATGGATTCATCCCATAAAATAGAAGTAAAAATTATTAATATAAAATAGAAGATAATGCTTTTTCTTCAAAAAAAAAAAAAATTGCAATTTGATGTTAAACCAATGATATTTCATATGAATATTGAGATGAATACAACATCCTATAATAATTATTTGAATTAGATAATAATAATGAACAAATTCATTAAATTCACAATTTAACTATATTTTTATTTCATATAATTATATAAGTTGCTAATTAAATAATAATTATTTGAATTAGATAATAATAATAGAATAAGACTTATATATTATTTTAATAATGGCAATACTAATTATTTATTGGAAATTAAATATAATTGTAGTTTTAATGGTAAATAATTCATTATTTTTGTTATCTACTAATTTTTTTATTTTTTTATTCCTGACATAAAAATTTCAACATACTAGTTTTAGTATCAAATTTCTAAATACTTTTTACTTCTCACTTAAAAAATTTTGTACTTCCCAGTCTTTTTTTAATCAATCAACCGTTTTTAGGTTTAAAACATTGATGTGCGTGGTTATTAATAAAGAATAAAGTATGATACAAGTTAGTCTTATATCAATTAGTAGTTTTTTTTTTTTTTTTAACAGTCCAACTATCGTCCTCTATTTTTTTCATAGTGTGGAAATTTTGAAACTTCTAGAATTCAAATTAATAAAAATGTTCATACTAGATCAATTCAATCCGCTTAGAACCCAAGTTGTTTTGAATCCGTTCATTTGAACCCATCTCAAACCCAATTCATTTTAGACTCAATTCAAACTTGATCCAACCCGCCCTATTTGCCACCCCTTACTTTGACTATTCACACGAGTATGACGGGCAACGGGACAAGTTTAGGATAAGCCTAGACTTGACATCAGCTGACCCTAGCCCAAGATTTGTCTTTAGTTGGATTTGAAACTCGTCTCGCCCCATTTTAAATCCACCCTCATCCTAACCTGACTTTGAATTTAATGAGTATAACTCGAGAAAAAAATTGATTTAAATTCTCATTTTCTCTAATTGATCAAAATAATTTTCTAAAGAAAATAAAATCCATATTCATAAATACCTGTTCAATTATTATTATTATTCCATTAAAAACATAATTGACTTTTTTATGTATTAAATAAAATTTTGAATCTTTTAAAAATGCATTAAATATATTTATAAATATTTTCATGGCAAGCCTTCTGTCACGTCCATAAAATAAAAACTCGTCCTCATACAACTTATTCATGGAGGGATTCATTATGTCCGTCTCACTTGTCATCCCTATACGTAGATGAAAATATCCAATATGTATATAATAGCTGCAACATCAACATGATTTTCATTTTTTATATTAAAGAATCGTGGTAGAAAAATTATTTTTTTCTTTTCATAATAAAATAATTACCAACAACAACTTAAATAAGAAGACCATCAACGGGGCCCAAAATAATGAGACGTTAGGTAACTTTCATTTGGGGTTCATTGAAAGAGGAAATAATTTGTGGTTCACTTTATATGCTTCACTTAAGAAACTTTTGGGGTGAGCATTTGAGCATTACGACCTAATAATATTGTCATGTCTTTTCACTCCACATCACATAAATATGCCAATTGATGGCAATTAAGGCAACATGGTTTTAGTGCTTTACAAGAAAAACCTTGGATTAGGCAATAATGGCTAAGGATTAAGATTCTAATTTAATTTTGTTGTCTTCTCATGTATATTAAATATTGTCGATGAAACAAATTCATTTTTTCAAATCTTACTTAGAGCAATTTTGAAAACGGACGTTCTTATACCAATTAAAGCTGAAGGGAATACCGATTAAAAGGGTGAGCACAAGGGCATGTTGACCGACACAACGATGGCTCCATACCGGATAAAAGGATAGGGGCAGAAGAGAAAATGACTGAAGTAGGTCTCACTCTGGTTTGGAACCAACAACTCTCTATAATACCAATAAAATTATTAGAAAATTGAAAGAATCTCTCAGTTAAAACGTTATGATGATCAAATTATTTAGACGAGAGAGAACCAGTGTAAGATATTTTTTTGTGTAGTAGTCTAGGGTCCCTGCAAAATCTATTTAGATGAGTCTTCCTCCTTATTATTGTTCTCTTTTTCATAGGAAAAGACTGAAAAATAAAGCTCACTTGGCCCTTCCCGTGCTTCACAAAGCTCTACATTCACCCTCTTAAAGCCAACAGGCGAAAATGGAACCAAAATTGATGGTAAGGGAATGTCTGCAAAAGCTTCGGTTGTTAGAATAATATACTTTTTGAATTAAAAACTAATTTTTTTAACAATGTTAAGTATTTGTGAAAAACAACTAGAAAGATGAAATTAAATTGGAATTGTAAGGGAAAAAAAACTTATAAAAAATAATTTAATTAATAAAAGACTGTTTTAACCCTGTTTATTAAAACCCGTTATCGTGAGAAAGGATAAAATAGTCTGAAATCGTATTAGATTTATCTAGCACCTAAAAATGAATGCTTACAAGTACTTAAATTTTTTCATTTAAATACTTGTAAACAGTTTTTTCTCAAATCAAAAATTGAAAAAGTACTCTCTCAAAGACAGATACCGAATACTCTTCAAATCACCCACAAGGCCAAAGCCAACATTTTCTTTTTGCATGTTGTTCTAGAGACCCCTCCAAATAGGCAAATTGACTGTGGATTGATTGGATTTGGGGAAGAAAACAGAAGGGGCATAGTACAAAAGGACACATGCAAAGAGATAAGTAGTAGAAATGTCATGTTGTTAAAAGTACAATGAAATTGTTTCATCAACTTATGATATTGTCCTTGTGACAACAGACACAGTTGAGGCATTGAAGATGCATAAAAGCCCATCAATCTACCTACATCAACAACTGCCCTCCCATGTACTCTTCAACTCTTGGGGTCCTCATTTTATCCATATTTAGGCTCAATAATACAAACATAAGATGTACTTGCCCATGCATTATGTTTCACTCTCTCGAATGACAACTTTTACTTGGATATTTGCGTCGCTAGTGAATCGACAATGCATGTCGTGTTGTGTTTGATATATAGATCGCGCGTTTATGAATACTTTGTCGCTGATTATAATGCACATAATGCATACATATAAAATGCAATACAAAATACAACAGTAATTTCATCATAAGATTTGAACTGATTGTAGAATTGTTTTACTTACGAGACATATATATTTTCAAGAATTCAAGCATCAGAGTAAAATGGATTATCTTCGAGTAAGATGAGTTTAAATTTTTATGATTTTTTTTTTATTATACAAAAATCTTCCCTTTCCCCCCCTCTAATTTGATTCATTGAATTTTGGATTTCTTAAATGTATAACATATTGCTTTATACCTACTTTTTTTTTTTTTTTCTTTCCAAACTCAAATTGAGTATGATGCATTGTATGTATAAATCCTAGCAAAATCAACATATTTATAATGGCACATATTGTATGTAAAATTGCTCGAACCTATAATTTATTTAGGATCGAACTGAATTCAAAATTCTTAATTACAAAAATAAAAATATGTAACACAACGACAAAATGTGTAGTTGTCCCTAACAAACATAAAAGCGATTCGCTAATCCGGCCGTTTCTCTTGAATTTTAAACTTTATTGCAGCACCAATAATGTTGTGTTGTGAAGGGACAATGGCCCATAATTCTTCATAAATAATTACAATGATTAGATTATTAATTTTTGCTAATCATGGTATTATGAGTAAAGTAGATGTTTGTAGATCCAGACTCACTTCGAGTTTTCTAAGGTTTGTTCGAAAGCCCATCATACATTTGGGCACTGATTTTGCTCCCACGACTTCAGACATTAAAATGGCTTCTGGGATTTATTTAATCTTTCATGATTAGGACATTAATAAATAAAAAAACAATTAGTTTTATTTTTGTTCATGATATGAAAAGTGCCCGACTTATAGTTGTCATTGGATACATGGTCACAGCGTAAAAGTCGCCTTTTCCATGCACGAGACTGAGCCATCGACCAATTATAACAATTCCTCTGGGTTCTTTTTCTTTCTTTCTTTCTTTTTTTTTTTTTTTTTTTAAGGAAAATTCTGATAGATAATGTATTTTACTCATTTTGGACTAAAAGGGTAATGATATCTCAAAAATATATTTTTAGTTTTAATACTTAAAATATACATCAATATTGGAAATAATGGCCTTATTTGGTTTTATTTTTATTCTCAAATTTCAATTAAAGTATTTTCAAGTGAATTTTTAATTTTGTATTGAATTTCATACGAAAAATAAAAAAATATTGAGTAGATATTTTTTTTTATATGTTCTCTTGCGAAGAACCATAATAGAATGAGAATAAGATTGCATTAGAATATTTTGTAATAATTTTTTATATGAAAAGAAGTGATATAACAAAAATATGTTTGTATTATAATGTTTGTATCTTTGTGTTAGTTCTTTTATATGAGAAAACGTGATAAAATAAAAATATATTTGATATAGGATATTTTGTGATAACTTGTTTTTATTTTTCTGTATAACTTATAAAGTGTTGATCTAAAATTTGTTATATTTACAAATATATTTTTAATATTTAAAAAAATTATAAATACTTTTCAGGACTTGATGACCGTCTAACAAACACCCCTCACAATAATATCAGGAGAATATTTATAAAATTTTAAATAATAAAAGATATTTATAATTATGACAAATTTGAAGAGAGTTCATTATAATTTATCTTTAAAAAAAAAAGAAAAAAGTAATAGAATAATTTTTTGAAATCAATGGCCAAATCCTACAAAAAGAACCAATAAAGTAGGATCGTAATTCGAAACAATATAAAATTAAAAATAACACTTTAAAAGTGAAACCAAATAAGGAAAAAAATTAACTTTTTAGTTCGTAACTTGAAGCTTGCAATATTTAGATGTTTTTGAATTAATTATGACCATTAATATAAATTCTCAAATATAAATAAGTTATAAATAATAGAGAAATTAGCCCATTTGAAATATCAAAGTACTACTATTTAAAGGTCTCGTAACATGTGTGTGTATAAAGATACATTTATTCAAATATTAATATTTTTATACATACATCTTTATGATGTAAATTTCACTTTTTTAAAAAAAAAGGAGTGTATAATTTACTCTTTACCTTAAAATATGAAAAATAAAATAATAAATTTATATTATTTTGAAAGGGTGGAGTGGTTGAACCTGAATTCCCGAAATAGACCGGCCTCGCCCTCCATGTGGAAGCAACTCCCTTTGCCCCTAATCCCGCAAAGTGTGAAAAACAGGGCATATAAAAACCAACAAGAAAGCCAAAAATCACTGTAATTCTTCCCCCACAATTTTAGGTCAAAAAGCAAAAAGGTGTTGGATCAAGTACAAACAAGTAAAATTCATTTATTAAATTAGGTATTATTTGAAAATAATAATTAATTAATTGCTTTGATTTGATTTAAGGTTCGAATTTCAAGTCATGAGCTAGTTCTGAAGTATATTTGCGCTCACAAATATTTAAAAAACTAATACTAGATACGCTTTAGTTATAGCTTTCCGATGTACGTCTAAAACGTGAAATACTGCTAGAAAAAATATACTTGAAATTTGGAGTTATGTATTTATAGAAATGATCAAATTATAATTTGGAGCGGATCGTTGATATAAATATGTATTTCATCCTATAAGTTTTACTTATTTTTTAGTCCATACAAAAATAAAAAGATAAGAATTATTAGAGAAAGATATTTGAGCGACTTGGTTGATTGGTGGAGAAGAGGAATTGGCAAGACAGAAGAGAAGGTGGGATGAGCCTCATGGGATAATTATGCTTCTTAGTCCCACGTTCGCCACGTGGCCGTCTGGTTTTAATTTCTTCTACATAATAATTGTAATTAGAGAAACAGATTAAGAAAAAAAAAAAAAAAAGGGAAAAAGAACAACAAAGTCATGTAACATTTGGACGATTGATTAATTAAAAATAAATGATACTTGATTAAAGATTTATAAATTTCAATGGGATTTTAAGGGAAAATTGCACTTTTGGTCCCACAGGATAGGTACTGTTGCAATTTTGGTCCCATACGTTATGAGCTCAGCACTTTTGGTCCCACAGAAATAAAAAGTGTTGCACTTTTGGTCCCAACTCCGTTTAAACCGTTAAGTGATGATGGAAAACCACTTTTAGAAGGTCCAATGTGGTTTTTTATGGTTTGAAAACCACTAGGCTTTTTTGAGGGAATTATATTGATTTTGTTGCATTTTTAATGCATTTCACTATAAAATGGCAAAATTTTCCCATTAAAATTTACAAAAAATTAAGATGCACAGTTATAATAGATAAAAAATTATATATGCAAAAAAAATAAGTTGCACACTTATGATAAATAAAAAAATATTATTATGAATAAAATATTAAATTATGTGATTGCAAAATTAAAATGACGTTGAAAAAAAATAAAAGTACTGCAAAATTAAAAGTAAAAAATGAACTGATTGCATTGATGCCAAAATTCACTATTAGCACTATACTGATTTAATCATGTTTTATCCCTGCCAAAAAGGTTTGTCACCATGACAAACATTTTTTAGTTGGAATATTTTTTGCAGTGTAACCAAGTGCATTTACTTGAATTTGGTTCTGTAATTAGTTTTTGGGCAAATCTATAATTTTTTTTTCTTTGGCAATTGCAAATATTGGCAATTCTTTTAGAATGTAAATTGCATATTTGTGCATAGTTGGCACAAAGAAAACATGGTTAAATTTACAGTGAATTTTGGCTTAAATGTAGTTAGTTCATTTTTTTGCTTTTAATTTTGCAATCACATAATTTAATATTTCATTAATAATAATATTTTTTAATCTATCATAAGTGTGCAATTTATTTTTTTGCAAATATTTTTTTTATCTATTATAAATATGCAGCTTAATTTTTTGCAAATTTTAGTGGGAAAATTTTGTCATTTTATAGTGAAATGCATGAAAAATGCAACAAAATCAATATAATTCCCTCCAAAATGCCTAGTGGTTTTCAAACCATAAAAAACCACCTTGGACCTTTTAAAAGTGGTTTTCCATCCTCACTTAATGGTTTAAATGGAGTTGGGACCAAAAGTGCAACACTTTTTCTTTCTGTGGGACCAAAAGTGCTGAGCTCATAACGTATGGGACCAAAATTGCAACAGTACCTATCCGGTGGGACAAAAAATGCAATTTTCCCGGATTTTAACACAAGACCCGAAGATTAAATCAATAAATATTACTAGTTAAGAAATTGTGACGATAATTAAGTGATAATAAAGTTACTTTTTAAGTGATTTAGTCGATTGCCGTGTCATAAATTTGGATTGTTTGTATATACATAGGTCACAAAATTTTGCTAGTTACGTATGATTTGGTTGGTTGACCATTATTGATTTCAATTAAACATACTAAATTTTTTAGTAGTCGTAAACGGATTTATTAAGTTTTTGTATTGATTGTTATAGTATTTAGTACTTAGACGTTATGACACGCTGCTTTTGCGTGCATATAATAAATTATTTTTCAAGTTTTAAAATATATTATACATAAAAGTAAAAATTTTACAAATCAATACATTATATTAAAAATCTAAATAAAAAAATTAATTTATTAGTTAATGTATAATTTAGAAAGTTGAATAAGTTAGTCATTTTATTAGTTAAAGGACATTTTTGACTTTATAAAAAAATTAGTGTGTCGGTATCATTAACCGTCATTTGCGACTATAGAGCCACTTTTATTTTTATATTAGTATAAAAGTATATATGTTAATGGTTAAATATGAAAGTCCAAATATGACATAGTGACATTAAGATTGTTGCTCATCAATTTTTCTATCAGACAATAAATCATATATTTATGATGTTAATCGGTAAATATTTCAGAAAATAATTGTAAAATCTTCAGTCTTAAGAAATTAAGTCATTTGAATTACTGAAAAATTGGATAGCAATATCACTCTTTAAAAATATAAATAAGGTGCATGAATATAGAAACATAGAAGAATTTATCAGTACTGCGAGATCTATTATTTCAACTCACATAATTTATATGTTTAATATTTCAATATCACCCACATAAAAAAATCCCATAAAATTCAAAATAATTTCACTGAAAATATAAATATAAATATAAAAAAAGATCCGAATGGAACCAGAAATTTCATAATGACAAAGACAAGCAACCACAAGTAAGTAATAATAAGTGTATTCGAAAAAGCACATATTTTGTCTTGCAATCCACATTCCATAGTCCACACGATTAGCAATACAATCACAATTCTATGCTTCTTACCGTTAAATACAAGAAATATGGGGGTAGATTTGCAATTTCGTGAAAATGAAAGGACTGCGACACGCGGCCTTCGCCCGTTAGTCAAAGAGATCTTGTTTTACGGGCACAGGAAAAAATAGACGTTAGAGTTACGGCCAAATTTCCGAGAGGTTAAATTAAACGTTGCCGCTGACTTGTCCCTTCCCTTCCCCCCTTTTTTTTATTTTCTTTATTTTTTTGCTGTTATTATTATTTTTCATGAATAAATCCCACCTCTTCATCTTCTCTCTCTATAATTTATCCGTAACTGACCCTCTCTCTCTCTCTCTCTCTCTCTCTGTGTAGCCCATATTGGTGCATTGAATGTGAAGAGCGGTGATGTGTAATTGAATGTGAAGAATTGTGCGGCGTGATAGTTGCAGCAAGGTAGTATTGTATTTATCATTTTGTTTCCCTTTTGTTTGGTCAATTATGTTGGTGAGAATGGTGTTTTTGTTTTTCTCGATGATTATACTTTTGTTAAATTTATGCGCGACTATGCGGATTTGATTTTTTGATGTGTTGTGCATTGGTTTGGTATGGATTTTAAGGGAACCGATAACATTTTTATTTGAAGGGAATGAATTAGTTGTTTTTTTCCGCAGTTTTTCCTTAAACCCATTTGGATTCGTTTCTTGTTTCAGTTTCAAAGTGTTGGCAAATTTGAATTTTGGCAGTTGCTTTTGTTTCCCTTTTCTTTTTGGGTGAGTTGTCATTGGTCAGGTACAAGATGGATCTGCAAGTTGCAACCCTTTTCCTTTTTCTTTTTAAATCTTTAAATTTTGTAAGCATCTTCGGTTATATCTTTTTTTCCTTAGGGGGTGGATGAAGGATACATATTTCTAGAATCTAACATGAATTGTTTGACTTTTGTGCTTGAATGTTAGCAATAACAATTTTCAAGATTTTTGCAGGTATTATTGGATTACGTGAGTTGACTTTGAAGTGCCAGTATGAGGCTGATGATGAATTATGGATACAACGATGTGAAGTAGTTTCTTGCAAATACTCAGTGTTTCTGAGTAAATTTTGTTCCAGAAAACCGTCGAGGTTGAGTACCTTGATTCTTGTTTAATGTAATAAAATTTTGAAAAATGGCTGTTGCGGGTTTGCATAATGTATCTGCTTTTGGTCCTTCTTTCTTTGGGGAGTCACAATCTCCAGTGTCGACTCAGTGGGGTGATGAACAAGGCAGGCCTAGCCCCCGGGCATCCTCTCTCTTGCAAATGTGGCGGGAGCTTGAGGGTGACCATGTGGTGAACCATTCTCGCAGGTTGAGGCGAAATAGAAATGGTCCTGATTCTGAGTGCTTAAGTAGTTCCATGTCGGTGGGACAAGGAAGTGATAATGGGCATGATATCTCTGAAGATGCAGATGAAACTGAGAATCAAGGTGCCACAGGTTCTGAGATGGAGCATGAGATGGAGCATGAGGATAATAACAGTATAATATCTGAACAATCTAGTGACTTGGGAGAAACTGAAAGGGAAAGAGTTAGACAAATTTTTCGAGAATGGATGAACAGTGGTGCAATGAGTCATTCATCTAATGGCTTCCATCTAAACAATAGATCAGGGCCACAATGGCTTGGTGATAATGAGTGTGGAAGGGTGAGAGTTATCAGAGAATGGGTACAAATGAATGCCCAGCAGAGAAACAATCAGGAATCCCATAGTGGTGGAGATGCTGAAGCTGGTTCTCAGATTGAGCAGGTGTGTGATGGATTGGTTACCACTCATGCTCAGATTGGTGCACGAAGACCCATTCGAAGATTATGTGGTAGACAGACTCTTCTTGATCTTCTCCTGAGGGCTCAATCTGAGAGGAAAACAGAACTTCACGGTTTGTTGGAGCAGAGGCCAGTATCAGATTTCGCCCATCGAAATCGCATTCAGGTTATAATTCATTATATAATGCATTTCAGTAGTATACATTCTTTCAACTCCTTTTCGGGAGATAGTTGTGTCACATGGGTAGTTTGGGTCTTCACTTTTCTATAACTTGTATAGCTAATTATAATGCCATCTTGTAGGCTCTCCTCAGAGGTAGGTTCTTAAGAAATGAAAGATTGACCCCAGACAAGAGACCATCTTCTGTGGCTGCAACTGAACTAGGTCTGCTAAGGCAAAGGCATACAGTTTCTGGACTCAGGTGATCTTATGCTATATGTTCCTGATATTCAGCCCCAACACAAAGTGACAGTCTGTGCATATTTCTTTTGTTTTTTCTTGAGGTCTGCTATGCTTTGCTCAGCATTTTTCTCTTCTGAGGTGATGACCATTTACAATGCTAGAAGTCGTAACTAACAATAATGTCTGTTTGGCTTATTAGCCATAAATATCTGAAGACTCTTTGCTAGTTTCCTTGTTGGAAGATATCAACTGGATTAGTGCTTGTATATTGGGATTGTAATTTATATTTGGTTGGTAAGTGCTTTATGATACGTCTCTAGCATGCCGCTTAAATTTTAAAATTGATCATCTTTATTGTAACGAAGCTCATGCCTCAACTTTTTATTTTGTTAATGCTGTTGGCTTTAACTGAATTTACCTCTTGGAGTGTTAAGACATTTGCTGGCTAATCTTTTACTTTCCTTATTTTTGTTACTAAACTAATGGCTTAATGATATGGCAATACAGAGAAGGATTTCTCTCCAAATTGGATAATTCTGCTTCAACTTCAGCCAATAGCACTGAGTTGGACTCCTCTTTCTGTGATGAAAATAATGGTGAATCAGAGTCCACATGCATGGAAAGGGAATTGGCAGGAATTGATACAACACCTGACTCAGAAAGTGCTGTAGATAGAAACAGGAGGCTACAGGAACTTGTAACGCAAGCAACTGAGTTAGGAAATCCTGTTTTGCACAATGATAGAATTGAGCAAGAAGTGTCTATGGATAATGAGGGAAACATGCAAGAAGTGTCTATGAACATTGAGAGACACCAGCAAGAAATGTCTCTGGATGTTGAAAGTGCTGATAGCAGACTGGATCCAACTTTGAACAGGGAGGCAACTGAACAAGCATCTGCTGATTCGGAGTATGTTGGTAGTGGACATGGTGAAGAGATCAATGCCAATACCAATGAATTGCCATTAGAAACCGAGGATGCAAACTACAGTGGACAGCGCGAAATACTTGATGAACATTATGAACCAAGAAATGGTGCAAGTTCTGTTCATGACGTAGCTGGTAATACCACTGACTTGGGCAGAAACACAAGCGAACAATTTGAGGGGCAAGATGCTTCAGCACGAGTGGATGAGTTCCAAGAGTCAGGACCAGAGTTTGAAGCCAGCACCTGGCAACAGGTAACTAATGTTGCATCCACAGAATGGGTGGATGATAGCAGAGAAGAAACGGCTAGAAGTTGGCAGGAAAGCTCGGCTAATCAATGGCTTCAGGGAACATCTGATAATGCCCTGGAGCAAGATCAGATGCAAGAATCACAAGAAGACTGGCCAAGCCACGATTTGCAAGAAGCTATTGATAGTTGGCTAGACATGCCTTCTGGAGATGTTGGTACGTCTGTTAGAAGGTTGCCCACATTTTATTTCCCTGATGATGATAATGATCACAGTATGGAACTTAGGGAGCTTTTCAGCCGGTATGCAATCTCATAACAGTTGACTGAAGTAATTTCCTGCACCAAATTCATGACTTTTGTGTACACCCTGTATTTAACTTTTGTTTTCTGATGTAGGAGACGCGTCTCTAGCCTTCTTCGAAGTGGTTTCCGGGAGAGCCTAGACCAGGTGCTACAATCTCATGTGGAACGGCAAGGGCATGCTTCTGGTGGCTGGGAACTGGATGATGCATCTTCTTCTCCTAGCCTAGTTGAGCAAGACCAGGGACAGCAAAGCGATAGAGCTTTGGCTCTATCTGCTGATAGACATCCATTTGCTCCTAGTTCCAGCCTGGTCACTGCATCACAGCCACTTTGGGATGATGAGTTGCAGGGTCTAAATTTGGCACACAACAGTCTTAGCCAGCAGTTGGGAACGGTAATCCTCCTTAATTGCCTGAAACTCCCGTGAACCATGCCCACTTTTTCTGGACTCTGATTCATCAACTCCCCAACAATCCCTACTTGAAAATGGGTTTTCCTTCGAAATTGAGGGATCTATAAGATGTTCTCGTGTACAATGATAGTTTTTCAAATTTTCATATCCTTTTATTGTACTTCAGTGCTTCTGGTCATAAACTTCATTTTTTCCTTGTGTAAAAATTGAAGTTATAAATTTCAGTTACCCATCACTTCTTCAGTTGTTCGTTTGTCAAATTGCAAATTTAGCTCTCACATAACTTATCACCATCAAATTCTGCTTATGCGTATTAGGAGTGGGAGGTAATCAATGAGTTGAGGATTGACATGGCCAGGCTTCAGCAAAGGATGAACAACATGCAAAGTGTGCTGGAAGCATGCATGGATATGCAAATAGAATTGCAGCGTTCAGTGCGGCAAGAGGTTTCTGCAGCTTTAAATCGGTCAATCTTAACAAGTGGTGAATTTCCAACTGGATATTATTTGAAGTTCATGATCTGTGCATTTATTATGGTTGTATTGGAACTTTTGGTTTTTCTCTATGATATATATCGCATTTTCTTCTTTCCAGGTTTAGAGAAGAAAACATTTTCTTTGTGAATATTAAAATCCTGCTTCTTTCTTGCTGCGTCTTTGTGCCTCAACATATAGTGTTTTTTCTTCTCCTTGATTTTGACTTGACCATTCCCACTGATGCTATCAGATACAGATGCATCAAAGAGGAATACGACTTGTGATGAATCTCCATGGGATCATGTAAGGAGAGGGATTTGTTGCTTGTGCTGTGATAACAAGATTGATTCCTTGTTGTACAGGTAATTAATGTGCCTATCTATATAGATACTGAGAAAAACTAAGGATAACTATTATATACACACTTTCTAAGCTTTGTCTAATAAGAATAGATACCTTCTTTTTCAATCATGATACCAATATCAGTGATGGCTGTCTTAGAGGGTAATTAATTTAGGAAAATAACCTTTTTATCTCTCCCTGTTAGTCATCTTAAAAATACAAACCCGAAGTTCGCTGAAAGTTAAAATGACCAAATCACCCTCTGTTGGCTGGCCTCTGGAATTTACATCAAACAACAACAAAGTTCTAAGTAACATATTATATTAAAACTCTCAGTTACCGCTAGTATTTTTCTGTTTAGCCATTCATATAGCGAATATAGATCTAGAGGTGTGTATTGCGCATAGATCTGCATGCCTTACTGATAATAAATCAATCAACAAGTCTCTGAAAGATTTAAAACAAGAATTAGATGAGAATGATCTCTTTTTCTCTGAGCAGTCATATACTCCTCCAGTCCCATTGTTAAATTTTCAGTTTGACGAGTTTTAAAATGAGGTTTTGTGTATTTCTATATTATAGCCCTCAAAATTAGTGATCAAAAGTTTAAGTGAGAAGGTGTTTTTCCTTTTTAGGAACTGAGCTGGATTTTAGATGTTCAAGAAGGAAATAGGACCAGAAATAGGAGAGGGACCATAAAGTATTTTGTATACATTCTCCTTTTTTTTGTTTTTTCCTTTGGCATTGGCTTGTTTCAAATTTTCTTCTTCCTAATCTCTGAGATCATCTTGCTGCCACCTTACACCGCAACTCCAGTTCTACCTCAACCCCCTCCAAATCCTTAGGCCGACCAATTGGCATGAAAAGCTTGGCTACATTTAATTGCGAGTGGTAAATGAGACAGGAAATATGGATGGGTAATGATGGTTTACCAAGTCTGGTGACTTGCTTATGAGATTTGGATGAGATGGCTGAAGGCAGAAGAAAATATGAAATAGGGGAGAACAATGATGGAGGCTTGTGGTTTAGGTTTTTTGGATGGGGCAGCGGATGCCAAGGTTTTCTAATGTGTAACAGGTGGAAGAAAAAAGAAAAGAATATATATATATATATATGCATATATGTGGAGATATATATATATATATATATATATATATATATATATATATATATAAATCCTATAGTCAAATAATCTGTAAGGAAACATGTATGTCTGCAGAGGTTATCAATGTATATAGTAGGGGATGTCTGTCCAAAAGATTAAAGTGCCTATAACATGTGCAACACCATATAACAAGGAGTGTATATAATTGGATGTGCCCCACAAATGGCCTCATATGCTATAAAGTGATTTTTACCATCCCAGCATAGATAATCTATGCTGGGGCCTGAATTTCTTGAAAACACTCTTTACTTTTAATATGGATGGTTTCCAAGTATTCATCATGCAACTATTCTTGTCATGATGCAAAAGCATTAAACTTGATCATACTCTATCTACGAAAAAGTAAGACCATCTCCTTCTCACTCGATGCAGATGTGGGCACATGTGCACCTGTTCCAAGTGTGCTGAAAAATTGGTCCAGGGTACAGGGAAGTGTCCAATGTGTCAGGCCCCAGTAGTCGAGGCCGTTCGAGCTTATTTTACCCAGTAGTAGAAAAAGAAAAAACAGCATATTGTGTACAACGATGAGAGATGAAATAAGAAGCTTGCTTTCTGATAAGTAGCTCTGTTTTCCCCTTCCTCCAGGTAATTAATCTCTTTAGCTTTTTACACATTTCCATCATGCTATTCTTTTAATTCTATTTTTAAGTAAAAAGAATGTCTTCTTTCCACAGCGGGGCACCTCTGTTATTGTATAAGTTACATGCGTCTACTTGCATCTTAATTATCTGCAGTCAATTTCCCCTCAACAGCCGAAAGCATTACTTACCACTGCAATTGGATTTAACCAAATTACTGATTTATCTGACTGAAAAGTCATTGGTTATTAGTGATGGCTTTATTGTGAATAAAGAGATTTTGAGATAGAAGAAGGCTTGATGAAGTTTAAGCTTACCGCGATTTGTGCATTGGCGTGTGCATATACACTCTTACAAAGCTTGACTAGTAATGTAAAAGGAGATGGATGTACTCTTATATACACAAGTGAAGTATTGTGCAGCTATGATGGAAAATTATGGCAAATGCTGCTTCCATTATTTGTTAAAACAGTACTCTTTTTTGAGGCTTTGTGAAATACTTATTGTGGGGGACTACTTCAAGATTTACCATATGGGTTATGAGATCAATTTGAGGGTTATGTAAACACACGACGATGTTAATATTTCACTTTATGGTGGATGTTGGCTCCCAGGAAATCAGACTATTTGGTAAAGTCTGGTGAAACAATATGCGTTATGGAATTGATATAGCATAAGTGTACGTAGGTGCATTCGTATTCGATAGATTTGGTATATGTACTTGCATGGGAAATGTGAATGGAATACGCGTTATGGTGTATTCATTATTTCTATTTATCAATTATTTGAATGGAATCAACTAAGAAATGATGTATAATTTTATTGTCTTCTAATTTTGTGTATGCCTAGAAATACTATGAATCCTTATTTTGTTCCTAAATTTGTTCCATTCTAATTGATTTAATTCATACATACACACCCTGTTCTTAGTTACTACTTTAAAGGTGCGTTAATTTAAAGTATTTCTTTTAAATCTTTATGTAACTTAAAATATATAAAAAATAACTGAAAAGATTTTCTGGAGACGTGTGAATATAACTTTTCTTAAAGTGTCTATAACATCATACCTATAAGAAACTTTTGCATTTTTCTTCACTACGTAAAGTATATATATATTGGACAGTATGCTGCCTTTGGACTTTAATTTCGTTAGATATGTTATTATATTTAATATAAATCTTATGTGCATATTTTTTAAATAAATAAAATAATATAATTTTTTTATACACGCAGCATACATATATTAAATGCAACGACAAAATTAATGCGTATTAGAAAATTGAGTGAGGTTTTTTCAAGCTTAAATTGTGTTCTAAGCACGTGATATATTTACATTAGCCAATCAACAAAGATTTGATTGAAGCAGTGTCTTTGAGAAAGTAATTGAAGTCTGAGTCATCACTTCAATTATCTATTGCTAACAATTCACCTCACTGGCAAATAAAAAAAAAAGGTATGCAAGAAATGGAGATGTGCCCAACCATGTTTTAATTTAGTGATTAAGATTCAAATTTTATGAATTATTTTATAATTATAAGTTTGAGTTTTATTGAACGTATGCGTGTGAGTGTGTGTTTATGTAAATTTAATTTGTAATTTTTAATTATATTAATATATTGATCAGATCAATATATTACACATTTTATTGAAAAATTGATAATTATATAATTATTATTTTTATATAAATGTAATTTATCCCTTTATATAACCAATTATGAAATGCAAAACCAAATGTCATAACAACTTTCAATGTATCGTAATTAATTTATTTTAATTTCAGTAGACATATTATTATTTGTCAATCAATTTCATAATATATATAGCGTCATTGATTTTATTACAAAAAATGGAAAAGCAAAAGGCAGATGTCAAAACAAAAGATTTCGATCAATAAATGAGATGAGCAAACACTCAACCCTCCAGAACCTACCATACTTCCAACCTATTATTTTAGTTAAGGGTAAATTACAACCACCTTCCCTGAGATTTGGCATAATTACAAATACCCCCTCGTTGTTTGAAAAATTACAAATACCCCCTGATGTTTGATAAAATTATGTAATCCTTGGATGGAGGTATAGAAATGTCAACTTTGCCCTTACTGTATTTTTTTATTTTTATTTTTAAAAAATAAAATCTTATAAAAATATTGAATGGGATGGATGAAATTTTTTTAAAAATTATAAAAAAAATTATCACCTTAGTTGATAAAAAAATATTTTTTAAAAAAAAAAAAAAAATTATAAATTTTAATTCATAAGGGTATTTGGTCAGTTCACTATAAAAAATGAATAGATTGGGGTAATTGTTAGATGGTTGTTAAAATTAGGGGGTATTTGTAATTGTTCAAACAACGAGGAGGTATTCGTAATTATGCCAAACCTCAGGGGGTAGATGTAATTTACCCTTTAGTTAATTAATAATGATTTAAACGCTAGAACCCTCCAGATTATCTATCTAATTATTGAGTTCGATTGTTTTTTTTAATTTTAATTTTAATTTATTTATTCTATTTTATTTTATATATGTTGCATTAATATTATTTTACCATCCCTATGAAATGATAAATAGATAAAATATATGTATATATACCTATTAACAAAAACGATAAAAATAAAAAAGAGCGATTCGACCTCCTAAGCTTTTAAAATAAGAAGTTTTATTTTTTAAGCCTGCTACTTTATAAATCATATATTTTGCTTATGTATCTGAAAATTGATTGTTTGACAATAAACGAGTCTTAATTGTTTTAACATATATACTTTTATATTAATAAATGGGATCAAAAGAAATGTTATTTTAGTAAAAAATCAATTATCAGTAGCATTTAATCATTAAATATATATATATATATATATATATATATATTACGTATCTATTTTATTTAATAAAAATCTTATTATGAAAAATAATAAAAAATTGAATAAGAAATTCATTTGGCTGTTAATTAATTGGAGTGTAGTACAAGTTGTAGTAGAATAGACCTGAATCGCCCAAGTCTGAGTAGAGACAAAACTCAATTCGAATCTAATCCAAAATTCAGTACCAAAAAACAGTGATAGTTTTCTTGTAATTCTTGTATTTGTTTATTTTATCCAATTTTATTATATGGGTTTTTCTTTTTGTCTTTTCCTGAAACAGTTATTAATTATATTGAGTTTTGGTAATGTAGAGGACACTAATCAACACTCTCAAATGACGAGATTGTCCTGCAGACGACCACCTACCAACCTTAACTTTACATATATTAGGTACAAAAAATGAGCAAAATTATATATAAAAATAAAATGGTAAAGTTTATGTATTTTGAAAAATAAAATAAAATTATTCTAATTTAAATTAGGGGATAATTTGCTTTATTTTTAAAATACAAGAGAGTATATAATTTGCTTATTTTAAATATTACGAAGATAAATTATATTTAACGCATTTAAATTATCCTCTTGCGAGTTTTGGTATCAAACTTGCGTGCATGTGTAAAAAAACAAATAAAACTAAATTGTAGGATTGAGTATCCAAGATCTTTTATTTTGTTCCGCAAGAATTATAGGCATATCAACAAGAAATTGGCATGATCGAAATTTCAAAATTTCACAAATCAAGTCTCAATTTAATAATTAAAATTAAATTTGATAAAAAGTACAAAATTATAAGTTTGAGACTTACAAAATGTATGTTTATTTAATTTTACTTTTATGTACGTTTATTGTATTGTAAATTATTATATTAATGTATTGTTAATTTATCAAAATATCAATATAATCATATAATTACCAGTTCTATCTATAAAAAAAAATGATAGATATTGGATAATTTAAAATTTAAAATTATATATTTTCTTCGAGCAGAAATTTTTATGGATGATAAAAATAATAATATAAATATTAATCAATTGAAAATTCAATTTTTGTATTGATTTTAGAAGACAAAATTGTTGTCCCAAGACAAGAAAAATAAAAAAGGTAGGAATAACACATAACTGTGTGTCAGAGTCAGAGACTTGTGCTTCTCTGTAACACCGCCTCATCATGAACCAGGCTAGAGCCACTACACGTCCTCCTCACTTCCCCCGACCTCTCGTCCTTCCACGCGTCTCCATCCTCCACCGTTGATCTCTCACCCCTCTTATCATGCGTCACATCCAAACAAACCTCCTCCTCAACCCTCGCGAACAGCTCGGCAGACCGACACAGCGGGCAAGTCACGTGCGTCGACAACCACGTATCAATGCAGCCAGGATGGAACACGTGACCGCAATAAGGGATCAGCTTCACGGTCTCTCTCTCCCTCAACTCGCTCAGGCAGATTGGGCAGTCGTCGATCATTGGGTGCTTCGCGGCCTTGCCGTAGGCCACCAGGGGGAGAGAGTTCACGGCGGAGCTGTCGAGGCCGCCTTTCTGGTTGGTTGGCGGAGTACTGTTGCGGGAGGCGGATGAGGGAGTCCCGGGGTCCTCCGAGGCTGATGAGGATAAGCGGCGGATGTAGACGGAGAAGAAGGCTAGGAAGAAGAGGGCGGTGAGGAGGACGAGGAGTGTCAGGACCATGGAGGAGTCGAAGGGTAGGTTGGGGTTGAAGGGGCGGGTGGCGGCGGTGGCGTTTGAGGGCTGGAAGACGGGTTCGATGGCGGCGGAGAGGGAGGTTCCCGGAACGGCGTCGAAGTTGTCGAGGTCTGCTGATTGGAGGAGTCGTCGGGAGATTGAAATTGAGGTGGGAATCATCTTGTTCGACTTCAAGCTGCAGAGATGAAGTGTAGGCAGCGAGAGAGAGATTTCAGCTGTCGTAGGTAGTACCGGGAAATCTGTGTGTGACTGTGCTGTGTGTTTGAGTGTGAATATATATATATATGTAATTTGTATATATATATATATGTGTGTGTGTGTGTGTGTGTGTGTTTGAGGGTTTATGGAAAGATAGTAAGTAATATAATTAATAAAATCATTTTGAAATTAATGATAAAATGTATGATTAGAAATTCAGCATATCCACAATTCATTATATATTCAAATCCTTTATCATAATATTACTTTCATATTTTTTACTAATTAACATATAGATATTATCAAATAATTTATTTAATTGATAAATAAAAGTTATAGTGCGATATTATACCAATTCTGTTTATATTAATTTCTTATCAGAAAAACCTTTGAGATTTTGTAAAAGTGCATACTGGAATTATGATTTGCCAATCAAAATCAAAGGATCGATGCGGTTTGAAATGATTTCTTGATTTTAAGTTCCTCTTTTCATGCTTATTAGTTTCAAACTTTTAAAAATAAATTTAAAATTATGAACTCGAATTCTCTACTCAACACATAATTGATTATTGATTTCACTTAACTTAAAAAAAAAATTAGTAGGTTTAAACTATGCTTTTTGTGTTGGGTTGGTTGCGGTTTCAATTTCATGCACAACCAGAAGAGATAAGGATGGGTGTACTTAATTAAATTAAGAGAGCTTGGAGACGGGTGGGGCCTCTCATGATAGGCTTTTTGGTTCTTTTTTTTCTTCTTCATTTTGTAATTTTGATCAATTAAATTGATCAATCGTAACAAAAGTCATAAATTAAAAAAAATATATGTAGGACACATTTTTTTTCCGGCAATAGAAAAATCAAAATTTTAAAATTAAAAAGTCATTGAACCTATTTGCTATTCGAAAAAAGATAAATAATTAAAACACCAAAATACAAATAATACAAAACAAAAATTGCATTAATTCCTTGAAGTGCAAATCTGCATTTGTTTAAAATAGAGTCGTTTTTATAATTTTTAGTTGGATTGTCGATTCAATACTTTTTTCAACTTATCGGTAACATCATCCTTAATTTTATGTACATATGCAGGAATGAATGCCTGTGCATGTCATATGTTTCACTGAATTGTCCTGTTACGTAGGTTATTTAAAATGCGTGCGTGCGTGCATGCATGTCTTGTTTGTACTTTGTGCTCCCACGTTTTTACTTTTATCACAGTGTTAAAGCAGTGATTTGTATTAGATACACTACAAGTTTTTAATGCAGTTGTTAAAGTTGATATTCGATAAATAAATTTAAAATTATGAATAAATGTGTAAATATTTATTTTATTTAATGTGAGGATATATTGTAATGGTTATTTGTCTCACTTAACTTGATTTTGTTGATTAAATCAATATACTTTCACAATTTATTGATATTAATCTCCGTTTCTTTATATAAAAAATGATATATCACAAGTTCAAATTTTACTACAAATAGAGAGCTTATCATTTGCTTGGCTTCCGAAACAGATAATTAGGGTTATGGTGACTAATTAAGTTGGCACAATGTTCGAATAAGTTTTGATTAAAATAATTATTTCAGGATAATTAGATTCTCTTAACTAGAGCTGTTAATTTTTATATAATGAGTTTAATTCAATATTTTTTATTCAGAAAATAAAATATGATTATGTTTCAATTTTTTTTTTTTTACAATAAATCTAATTACCATGATTTTGAAAATAAGTGATACATGCAACCATATAAAAAAAATAAAATATTTTTACACACCTAATGTGCTAATATATATTAATTTTTACATGAATTATATATTCCATTAACAAACGAGATGAGACAAATATTTTAATATAATTAAAATAATGAATGAGTTACAGGAAAAAGACATAAATAATATTGTAATATAATTGGTCAATTCTTGAAATATTATCCTATAAGTTGCATGGAAAATTATTAAGAAGTAACGTAATCAAGTAGGTCAAGGCACCTTAATTAATTAAGTACCTACAATCTTAATTAATGTTATTTGTTTTGGATAATTAAAATCTCCAAACAAGCCTTGCAAAATCTGTGGCCTCTGCTGTTTCATTATATATAGGTTCAGAGTCTTTAGACTTCATTTCAGTCCACAGATTCAAGCCATTTGCTGTTACGTAAGAAATTCAAATAACGCAAAATTAAAACCTTCACTTTATTAAAAAGAGAATTGATATTAGGGATAATTACGCTCCCTTACTGAGATTTAGTGTAATTACACGTAGACCTCTTGTGATTTGAAAAATGATATCTAGCATCCTTGAAGTTTGCTTTTTTCTAACAAATAAGTCATCATTAATCAAAACTTACCAAATTTACTGATATTAACAAAAAAATAAAATAAAATAAAATTGAATGAAAATTTATATTTACCATCGATTAACTTATTATTGAGTTAATGTAGGTCAAATATTTTTTTTCTGATTAAACTACCCTTATAAAGATGAAGATATACCTCACAACATGCATTAACGTGTGAAGAAGTATAAAGGTCATTTGATTATAAAATACTTATTTGAACTATAATAAATCAATATATAATAAGCCAATTGAAAGTAAATATAATTTTTTTTCCAATTTTTTTGATAATATTAGCAGAATCGCTGAATTTTGACTAACCGTTGGACTTACTGGTTAGACAAAAGCAAACTTTATGAGCATTAGGCGTAATTTTCCAAAATACAGAAAATTTACGTGTGATTACGCCAAACCTCAAAGGATGAGAGTGTAATTGTCCCTTGATATGATTCCTGAGGCTCATAGAGATCCGGAAAGCAAACTTGGGCCACTAATCCCTAGGCCCATAATTTCCCAACTTTTGCCAGTGTTTCCTTAAGCCCAAAGAGATCAAATACAGGCAACGTTGTAAAAATTGAGGAATTTTCGGACAGCTGACGGCTATTTTGTTCTGAGCCCATTAATGATTCTTGGACTAAATCAAATCAAGGCACAACTAAATTCATGTCATACTCGACATTTGTGTACTTGGTGCAACAATAAGGTTCCATAACTCTATAAATAAAGATGAAATTATGAATTTAAATTTCGTTTAATGTATGGATATTTATTTCTATGATTGCTATTGGGAAAAAAATTGAAATCTTTATGCAGTTATATAACTAATAACACTTCTAATAAAAAGAAAGGAAAAATAATAATTGCATTTGTTTTAGTCAAAAGGTGGGACTTATATTATTTATTTCCACATTTTCTCCTCAAAAAACTATGTTTAGGACAAGAAGGAAAGGACTGTAATGTCCTTTTCTCAACAGCAAAAGGGATAAAACCATATTCTGGCACGCAATCTTTCCTCTACCTTTTCCCCACGTAAATACGTATCCACTTTAACAAGATCATCTGAATACGCTTACATTTTCACCTTTGTTTACGTGGATACCCCTCAGATTATGTTTCATCGCTTAAATATCTTTTATATATATAACTTTTTTGGTAGACCAGTCAATATTTTACTACTACAAATATATATATATATATATATAAAATTGGGTGGGCACATGTATGTATAAACAAATAATTATTTGTTGAGTGAAAAAAGTAAGGATCACGTTCACATCATCTGCAAAGTCAAATTTGCTGTGAAACTTTTGCCCTATTTTTTGGTTATTTCTGTTGGGGTCAGAGATAAATTAAACACTCAAAAGGGAATTACCAGCTCCAATCATCATCATCATCATCATCCCTTTATCTTTCTTTTTCTATATATGTGTGTGTGTGTGATTGTACTAAAATTCCTAGACATTCTGAGTTTCTTTCTAAATTTGATTCTTACAGCAGAAATAAATCCTTAGAAAATGGGAAAGTCCCATGTTGTTGTTTGTGTCTTGTTTGTGTTTGTGTTTGAATTATCAGTAGGAGTGGGAGGTGCAAGAAGAGGAGGAGATGGATCAGAAGCCTGGGGTTATGTGGAAGTCAGGCCAAGTAATAAGCTACATTTCATCAAGAATGAATTCATCTTCCACTATATATATATACCTTCTCTTTCTATGAATTCTCATCTCTCATTCTGTCTGTCTGTCTGAGAACAGAAGCCCACATGTTTTGGTGGTATTACAGAAGTCCATACAGAACTCAAGATCCAACAAAGCCATGGCCTGTCATCCTTTGGCTGCAGGGTGGACCTGTTAGTCTTTCTTTCTCCACTCCATTTTCTTCTTCTTTTTCACTGTTCAATAATTTTACTGAATTTTCAGATGAATTCTTGAATTTTATATAATTATAGGGTGCTTCTGGAGTTGGGATTGGAAATTTTGAAGAAGTTGGGCCGTTGGATACATATCTCAAGCCAAGAAACTCAACATGGTTGACAATAGCTGATCTCCTGTTTGTGGTGAGATTACCATTATCCACACATCTATCATCTCACTAAACCACAATTATTATTATTATTATTATTATATATTTCCACGAATACATGAGGGTATAGTTGTCAAATCAACTCTCACACAATATTATGAATTATCGTGGCTTAGTAGTAAAAGTCGAATATTTATTGCGAAATGAGTCAATATCCTGGTTCTTGGCAGGCTCATGACCGTATAGTGTAGTGTCTCTATGAGTTTATTACAGAGACAGAGACGTCGAATATTTATTGCTTAATAAGTTAATATCATGATTCTTAGCAGACTCACGACATATAGTGTAGTGTCTCTATGGATCTATTAGGAAATGTCGGCCACCAATGGCGACGATATTTGGATGTTGGAGTGAGAATTGGGTATTTTGTAGTGATTTATGTGCCTGATGATTGGGATGAATTATGTTGTGGTTAGGACAACCCAGTGGGGACTGGATACAGTTTTGTGGAAGACACAAAGTTGTTGGTGAAAAGTGATGATGAGGCAGCAGCTGATTTGACAACACTGTTGATTGAAGTTTTCAACATAAATCAGAGACTGCAGAGGAGCCCTCTTTACATAGTGGCAGAGTCCTATGGAGGGAAGTATGCTTACACTTGGATTGTCAGCTCTCAATGCAATTCAAACTGGGAGATTGAAGCTCAAGCTTGGAGGTATATCTATTCTAATGCTATTTCTTTATCAATTTTCATTGATTATTAATGAAATAAAATGGATTATGTTAAGTTGAAAGGGTATGTTTGAATGAAAATGTCCATTTTTCTCAACAACAAAAAAAAGAATAAATCTTATTACTCCAAAAATAATTATTTAATGCCTGAAATTTTGAACACAGGAATTGCATTGGGGGACACTTGGATATCACCAGAGGATTTTGTGGTATGAATTCTTGTTAATTAATCTGCTTTTCATACCTTTTCTTAATTCTTGCTAATTTTGACAACTAATACGTACCTTCACTTTTACATGATTATTCAGTTTTCATGGGGTCCTCTCCTCAAAGATGTCTCCAGACTGGACAACAATGGCCTCATCAAATCAAACAGGTCTACATTTTTCAGTCCTCCTCCTCTTTTTTCAGGTCAAAATAGAAATATATATTTTATACTTTTCTTTTTTTAAAAAAAAAAAAAAACAGTTTAGCAGAGCAAATAAAGCGACAAATTGATGCCGGAAAATTTGTAGAGGCAACTGATTCATGGAGTCAGCTCGAAGATGTTATCAGTTCCAGTAGCAATTCCGTGGTAAATAATTATTATTATTATTTTTGTGGACGGACTTTTTTAAATGATTTTTACTAACTTGTTTATTAAATTTATAATACTAATATGCATGCCGCGATTTTTTGAACTATTTGATGATATTTCCAGGATTTCTACAATTTCCTGCTGGATTCAGGGATGGATCCTGTGTCATTGACAGCCTCTGAGCTTTCACAACAGATTGCAATCAAACGGTACTCGAGATATTTGAATTCTTTGAGGTCTACTCCTGGTGGTGAGGGTGATCTTGATTCCCTAATGAACGGTGAGATCAAGAAGAAGCTCAAGATTATACCAAGCGACGTTCAGTGAGTTTATTTTTATTTCTTACCAACAAATATTCTTGCCTTTTCCTTCTCCCCCTCCCTATAGTATGTTTGGATCGATGAATTTGAGGATAGGAATTTAGAATTCCTAATAACAAATTCTTTTCATTGTTTGTAAGATTCTATATAAGATGATGTCAAATTCTCGATTCTCATTTTGAATTGGAATATTGATAAAATTCAAATTCTTTTAATTCGAAGTCATTTGAAATCCCTTTTCAAAATAACGAGAGGCTGAGGTTGTTTCTAGGTGGGGAGGGCAATCAGATCTTGTTTTCAATGCCTTGGAAGGAGATTTCATGAGACCTAGGATCCACGAGGTAAAAATGCTTACCATTTTGTAAATGGTTTAATATATATATAATTGCATGGTAAGTCCTTGAAGTTTCCACATATTATTAGAAAGTTATCAGTTCTAATTGCTGGCAATACGTTCTTTAAGGATAATTTGTAATGTTGAATATGCATGTAGGTTGTGTATATAATTTTGCAGAATTAAGGGATTACTTTATAATACTCCTAAGTTTAAGATAGAATGAATGTAATTATGAGAAAATTTTGTGTCTTTTTCATATAAAACATAGAATGGTAATTCCTCGTAAAAATGTAATCATTTGCAAATATATTTAATTACGAACTGCGTGGTTATTACTAAATTTAATTTTTTTTTTTAAATGAAGATCAGTAAAATAAAAGGTTTCACCAGTTCAATTTAGATTCAGAAACGGAGCATTTTTCGAGGAGTCTAAACATAATCTTTAACGTTTGAGGGGTTAAAGTATAATTATGCTATTTTTGAGGGATCTATATGTAATTAATCCATAAAAATGAGTATCATGATACCATATCTGGTACTCATCTGTTTGCAGGTTGATGAACTGCTAGCAAAAGGAGTCAATCTCACTATATATAGTGGTCAAGTAAGATTTCATTTTTGTATTTCAAAATTCATACAAATTTCTTTTTCTTTTTTCCCCTAAAACAAAAGGTAATATGGTTTAATTTTTGTTGCAGCTCGACGTCATTTGCTCAACGAAGGGAACTGAAGCTTGGGTGGAAAAACTCAAGTAAGATTGTCAAAAATTGATGAGAATCTTCTATCACACTTTAGTATCACAACAATATATAATCGAGTGTCAATCATACGCATTCTTTTCAAAAATTAAAAAATATAATTGTAAAGTTAGACTACACATCATACACGCATGGGTTTGATATCAAAATATGATAAACGATTTTTCACTGATAAAAATAACCATTTTTTCTATTTATGTTCAAATTGAAATCACTTTAAATAATTACGTTTTCTCATCTATCAGAGAAATGACAAGCAATAATCCACTAATGATTGGAACGTTGTTGATCAGGTGGGATGGGCTGAGAAGTTTCTTGAGCATGGAGAGAAGAGCAATGTATTGTGGGGAAGAAAAGATCACAAAGGGCTTCACTAAATCCTACAGGAATTTACATTTCTACTGGATTCTTGGAGCTGGTCATTTTGTAAGTTCCACATCTCCACACCCCCACAAATTAATATAATATTATGATCAAATAAAATCTACACAAAAAATTCATAACTCATAAATTCTTGCAAGGAGTTAGGACTGTGTTGTTCTTTTCATCATTAATTAAAAAAAAGGCCCATCAATTTATTACAGTACTAAAAATGATGAATGTGGTGAAATTGTTGCAGTAGTATGTGTCAGAGGTATGTGTTTCTGTTCTCTAAAGTGACCAACACTGTGTCTTGTCCTAATCATTATCTCCTTCTGCACTTTGTCAGACTACCATGTGTCCTAACTTAATTACTACTGGATTCAATATTTTTTCTTTTCCAAATCTCTTGGAAAGGGATATTTTAGTATAAAAGAATATTATTTTTTTATTATAATTAAAAATATAAATTTTTGCAAGCGATAGCAAAATATTAATTATAACTTAAAATCATAACAAGTATTAATTTATATTATTTGATTTTCACTTTCAAAAATTAATTTGCGATTATGTATTATTTCAAATTTTGAGATTATGTTGATTGGATCTTTCCATGTAGAATTTGATTATAAATTTTAGAAAATGCATTTTACCACGTGTTTTCGTTCAAAAAAACTATTACAAAATAACACCTTTTTATAAATAAAAATTCACAATACCCTCATCCAAGCACATTTTCATGCCTTCATACCTAAGAAAAATATATATCACAAAATATCAAAATTAGACATAATTTTATTATATCACGTCTTTTTTTAAAAAAAAAAAATATGTCACAAAACATAGTAATTCAAACATATTTGATTTCTTGCAACAAATCTAATGCAAAAAGAGAAAAACAAAATCACGTAAAAATACTAAAATTAAAAATTGAGAATAAAAAGAAAACACAAACAATTCTGCATTTGTTTTGTTTGACCGTGATGGATGGTATTCATTTATTATAATTTTAAAGTCATATATATATATGAAATAATTCATTTTTTTTCAGTAATTATATTTGTATTGTTAAGTCTCCTTATTTTTTTAGATTTGGTACTAAGTCTGATTATTTGGTGTAATTACAGGTACCTGTGGATCAGCCGTGTGTAGCATTGAGCATGATAGGTAGCACAACACATTCTCCTGTTGCTTCAAAATAGATAATTCCACTCACCATTTTTCACATAATTGAAAAAAAGAAGAGAGAGAAAATTATTGGAGAATTGAAAAGGTCGAGAGAAGGTAAAAAAATATTGAGCAAAAAAGAAAAGAATGAACACAATTGTTCATTTTGAGACGATTTGCAACTATTCCGGTTTTAATTTATGAATATTCCTAGTGTAACCATTTTATTTTCACGCACAACTCTTATCACTTTTGTTTATATATATAATTAGTAACTATATAATTTATATTCATATTTTAATAAATTAAATAATATATCAATTTGATCAATAAATTAATATAATAAACAATCATGAAATAATTAAGTTACAGTGAATTCACGTAAAGTGGGACAAATATTTTAAATTGTGATAAAGTGTGTGGTTGGGTTTCTTTTGTTAGATTAAATCATAAGGTTTAGAAAACTCATTCTATTATGATTTTTATTACAAAAAATCATAATATAAAATATAAAGTTTTTTTCTTGATACAATATTCAAATCCAAAAATATTTTCATTATACCACATCTTTTTGCATAAAAAGAAGTCATAAAATATGCTAGTTCAAATATATATTCATTCTATTACGTTTTTTCGTTAGAAATTTCGTCACAAAATATTCTAATTCCTATATATCTTTACTTATCACACAAAATTAGATACAAAAGCAATAAATCACTTGAAAATACTGAGAAATGAAAATCAATAATAAAAAAAATAATTACAGAGAAGAACTAAGTTTTTAATAATTTTAATTGCATGATCACTACTCTGTAAAAGGTGAATTAATGAGCATATTCGTTAAAGATGGTCTATATATATATGGAGAAAAATAGAGAACACAGAGAGTAATAATCACTCTAAATTATGCAGTTTCCAGCTTCATCCTAAAAGGAAAATACTGGATAATGGTGATGAAAATTTCATTTTATTGATGTAGTATGTATGGTGTGCATAGACAAAACACAGGGAACACATAGAGTACTTTTAAATTCATTTGTTTTGTTCGATTTCAGACAAGGGACCATGAGCTGTTTGAAATAAACACTTATTAATTAATTACTAAAACTAAATTGAAATTATGTTTTGTTTTACAAATTTGATTTTGAACTGCTTATATTAAACTTAATTAAATAAAATATTATAAGCAACTCTGTGACAATTCTACAATTTACTAGTAAAATTGAAAATATAAAATTATTTTTCCAAACACTCAAACTTCAAAAAAAAATTTTGTTCACTTTTTAATTTTTATTTTTAGTCGCTCTAAACTTTTATTATTGTTTAAAGTACAACATTTTCTACAATTTATTCCCACAATAAAGACAAATTATTTCAAATACCCCTACAGTCTCCTATTACGTTTGATCCTCTCCCTGTTCTGATCTTCGTCTACTTAATTCCAAACGAAAAATGTGAATTTTGATGAAAAGCACTAAGAAAGGACAAAAGACTAAATTGAACTTCCCAAAAAAAAAAGGTAAATGAAGGTCAGTCTTCTGAATGCACTGCATCCACTAGTTATGTTAATCATTGGTATGTACCTGACAAGGAACTATGCGAAAGCATCACAAGTAGTACAAAAGGCACCAAATGGAACATAAATTTCCCAGGTACCACAACAAAACCTTAACAAACAAATATTTGATGGCCGTTAATCTTTATGCCACTACAGAGTCTACGAATCAAACAATCTACTCACAATACAGTAAACCTCAAAGTTATAAAGATTCTTGGGGCATCCATGGCTCTGTATAGAAATGATGCAGCCCGTAGTACAATAAGCATAAAGAATAACCACCATCCTCATCATAATAAAATAGGCCAACAATCAGAAGGATTTATAAATGAAAATAGGAAAGGGAAGTATAGTCAATTAGGTGAGCGGAAATAAATCAGGAACTCAATTACAGGAACTGGTGCCCTCATTTGTGTGTACTGTTGTTTCAAAATTACAGTCATTCCCATTTAAGGGAAGATGATATATTACAAATGAGATGATGTACAACCTCAAGCTGATCCTATAAAAAATGGAAGAAAGGATCCAATTTACAGGGATCATCTAAAATGGTGAAAAGAGAAGGAATCACAAAACTTTTTAGGGCTCAAAGGCAGTCAACAACATGGGATCATTCTATCTTTTCTAACACTTCCAACCTCGTTTTCCTTTTCCAGCCTTTCATTGATGCAACGAGGTTGATAAGCCCGACGATTTGACTTTTACTATATTCCTGCAGATCAAGAGGGCATTCATGTAAACTCAAACAACTGATCTGTTGAAATATTGGCACATGGACTTAAAGTAGAATTTTAGTACCGGATGGGCACGTGACCAGTGGACGTATTCCGTTTCTGGAAGATAGTAGGCCTGTTAAAAGTTACAGCAGTTAGAGCAGTTATACATTGGCAAACAACACTATTTTGAGAACTGAAAATAAAATAACTTTCACCTTGATATAAGTTTCCACTATCTGCAATTTCGGTCTTACATCAAATGAGACAAAATGCTTTAGGCCGTTTATTAAAACCTGAAAACAGGAATACAACTTTATTAAATCAGAAAGGGGAATCAAGTACGATTATCAACTAAGCCAAGTAATTGAAACCTGAAGATCCAGGGACATGAGCGCCCGCCCTTCATCAGTACACTTTTTCACTCTAGATAGGCCCTCAATGAGAGTTTCAGCAACATTTTCAAGGCCATATTCCAAGAGGAGGTCTTGAACCTGGATAAACGGAGCAGTAAGTGTAGAAAGATACAGAAGCCACATCAGTCAAATGCAATTTGCATCGGCAAACACTCTGCTTATCTAAATGCTAGGCAAGACCAAAATAAGAATGCAAGAAACACTAGCTTAGGATAGAGACAAGTTGCTATTGATAAGCAGAAGAAAATCAAGATTGTGGAATTATAACCATGAGACAACTATCAAATTCCATATGGTGGATAAGATTATATGGTTATCAATACCAATGTTATGGAAAGGACCAGTGACACCATAATTATCAATGCAAATCATGGTGCACACTTGCATACATCATACAGGTCCAGAAGATAAAAGATGATGGTTGTGTTGAACAGTTATCCTAAACGCCTACAAATCCCCCATTCTGAAGGGAATATACTGTTCACCCATTTGACATGGTAGCACAGATGCAAAGAATCTCATAAATTCTGGCCAGAATTTCCATTTCATTTCAGACAGCAGTCATGAATATTGAGTAACATTTATTACCTCTTGCCGTATACCCCCATGAGCAAGCCTTGTTTTGTAGTGCTTAAATTCTCCCAGTAATAAATCAACATACCTAATAACAAAAGAAATTAGTGCCTAACTTCTCCAAGTCGTATCAATGTATATCTATTAACACATGACAGTCCCACAAATATATGAAAATTCTGATACTCACATATTACAAGTAGAGAGATTTGAAGCCGCATGCAGTTATGACCCATGAAAATTTAAAATGACATTCAGGTTCTTATGTTCACCTTTTTGACTTCTTTATTTTGATTGGTTTATCAAATTATCTTCACCAAATTGCCCCATCTACATATGATAAACTTGCTAACTTCCAAATTTCAGATATATAATATGCAGTGACGGATGCATACAACAGCAGCTTCATCAGATTTGTTAATTCCCCATCTGACACAATGCTCACATTCATGCTTTTTTCTTGGCGATCTGCACTTTTTCATTTTTCCCACTTAATCATATTATCTTTACCAAATTATTCCTAGTGTATATGATATACTTGCAGACATTATTTTTCAAATATTTTGTGAAAAGAAGATGAGGATCAAAATTCGGCTTCAGTAATTTTGTTATTTATTCCCTTTCAAATCTATTTCTTCTCTTGGCAATTTCCCAGTTCTTTATTATCAATGCTTGGTACATTATCATCACCAATTATAGCTGTGGTGTTAGATAAATCTCAGACCTTCAGATTTTACAAATAGATTCTCTTTCAGCATCTCCTTTCTATGGAAATCATAGAGCATAACAACAATTTCTAATGTCAGATACTGAAAAGTATAGATGAATTAATTTGTACTTTCTTCATGTTTATTTATTCTTTATTTCTTGCTTTACAAGGCCATATAAAATGACATGACTGTTCTTTTCAGTAGAAAAGGACGACCAAAATAACAGAATGACAAAGTACTTGACCATCATTATATATAATTTTCTTATTCGGAAGTACTTGACCTTCATTCTTTATCATTTTCATATTAAGATCAACAGATTCTGTGCGAATTGACTTCCTGAGACAACTTACCCGTTATGCTCCATGCCAAGCTCTTTCACCTCCCATTTAGCATTGGCAATGCGGTCAGCATACCTGCTCAAATCTATCAATCAATACCACTATAATTGGCTAACCAAATATCAGAGGCATCTCAAGAAATGAATAGATATTCCTTCACCCTTATTCATCAAGCAATGAGTTCACTGATTTCTGATATACAAAAGGAAGCAAAACTAAAAAAGAAGCAGCCGTAACCCTTGATAAGCAAATAGCTTCACATGAGATTACTAACAAATGAGGCATGTGGTGGTTGGTGACTTGATAGGAGGCAAGAAAAGTTAAAGATGAAATGATGATACAATCAGTTGAAGACTTGAAGAAATTCATCAGATGATATTTTGGAGACCACAGACAATCTCCCAATGCAAGCAAAGACCTTCATAAGGTTTATTGAAACTAAATGGAACTCATAAGATCGGTGCTTCTTTTGGTTAAGATGATAATTGGAAACATAGGATAAAGCTAGCATACGATCTCCACAAGAAAAATGTGAGATGGGGAAATTTACAAATTATAAACGAATAAAGAACTTTAACAGGAGTAATCTGTTTTGCGCTACATCTCATAACCAAATGATTTCTTAGACTAATTGCGTCAATCACTTGAAAGAAATGATCAAATGAGTAGTGGCAATATCTCATTATGTCTCACCCATTAATGTGGAGTAGCAGTTTCGCAGTCGTTCTATAAATACGTTGAGTAAGTTCCGGAACAGCATCCACCTGTCAAAAAATGGCCAGTCAAACAACATCGTTGGGGCAGAGACTAATGACAATGACGAATTAACAGAACACTATTTTCTGAAGACTATAAATTAGTGATAATAACAGTAATACATATGACAAACATAATGAGAAGCAAGGAGAAAGAGACCCAACTAATTGATTATGCAGTAATATAAAGACCTTCCAGTATTGTGTAAACTCAGCAAAAATGGTAATTTTCTAATTCAGCTCGAGGAATGAAAGTGCTATTATACATCAATAAAAGATCAGGCAATTGTAATGTGGAAAGATAGACACTGCCATAATTCTCAGATAAGTGATTATTTAACCTGCTATTTTTTCCTAAGTTGATGAATTGCTAGAATAAATGGATCTGAAGCACAACTTGTATCCCAAAGCAAGTACAGAACATACCAAATGCACATAGAAGTCCTCAACTACTGCTCCATTGTTCTGCTGAAGCATTGATTGAAGATGGGCTTTAGATCTATGCAATAATTGAGCAACAAGAGTTATGGTATCAGCACCGGCACATCTTTCCTGCACCAGTACATCAACATAAGTTACTAGCAAAGTAAGCAAAATGCAACTATCAATCAGAACAGTTAAATATTAATATAAACTTTTGAAGTATTAGTCAAAATGAGACTCTTTAACCAGATCATGTTTAGTTAATAATAATAATAACCGATATTAATATGATTATCTGAAGCATGTTGAGGAATGCCTGGTTGAGGGTGTGGAAGAAAAACGGGGAGAAAAATCACATATTAACAGTATTAATTTAACATCACCTTTCACTGAGTCTAATGGGATGGAATTTTTCCTGATATGTGTTAAGGTCTAGAATCAATTTAGTAATTATAAGCATAGAAGGATAACTTAGATTATGACACGGAAGGCTAAAATTTAGGTTGTAGGAGTTTGCGGTTTCAAAGCACAAAATTGTTCAGACCTGTCTCATGTAGAAGTAGTTGGCCATATGGAAACCTATTCCAGCTCATAGAGTTACTCCAAATTCCCATACCCTCCCCCCCAAAACAAGTTTGTTCAAGCTGCCTAAGTGGGTAGTTTTGTGCTCTACATGTAGTGGATGAGCTGCTGGATTATCAAATGATGATCCCACACAATGTTGGCATCATCATTTGGAATTCAGCAGCTTAAATATTGGTAAGCAAATGAAGATGCCATACAGTGTTGACATCATCATTTGGAAACCAACAGTTTACACTATATTTGTGCAGTATGCTATTATCAAACCCCAATAACAAAGTCGTTAAGGCCAATTGGAGAGGGGAAAGGACCAAGTACGAAAGAGGCCTTCTGACTCCAGAATGAGAGTATGACCACTTTTGATGTGAATTACTTCATGACCTGAGACATTTTGCAAGTAAGAACCAAAACCTAGAGAATTTTACATACCCACAGAATGTTATCTAGTTCCGAACAACCAATGGAAACATATTGGGTAATTTGACTGTAGAAGTTAGAGTGCTGATCAGAAATACATGGGAAACAAAGAGCAGAACAACTGGTTTCTGTGTCTTTTGCAAAGAGTCTAAAGAGAAACTTGCACACTAAACTTATATGGTCATTTCTGAAAACCATTATATTCAAAGGATAGGCACAACAGTACATTGGCATAAATACCTTAAGCCCAAAAGATGTGTGATTCAAGTGACTAGGAGGACTGGTAGGGGTGACATCCATATGCATATATGATGCACCTGAAGATGTTGGGGACAAAGAAGAAATTGATGTAGAGTGAGGTTTTATCCACTGGTCACAGTCTTGTGAAATTCTTGATAATGCAGTCTTCAGCTTGTCTGAGGAACATAAACAAAAAAACATTTCAGGAGAAGCTCGTACTCCAAAGATGCTGTACCAATTTTGCTTTCTGGCAGCAAACAGAAAAATAGTAACTATGATGTATCAAAGGCTAAACAGTACTTACGAGGAAGTGAGTCATTCAAGCCCTTTCCACTAGGTTGAGTATTTTGTTCGCAGAATGATTCAAATACAAAGTGGAAAAAGATCTCAAACAACTGACAAAAGCCCTGCAGACATAAGAACAGTCTATTACTAAAAGACCCAATAAGAGAGACACACAAACATAAGTTCACACACAGAGATAAATGGGAGAACTAGAAAGAATTTTCCTAGAAAAAAAAAGTTACACATAAGCATACCTTGAAAAACTCAACATTGACAATCTCTAATTTCTGCATCAGTCGAGCATATTTATCCAGCAATCTGACTCGTAAACAGCCATGAAACTTAATGCTTATATGGAAATTATAGCATTTGATAGAACCCAAACTGAAGAATCCACTATCCAGAGCTTACCTCAGGAGACTAAGCGAAGATCCTGTTTGTGCTGTCATATCTTCATTATTCCCATGTGAAGAGTGATGCCTTGCATGACTTGGTCTGGAAATACGACTGGGAAGCTGACTATCTTCGTCAATAAAATCTGCATGGAGATCTTCATTTTCATCTTCTGAAAGAGTAGTCCCATTAACATGGTTTACATCACCACTGTTTAGAGAAGAGTTAGTGTGCTGGGTTGTCATATTAGTATTTCCAGCTCCTTGTGTGGCCAAACCATTGGGATGAAAGGAGTCAGGATACTCCTCAGAACTGCCATTCAATTTCAATTGAAATGGGTTTCCATTTTCCAGCCAATATGAAAATCCACCTCTCTTTGACCCACTAACAACTGGACCAACTGATTTATTGTCATGCAGTAATCTGGCTCTAGAACTATTGGATGAAACAATGAGAGCTGCTCCATCACCAACTAGCCCTGGAAAACTAATGACTTGAATTGTCTCTGGAGGCATTATCTGCCAATTCTCCTTCTCCATGACCATTTTTAGGGCCTGGAAGCCAGACAATGATCCAAGTCTTAACATGGATGAAAGATATGAGAGGAAAGAAGAATTCTGGCAGTAATTTTTTCAATTTCATGATAAATATTATGCAGAAAGTTGATGAACTTTCAACCCTTACAAATAAGCATAAATCATATAGAAAGAATAATTAGAATTGTAGCAAAAGAGCATTATAGTGCTACAGTTTCTATATTATGTCAAATTTGGCACATTATTCGTTTAAAAATGAGCATAGTTAGTACAAAGTGACAGACATCATATAACTAACTTAAGCATAAGAATGTGGCATGTATAGAAGACACTTTACTCGCTTCAGAAAATGAAAAGCAAAACTAAAGGCAAACAAAAAGGAGAGTCGAAAGAAGAGGTTTACAATACAGATTACAATAGTAAGAACTTGTTGGAAAAAAAAAAACAGAAACCTGCCACTTCTTCTCAGCCACTGCCACAGACCTCACCAACCAAAACATGCTTGCTACCCCTCTAAAGAAACTACCACCATCTCCAGCACCATCAATCCTATCTCACCAGCTTTTACCAACCTTATATCTCTCCTCCTTTTGCCGCCTCAATCCACATTTTCCAAAAACCCCAATTTGTAGATAGTCAAAGTCCAAACCTGTTTAATCTAACCCCTATGTAGATAGTCAAAGTCCAAATCCCTATTTAACCTAACCCACATCCATAATTACAACTCAGAGCACATCACCAACCCCAAGAACTCAGCATATGCAACTCAGGCCCATAATGGGCCACCCAAGAGCACTGGCATCTGGGCCTGCCATGTCCAAGTACTCCAAATTCTTATTCCAACACAAATATCCGTAGAAAAAAGACACGTCAAGTGACAAAATCTCTTCCTCTGGTTCTAAGAAACAAGCAACAAATAATAATAATAAATTCCTTCAATCTTAAGGTCCTAACGACAAAGAGTTGACATTTTGGCACATGAATAAAAGCATGCACAAAACTTCATGCAGAAAGGAACACCAACTGGAGAATAAATTTCATTTCAGAACCCCTAATTTTCATGAGCAAAATCAAATTTGTTAGTGAATCAGAGGAGTGTTGTCATTGCAATTTTTGGGTCAAAGGTGGCTTTGAGTATTAGCATTGATAGAGTGGAAGTAGCAAGGGTAATGGGAAGGCAGGTGGATCGGCTGTGACCAGGCACATTGACGTATCAAGGGATTTCTTTTTCCCTTCGTTTTTATTTTCTTTGTTTAGTTGTTTTCTCCATTTTATCCATGCGTTATTTTCATTATGGTATCAGATCCACAATGTTTCAACCATTTCGGACATGTCACATTTGTACAATTTACTATATTAACATGAGAATTTGCACAATGAAATGCTTTTTACCATATACATTTCAGTCATTCATGATATCATATCCAGAGATAACGCATTCAAGCAAACATAGAAGCATACTACGCTATCAAGCAGTTAACAGATGTATGCTTTGTACATATCAGAAGCTGAGTGGGTTAGACTTACATAAATATTCTGCCGATGGAAAGCAGCAAAATAACCTTCACAAATAGATTTAAGTTTCTGGCGGAACTCAGTAGCTTCTATCCCACAAAAAGCTTCCCCAGCCAGAATGAAGATACTCAGATCTTCATAATTTCTCAAAAATTGATGAATGCTAGTTGAAGAAACTGCAGAAGAAGAAAGCAACACTGCCACACGGCTTGTTGTAAGGTGCCAGAGGTTCCTACGACCCCTTTGTAAGGTATGTGAAACAAACGTCACTGCATCTTTACGCAGAGAAAACCAAGTGGAACCACTACTTGATGCTCCAGTTCCATCATCTCTTCTCTCATCAGTTGATGCAGAGATGGGCCCATCTTCTACCAGGGAAGTAGAAGTTACGTCTCTCTCAGGATCCTCGGAGACCCCAGATGAGTTACCCAGTTGTCTCCCACTGGAAATATGGCAGGGTAACACCTGTCACAGCAATATAGAGCCTTAAGAAACAAATTTAGATTCTACCCATAAGAAAATTCAAGTCGTGATGTCATGAATCCACAGCAAGGGTGACTTTGTTATCTGCATAGTACTTAAACAACCACTGTTATCTAGGAATCAATTGGATGCCTTAATGAGAGAACGAACATGGTAAATTTACCTGATTAACAAATGGAGGAAAAAAACAATTAAAAAACAAGGTGCCCCAGACCCTTCCTTTGATGAGCTCGTGAGAGTCTACCATGATTTCACTACCAATGCTCTTCTATAACAAGCAACCCAATAGAAGTTTCTCTATTTAGCATTAAGGGTAAGGTGCTGAGACAAAGCACCAAGTCGCACCAACAGTACAATTAACAGCATTAAAACATTTTGACAATAAGTGTCTCATGGGGACAGCCCAATGATTTGGGCTCAAGATTTCCCACCGGAGGTCTTGTATTCAAACCTGTGGGTGTGTGCATGAGTGTGTTGGGTGTGTGTTTAAAAAAAAACCATTTTGACAAAAAGCACATGTAATATCCTTGAAGGTGACATTAGTAGAGATTTTATAGAACAGATTTAATAAAATCTTAAGCTTATATCTTTGCCCAAAGCAGAGAGCAGCTCTACATGGGTAATAGATACAAGATGAATAAAAAAATATCTGGCTATTTAATAGTTGCAATGGTTATAATGCATTATACCTTAATTTTAACAGAAATAAGTTACAACATCTGCCAAAGATCATAAATTACAATTTTATTTGTCACCAGAATATTGATTCTCATCCAAAAAAGAAGAGGAAAGGAAAAGATAAGAAAGAAAGATAGGAACACAACAGAGAGACATGAGTGCTACTTACTTTATCTTCTAGTCGGAAGTTCGTTATTGCATAATATGAACACATCAGCTTAAAGAGAACGGCTAATGTTGCTAGTAAACACTCTCGGAACTTGGATTCAGGTATCTGAATGCACAAATCACTGTAGGTAAGCCTGGACAGGGGCATTGAAGACAAACTTAGAAATG
Source organism: Sesamum angolense (assembly GCA_034509725.1). NCBI lineage: Eukaryota > Viridiplantae > Streptophyta > Magnoliopsida > Lamiales > Pedaliaceae > Sesamum > Sesamum angolense. The sequence goes on from JACGWL010000002.1 coordinate 19,362,448, forward strand.
CATACGATCACAACATCTGCATCTAAGCAAAAACTTAAAGGGAAAAAAAGGGATCCCAAAGCATAAAACAAATCCAAATGCCTTTAAAATACTGGATAAGATGTAGCCCATACCTAGCAGTTTGCGAATTGGGATGTTCAACATCCTGCAGTAAATCAAGCTTTTAGTTTCAAGCATAAATGAAGCTTATAATGTGCGATGAAGATATAAAACTAAGGAGAATCAAGAAAATTTAAGTCTGGGAAGTAAGAAGAAGGTCTGATAGATATAATACAAGATGCAGCGTTTTACGAATGGCATGCTTCTTTCTGTCATAGTACATAGCTTCTTTCAGATATTTGCATGAGCAGTATACTTGACAAGACCAATGATTGTAATGGCTTCTACATGCCTCTGCTCGGATCAATAAGATTGATGTGGCTCACGTATAGGCTACCACAGTCCAAAAAAATTACGGTGCTGGTACTCATTCTTAAGAATCATAAATTTGAAACTAGCTTCAGGTTTCTTTAATAACAAGATGAAAACAAACACTCTATGAAAAACAAAAGATGAGAAAGAAAAGATACTCAGATAAGGTACAAATACAGTAGCAAACTAATCTGCAATTTCTCTAAAAACTCTACAATCCCTAGTGAAATACATTTTAAGTTAAATGTTTTCCTATAAGTAATCACAGTGCATGGTTAAGTTCACAATGACATTAGATGATGATATTACAGATTTACTTCTTGCCTCTGTGCTTGTCTACTATTTGTTACATTGTTCTGGTTCAACCCAACACGCGCAAAGTGCTTGTTGAACTGATACTTCAAGAAGCATAGGAAACTTACCTCTTGCAAAATAGTCCTCAATGCAGAGTGACTTTCAGAGAGAACCTCCTGCATAAAGAAGCTTTGTATCTTTTCAGCTAGAGCAGAAACATCACCAATTAGTGCATACGCATCGACCACCTGCAGACAAGAGTAAGCAAATCAAGCTTAATTTTGCACCCAAAAGATCAACTAGATGTGTATTTGCTCATAAGTGGAACCTGACTAGGTCAGTGCAAAAGGAAATACATGGTATGCCCTTATTCGGTGGTTTCCCAAATTCTTATTAAATCAAAGAAGAAGCCAACTCTCATATCTGACAATACCACTCAGGCGTAAGATTCTCATTCTCAAATGAAAATGTGGACGACTTCACCATATTCATAGTCAGGTTGTTGAAAAGTAGACAAAACCTATACGAGTTCAAGATACAAAATGTCTTGAGGATTAAATATTAGTGAATGGTCGATTTAACTGAACACTTTGTGATGCATAACTTGTAGAAGTTTCTTGAAAAGCTAGTAACAAAGAAAATAGTTAAATTAGCTCGACAAGGTCCAGAACAGTTGTCACGTGAACCTTTTCCGTGCTAATAGCTACACTTTGACATACTTAGACAATCTTAATCTTTTCAGGAAGACAAAGTGAATGAAGGGAGGTGCATCTTCCATCAATGATTGTTTGTGAACACTTATTACCTTAATTTCTAATTTTTTAATGTCACTTTTCATACAACAGGAGCACCAGCTACTAAATCCCCAGCAACCCTATTTATTAGTAATTTAATAGACACGCATGAGGGAATAAGTCTATAGAAGGGTGAGGCAGAAAATGAGTGGGTGTGCTATTAAGTAGGATTACGAATTACACTTAGTTATTATATAAATGAAATCTGGAACTAACAGTGAGATAGGCATCCTCTTTGAAGTCCTGGCATACTTCTAATAGAAGTGAATCCAACTTTTGCAAAGTTTTTCCCAACCAAACCTGCATGAAATTCACAAATTGGAACAAGTGAACAATGAAGTGGACCGCATGGAGATAAGTCGAAGAGAAGAATTATGTCAAACTTGCAAGAGACTACAAAACTGAACCAAAGAGGAATCTGTGTACAAAAATATAGAGGAAGCATAATTAACCAGATAAGAAATCAGAGCATGTATTTTAAGAAATATATATATCTAATTGCTCAATTCACCTCAACACCACGGCTCATCTCTTGCACTGCAGAAAGTTCTGACAAACTATCTAGGACTTGCAAATACTCGGATAGTACTTGGAAAGCCTGAGAACATAAATTCACATGTTTAGCAAAATGTTTCAACTAAACATGATAAGACGCATGGGAAGCACACCCAGCTTAATAAACAAGAAAGAACTGGAAAACTGCTTCCTCCGAAATCTATATATAAAGTGTAATAGTACCTTAGAGAAATTCGCTTCTTCAACACAAGTATCGAGAGCCGCTTGCATGTCCACTGCATGACGAAGCTCAGTTAGGATGGGGAGCATCTCCTGCAAGTTCCAATAACATAATATAGGTAATAAAAGCATTACTCTCTGTCACAAACATCCAAAGGACAAGTTGCTAGATGATTAAACCAACAATAACATTATTGACCCATATGTCTCTTGCATTTTGATGGGAAAATTAGAGGCCAAGTCTCTCTATAGCATGACTCAGATATAAACACAATGACTGTACCAAATGGAGATATTTAACCAAAAACATTTGTTTCCATTCATTTCACCCAAAGTTGGAAAAGTTATATTGTTTTTATTTTGGGATGGACGATGAAATATTCATCTCTGTTAATCCAGAGGCAAAATGGAAGGAAAAAAAATCTTGTTAAAATTTGCAATCAGTTATAGTTGGAAGGTCAGATAGAAATAAAAGATAAGATGAAAAAACACATTCTGACACTATAAAAAAACTGTAATAATCAATTTTGGCTAAATACTAACTTCATGCTTAAACGGCATCTATAAAAAAAAAATTCTTAATAAAGTCACCATATTTGGAGTCCTGTGAAGGTCCAAAGACAAACATGACAATCAACAATAGAAAGGGGAGACATCTCTTTAAAACATGTGCATTCTACTGTAACTCATGATCTTGACACTCCAAGAATATCCGTAGATATAGCTTCTCACGTTGTTTTTTCCTTCTTTTTTTTTTTTATCTTTTTCTTGTTCAGTGGGTGGGCGGGGGGAAGGTTGCAGAACCAATAAATCATATATAGCTTCAAGCGAAAAATATTACCAGGAGGGCTTGTTTCTTTTTTGAACTTTCTGTAACAACGAGATCCCTAGACACCTCATTCCTTGAAGAGGTCAGGTGCCTTTGCCCATTCTGCATAGAACATAAAAATAAGTATGATGATAACCTTAGTTTTGCAAGAAAACCTTTCCCTTGATGGAGGCGCATTTGGTAAACACTTCCCAAATCTGTGATAAGGCATATTTCAAATCCGTGTTTTCTGATAGAGATAACTCTGTTTCGTTAGCTAGATCTGGCTATTACAGCAGGATACGTGGAATCTAAAAAGGGGTAAAAGAAAAAAGAAGGGGCCAATATGTTAGTTTGACAGCGTGTGCATGCATTTAGGGTAGAATTTTATGATCTGGTATTCAGAGATGTATTGCTGAAGCTATCAGGAAATAGCCTGTCCCATGGTCATAGTTTCAGATAATATGAAAAAGTTTGGCATACAAAATATATGTCCACATCTTATTCACACCTGAAGCAGATCTCAGAGTTTAGCGCACACAACCAGGCAAAAGCTCGAGAAACATATGTTATTCAAATGTTTTGACAAGGCTCCAAATTATACTATTCTAACACTAACAGTTAAATGGTAAAAGAGTCACCTGCTTACCTTGCAAATAACATTTGCAATCTTCAAGTCCTTCTCTAACTCTCTTACCAGATTCATCCCCTTCACTGAAACAGGCACCCAACCACAACTCATGGATGCAGGAATTGGAGAAGTTTCAAATAAGCGAACACTTATGCATCATAAGGACAGGTACGACAACAAAAATGTGACAAGAAATCGACCACGGATGTGCCCAGCAAGAAATAGAGATAAGTCGCAAAAAACTTTGACAAATTCAAGAATACAACATTTGAAGGAGAAGTTACAAAAAAGCATTTCGATTATGCATGTCATAAGTAAGCGTGGCAGGATGGCACAAACACGATGCGAAATCAGAAAAATAATGCAGCCAATCATCTCTGTGTATCAAAGCAAGGAAAGAAAATAAGAGCAAAATTAATTTCTCAAAGACTGGAACTTTTATATATAGCAAGGAAATTTTATCTCCAAGAATACTTAGATGTAAAAAAATAAACTGGGGCCAAGACTGGAACCGATGACAATTTCTCAAAGGTAATGCGGTGGTAAACATGCTGCCAATGACAGATCAAAGAACTAGAAGACATATATATCTCTTCATGCAAAAAATATGCAGGCAGGGCATCAAACTTTATGGAGATGTTCTCGGAAAAACTGGACCGCCAGCACAATTACAAAGGAATCAAATTGAACATGTGGCCGCCATAATTACAAAACTGTAAATAAGAGATATCAAATTGAAAAAGGAGAGAGCATAAAACTCAAAGCACAAATTGAAACTGCGATCTCCTTTGAAGTTGATGCTCTATGGATTGCCATTGATATTTTGGTTTTTAGAAAACCAATCTATTAGGTTTAAGTAAAGAACTGCATGTATAGTAGGAGGCCTTTAACTTGCACAGGAACGTAAGAGCTCGGACATTATTAATAAGCCAATCTAAGTGGAACAAGTGGTGTTCAACATTTCCTATTAAAGAAATTCATTTGCACATTACTTAGTACGCCAATACCCCACAGAACGACAGCTTTGAGTAAGGAACTCTGAAAGGTCCTTCAGGGTTTCAACAATTCTGGAATGATGCTTACATTTATAAATAATTGCCATCCACAATTGGAGGGATAGGTCAAGAGTTTTAAACCAAGCAACATACCGCATACTCTGACTTAGACTGAAGAAAATATTATGTAGATATTATAAATTACACTATAGTAGAAATTAGAATAAGTATAGCAAGGGAGAGCACGTAATTGGCAATACATAGATCAAACAGATATAGATGCAACATATGATACTTTGGAAGAACTTCCCCGCAGTCATGAAATTTAAGGGTATTCAGAAAGGAAACCGACCCATTTCTTCATGATGTTCCATCACATGGTGCGACAAGCGCTCAGAAATTCTATCCAGTTGTGCTAGTCGAAGAGCGGCCTATAAAAGAATGCAATGCAGATTGATCTGTAAATGACCGGTTGATAAGCTGTTTAATATTCTGGTTAACATGGAATCATTGTACAAAAGGAAAAAAAAAAAAAGGTCTGATTGTTCAAAACCCGGAAAAGAGCACCAGAAGAAATTTCACAGAGCAACAAGTACACAAAAGGACCACAATGTAGCACTTAAAGTGAAGTGCTTGAGTTTTGGATATCAAATGTGAAATCACTGTGAAAAAGTGCAGGTGACAAAGTACTGAGAACATTATTTTAAACTGTATCACCCCGGTAACAACATTCTTCTATCAACCGAATCGTATCAAATCCCAGAAAAAGCACATGCTCAAAACCAAATGGGAACATTATCAACAAAGAATAACATAATTAAGCATAGAATAATTGCGGATACTACTTCATTTACCATAAACATCTTTAACAGTGTCCACTTTTACTCTTGTTACTTTAACTTATACTACTTCATTCCTTTTTCTTATATGCATGTGATAGTCTCACCCAAGCTCCTTTTGGATTTTCGGGAGAATTGCCACAATTATAGCAACCGTGAGCCAACCAAAAATTCAGGCACTGAAGTGCACCCACACAACTTAATCTTAATGGGGAGAAATTCCTCTAAGCTTATATGTACTTCAACAATAAACATGCACTTTATTTCTGTGAGAGCATTTCCTATCATTACATCAATCGAAGAACTTTATCCAGTAACAAAAGAACAAGGAAGACTATATATAACTCATTTAGCACAAAATTCATTGCAACTTAGCAGCCTTAATGAAGCTGCACGTAGCCTAAAGAGGAAGCACAAAATACATGAACACGTTCTATGACCAAAAACATACACAAAATATGGAGATGAATATATGCATTGATGTGTGTGCTGCATGCCTCCACCAGTATATACTGCCATATACAGAAAGTTGAATGATAGACAGGCATAGACGTAAACACCAAACAACCAGAGGCATACATAGATGACATTGACAAAAACACAAAATACAGAGGATAATCCTCTGAACAACATACAACGCAGAAAGCAGACTACAAAACAGTGGATGGAATCAATAAGAGAAGCACAAAGGGAGCAAAAAAGAGAAGAAAACAACCCCACCAAGTGGCATGCCATTAATCAAACAAAGGGGTAACAACATAGGCATATGGAGGCAAGAAGGGATGCAATAAGGAATAATACCTTTTCCTCAAAATATGCTGGCTCCTTTTCTTCAGAGGGAATTTGTTGTAAAATAAATCGAACAGGGTCAAAATCCTAGAAAACCAAATTCATAGCAGTTTCTGTTAATTGCATGGCTTATTGAGAAGATATGGACGGAATAAAGGAGAAAGTGCAGATAAATAGAAGAAAACCGACAGACACGCTCGACTTGCGACATATGTGAAAATGAGCACCAAAATTGATGAAGTGCAAACCAACATTGAACAGAGATGATGTTGGTTTTGAAAGAAAAGAACTTAACAACCAAATCATGACACATTAACTAAATAGATGTGACATAATGGAAGATACCACAATCATCTTCGAGGGTTATCACCCTCTGAGGTTACTTGATTTACAATGCATTATGCATTAATACTGCTTAGTATGATATTCTGTGTAATTGTACATTTATATGGTAATTAGATATTCAATGATATAAGTATCAACAATAAACGTTTCTTCGGTGAAAAGTCACCAAGAACTTCAACTTAACCAATAAGCCTATCTGAAATCTGCTGTCCAGGATCTGATTTCATTTAAACTGTACTAAGAGTACAACAAATTTTGGACTGACCACCTCCTCCCTATGAAAAATAACAAAGATAACGCTACCATGAAATGTATTTCTAGGCCTTTCAATACTTGTAATGACTAAATGAAATTGCAATTATTCCACACACAAGCAGAATCAAAACTCTCTGTGACCCAAACGCCTCCTTTATCTAAGATTTTTATGTCCAGATTAGACAGGAAAGACACTTCTGCCACTAAACAAAAATAGATAACCTCCTCATAGAATTCCTTCTCGAGTTCATCAACAGCTGGACCTTGAGATCTGCTCCCGTATATTGAAGTTAATTCTTCGGAGCTGGAAGAAAGATTATGCCTCTGATCTGAAGGTAATGCAGCAAGAACACGGGCTACAGCTGCTGCCGCAGCAGCTCGTGCTGGAACCTGCAAGCATAATTACTTGCACAAATTAAGTCATAAATAAGGAAGAAACACTTATACCATGATGAACGGTAATCGCTTTAAGGGAAGAATAGTGATTCAGAATTCATCAGTTTACTTGCTATGGTGTAATTTAGCAAATTCAAAAATCCTAATCAAGTAGAAAACTTAATGTTCCATTTGTAGCATGATCTGGGCCTTAATCTCCCCATTTTAATGATCTTTCAGGTATTTGACCCAAGTTGCTGTCAGAAACAGTGACGCTCTTTTGGTGTACAAGTTTACCCCTTCAAATACAAGTTACAGAAAAATATAAATGGAACTTCAGTCTAGCTCCATTTCCATCTAATCAACTGAACACAATCACATTAGGGTTGGCATAAGACATCTAAGGCCTTATAAGAATATTAAATAGAAATTACAACAAATTGCAAAACATTTCTTCTGTAAACCTCAGCTAATTACCATTAAATACGTTTAAATAGTGACCAGCAGTCTATCCCTTGCTCAACGATACATCAACTGGATATGACCATGCAAGCAACAAAACTTAGATAAATGGATAAATATGCTACTTATAGTATACATGAATAAAAAATGAAAATAGCAGTATGTATAATCCCAAACCATCAACATGTAGAAACTTCATTAAGTGCATAAAAGAGTTGTAACATTACCTACATCCTCAGTAATTTCTACCAAACAATAAGTTGCTGAATTGAGTTTCAGAACCAGCTTAAGTGCTTTTGGGACAGAAGTCCACAATTATTATTAAAGAAGCAAAAACGGCGATACATTCATAAGCATATACTAATTCCAGACTTACGATACATACACATCTCCGCCATCATCAGTGTGCAAATAGCGGAAAAATTACTAACTTCACAGACTATAGTAACAATGTATCACGTCCGTTGTCATATTCCAACAAATTAGCACCTCAATTCATACATGATCCTTTCACACAACAATATCTCAGTTGAGTTCAAGATGTTTCCAGGAACAAATGATGATACCTCAGGACGATCGGATGTAGAAGGCAGGAGGCCAAGGGAGCGCGCAGAGCGAACGGAGCTGAGAATCTTCTCACCGACCTTGGACAAGTCCATGCCGCCTCCTTCTCGATAGAAGAGCAGCGATCCTAAGAACAAATACCTCGACAATTCGAACCCTCCCTCTCCCAAATCACCAACGCCGCCGCCAGCGGCATTCAATAGCAGTAACGGACTAAGTGGAAATGGCAGTGTCAGTGGATTATTACCCGGCTGCATTTCATTCACACCCCGCCGCCGCCTCTGGATACTAAATCACGCCGCCTCATTATCACCAGATCAGATCGGAAATCATATATGATAAGGTGATGGTAACGGTACCGGCAGTCAGTCAGTGTGTGTTGTGTGTGTGATTTGCGTGGTGGATTTTGGGGGTTGGGTTTGCTTTAATTGCTTCACACAAGACTTTTTCTTGGTCAGATCTTAAGGTTCAACAGTCTGATTGGGAACTGGAAATTCACAGCCAACCCCAATACTCATATTTGGTTATTTTTGCGGTGTAATTTGGGGTGAAATACTTCTGCTGTCCTGTCTCCCTATTAAATTTTCCTTTTTTCCTGTTTTTTTCCTTGTTAACTAAGTGGTCTGGTTTGGCATCTTCATTCACTAGGAATGCTCGTTATTAGCTAATACTAAAATTTGTGACAATATTATGTCTGAGATTTATTCCAGATTAATAACTGTCAGTAATAAGTAATTGTCCTCACGTGGTTATTACAATATATTTCCACATATAATTGTTATTTTTTTTCTTTCCATTCACCTAGTTTAGGTGATGGAATCTCTATTTCCTAAATAAATACCTTTCTATTAGTTTTAAGATAAACTACTCCCTAATTGTTTGAAATATTACAAATACCATTTAATAAAATTATATAATTTTTTATAGATGTATTAAATTATCAACTACGCCCCATATTGTATCTTTTGTTTAAAAAAAAATTGTAAAAATCAAACATGAAATTTTTTAAAATTATAAAAAAAGTATCCATTTCGTCAATAAAAATAAATAAAATTATAATTCTTAATTCAAAAAAAAATTATTAGTTCGCCACAAAAAATATATAGAACTCTAACGAATACTAACGGAATTGGCTAATTGTTGGATGACAGTCAAAATCAGAGGAGTATTAGTAATTTTTCAAACAACGATGGGGTATTTGTAATTATGTCAAATCTCATTAAATGTTGTTGTAATTTATCCTTAATTTATGTAAATTTTTAATTAAATAATTTTTTAATAGGGTAAACTACAACGACCTCCCATGAGGTTCGTCATAGTCACGAAAAATTATCAATAATCTTTGATTTTAACTGTCGTCTAATAACTAGCTCAATATGTTAGTCTCTATTATGTTTCTGTTTATTTCTTGAGGTGAACTAATCAAAATACTCTTGTGGACTAATAACTATAATTTTATTTGTTTTTATAATTTTTTGAATATTTTTTACAGACTAAGTGGATTTTTATTTTATTTACATTACTTTTCATCCATCACATCCGATTTTTTATATTTTTTTATTTAAAAAAAAATATATATAATAAGAGCAAATTTATCAATTTCATACCTCAATCCAGTAATTATTTAATTTCATCAAATATCATGAATATTGTAATATTTTAAACGATTAAAAGTTTTCATAATTATGTCAAATCTCATGAAAGATCGTAACAATTTACAAATTTTAATATGAGAGTCAATTGCATCTCTGTTAATTTAAAATTTAACTTTCCCTAGTCAGTAAAATTTAGATTTGTGGCTAATTTTATTTAAACATCTTATAAAACACTTCTAGAGCTTATAATATATTAAATGTTATTTATAAATAAATCCTTAAATTGTTTATGTAAAGTGATATAAGCAAAGAACATCATACACATTTTTAGCTTAAAAGCACATTTTTTTAACATATGTATATATATGACATTATATGTTATATTATATATATTTTAAAAACCTTATAAGCTCAATAAATACCCTCTTGCTCAATGAATTGCTATAAGTCAACTCTTGAAGGACGATTTTTTTTATGAAAACTTGATCAATTACGGAAATAGTTTTATCGAACACGTTAGTCCACATCACGTGTATATATATGTGTGTGTGGTTTTATAAGATTTTTAAAAACTATTTTTCCAATATATGCAGAATTAGAAAGCAAATTACTTTAGGTTGTATTTTGATTGAAGGATTTGAAATCCTTCATAACAAATCTTTTGGATATATTTGGATAATTTCAAATTTTTTAATTTTAATTTTAAATTAAGTTTTAATTAATATGGATGAATTTCAAATTCATTTCAAATGAAGTCATTCAAAAAAAAAATTTTCCAAATTATTCCTTCAAATCCAAATCCATCAATCCAAACACACCATTAAATCAATTTGTTGAATTTGAGTTTGTATTTGGACCCTTAAATGCATCACTCATTTATAGATGGGAAGGATAGATTAAAAGTTCAAACCAAAGTCTTTACATTTTATAGTACTAGCAGTAGTTGCACGCGATCCTCGCGCACATATATATTATTAATATACACACACACACGATGCGTGACCAAATAATAAAAATATGAATACATTATTAATATACATTAATCAATGTGATTAATTGTGCATTTTTGTCAATTTTAATATTTAATATCAAGTAAAATAAAATGAAAAAATCATATATATGTACACATGTCGTCTAAATAAATATGTGATTCGAGATATATATATATATATATCTAAATATTTACAAAAATATAATTATAAATATTGTAACAAAATTATACATATTTTTTGTTTGCCTGCATTGAAAGAAAATTAAATATATATTAAGTATTATAATAACACAAATTTGACTTTCTCGCATACTTATATACACGGATACTGGCACGTCACTTTTGGTAACGATAATCTTAATATTATAATTGTGTTAAAGAAAAAATAAAATATTATGTAAATGTAAATACATTTCTAAAAGAACAATATTTTTTAAAATTGATTCTATACTACTTGGATATGATAATCATCCTCTTACACACTTCCTAATAATAAGTCCAAATATATTCATTAGAAAAAGTTGTTTAATTGTAAAGAGGTGTAACAGAATTTTGATAAAATCATATCCAAACAAAGTATTTCAACACAATTTTTTTTTTCGTATTTTCAATCAATAAAAATATATATGATTAACAAAATATACTTATTAGTGTAAATAATATTCTTTTACAATATTCTATGAAATATAATTAATTAAAATTATTAAAAATATTGTCTAATCAATATACTTAATATATCCTTAATAAAATTTCAAGTTAGTCATTTAACATTTGAATGATGTAATTAATTGATTAAAGAGAAGTTTAATTAACATATTTAAGAGATAGAGGGAGACGTGTGGTAGAAAAAAGGGGTGACGGGGGTATTTTTGGTGGTTTAATAAGTTGGTATGAGAACTACCTTGATATGTGAAAATTTAATTTTTGTCCTTTAAAAATTAATAAATTCGTTTTGCAAGACAAAAAGAATGAGTGAATTATACAAAAGTAAAGGACAAAACTATGTAAAAGCCATACGATAACTTCCACGTTAGACACAAAGAAGGTTTTTTTTTTTATTTTTTTTAATTAGTATAGATTATTGGACTTCTATAAGCATCTGTAATACACATATTTCTAAAATTTTTATGCCTCAAAAACTAAAATATGTCCGAATGAACTTATAAACATCGATTATTTGTTAAAATGTAATATTCTTATACATATATAGAAACTTGTAATGACATGAATTTTTTAAAACTATATTTAAGAGACTATTTTTTTAAATAGAATTATAATTTTTTTAGTATAATGAAAGTGGGGTCTGAACCCAAACCCTCTAATTTATGATAACTTGATGTGATAATAACTATGCAATGTAAGGAGAAAGACATTTACACGCAATTTTTTAAATTTTTTTGTTCCATCGTGCCAAAAAAAGAAGTTGATTAACTATGATTTAAATATTGTTTCGATGTTGCTTTCAAGAATTTTATGTTTTATATATATTATCTATTGAGGAGGGTTATGATTTGTTTAAACAAAAAATCACAAGTTATTTCATGTCCATTTGATTAAGGTCGTAGGTTGCAACGGTCCTTTAAATCAAACTTCAGTCGCTTGCTGCCCTGTGAGAATGAAAATATCCCACTTAAGTTCGTAAAAAATAAAGTAGCAGGCGTTTTTGCAAACGACGTCGAAGCCAACGGAGAACGGATGGACGGCGACGACGGAAGAGAAGAAAAATCGGAGGAGGAGGATTTGCCAAGGCTGAAGTCCTAGTAAACGGGCGGTCAGCACGCTGACGCTCCTTCAAGATGACGTCGCTGTCTGTGTTGCCGTTACCGAGCGCATGGCGCATACTGGATTTTCCTGGCAGTCAAGTGCGTTTCTCGTTCTTTTCCTTTCTCCTCTCAGATCTCATAATCTTTAATTATTTGTGTTGAATTCTGCATTTTACTGCGTGTTTAGTGCACATTTTACTGAAGTTGGGAGGTTTTTGCGTTGATCACGAACAGCATTGATTGCTTCCCAACTGTCCTTTTCTATTTGGCATTTTAATTTCGTTGAGGTTATGATAATAAAGGTTTATTTTGAATTTTATTGCGAAAATTTCGGCATTTGGCTAATGGAAGCCATTTTGAATTTTCTATTGTTTGTACTGCATTTTGTATTAGCTTTAAGTGGACGGGCCATGTGAGGAGGACCTTGTGAACATAACCAGAAGCTGGTGCAACTCTTGCTGTTTTAGGACGTGTATGTAAGTGCTTACATATTTTACCTGAAACATGGCTTAAAGTCGATAGTTCACATAGGAATATTACTATTAGTTATTTAAATCATACCGCCTCTCGTTGTCCATCAATTAGTGATTTGGTGTGGAAAAGTTTGTGACTTCATAAGATGAAAGTAAGTACACGAATTGCTGATATTTTCCATTTTCTTTCTATTCAAAGTGCCATACATTGCAGCATTTCCTAGAGTGAGTGCTTATGTTAGTAAAAAATTTCAAGGTTTTTGCACCAAACAATGTAAGGTCATGCAATCGCCGCTAGAATATTAAAACATCTATGCCATCCCATTCACAATGGATACATGCCTCTAAAATTGCAAAGCTTCCCCCCTTTGCTCACTTCAATACTCTTCTCCAATGGCAAATGCAAAGATTTTAAGCCCAATTGTAGAAAGAGTTTACTAGCGCGGGCGTATTGCCGTAGGATAATTAAAGGAGAGCATCCTGATATGCATACGGCTGTCGAGATCTTTTCAGAACTTTGTCTATTTGTTGTTGGCACTGGAATTGCACTAACATAACATTGTCTTTTATGAAAGAGCTACACAAATTGAGAGGAACTGTTGTTTTGTATGATGGCTCACTTGCTAAACCTAATTAGGTCTCTTCATCATACCTCTTCTACAGTTGCTGATCCAGCTATGAAGAATGTGTAGAGTCCATATTTCCATCAGTACTTCTTCCCAATGGGACGTCCTTAAAATTAGCAATTGGTTAAGCCTTGCATAGTCAGATAGTCATTTGAATCTTGGAAGCTATATGCTCCCAGAGTGGATAAATCAGTAGGTGCATGGAAATAATTCAGTAGGTCAAGTGGAAAAGTCATGCTACTAAATGAGAAGCATCCATTAAGAGAATAAAAGACTTTGAAGCAAAAACAATAATAGAGGGCTTACAGAGACACTTTCCATTAGTCAGTACTGCCTATGAGTGCATTTCATACAATTTGAGTATCTCTGCTTAGTCGTTTTCTTTTTCGAGTCAAATTATAGGGTGCTAAAGGAACTTCATGCATGCTCTATTGAATTATTTACAGAAACCAAGTATATAAATTAAGTTGGAACCATGATTTCTTGATAATGAAAATGAATGTGGATCAATACTAATTGGTAATTAATAGCTGTTTCTATTTTTGAAACGACTCTAAATATCATGTTTGGCTATGATATATGGATATAATTAATGGATGGTTTCATTGACAAATGGGTTCTTATGATGCAGAAGCAGAAACATGATCACTAGTTAGCTGGTCATAATCAATATTTATCTAAATTTATTATTTATTAATTATTAATGTTAGGAATTAAATCACACAAATAACAGCTGAAAGAAACAATATATAAATTTACTTGCCTCATCCAGGTCGGGATAATCTAGATAAGAAAAAAAGAAGTGGGTACCGTTAATATCTAAGTGAGTATATGCCTTTTTCCTATCCACATGATTTAGAGTTAAAAGTTTGAAAAAGTTTGATTACTTATGATTTTTAATTCTTTTCCTGCATGTATATTTTATCAGCCGATTATGAAGGTATATTTTAAATAAGCACAAAACATTATATCAAAGCATCTCCCACAAAGTTTACATAAAAAATATTTTCTTTCAAGAAATGGTGCCAACAATAAGATGCCTACATATTCTCCAATTGAAATTCTCGGTGGCAAATAGCATGAGTTCTATTCTTCTGTCCAAGTTTTACTGTTTATTTTTTAATCGATGCAAAATTTTAGACGATAGTTGACAACTAATAGTTTTGGGTATCTTCACATTTATAATTTTAAAAAATATAACTAAGGTTAGTCCATGCGCTGTGTCATTGCCTTAGTCATGAGAATATTATGCATTGCATCAATTGCCAAATGAATATATTTAGATAGAGAATTTATGGTATTTATCTATGATGACACACACACTAGACCAATCCATTCAGCTAGTTCTTTTCAACTTAGAAATTAGTCTAGATAAAGCTATTATTCTCCACTAACCATCTAGTAATCTTCCACATAGTATCTACTTTATGCCTGCCTATATATACAAGCTGCTTCAGTGATGTCCATTGAACCAAAAAAGAGAAGGAAGAGGAAGAAACCATCCCACCAAAATTTACACTTCCACTTGCATGATGCTGCTGCCAATTAGGTTATGTGTACTTTTGTTTGAAGTCTACCCTCTCCTTCTTCTCCCATTGTTTTTAGAATCTGTTTCATTATCTCCACAGAAAATCCCTAGGCTGAGTCCACATTATAAACAATCATCAATCTCTAGGGACCTTAATAAAATCTCATCTGCATCTGCAACTTCGGAGGATTTTAAGACATATTTTTACACTCAGACACTTGATCACTTCAATTATGGACCCCAGAGTTATGCCACTTTCCAACAAAGATACATGGTCAATTTTAGAAACTGGGGTGGTGCAAATTCAAGCTCTCCAATTTTTGCATATCTTGGGGCAGAAGGACCTCTCGACGATGACTTAGGAGTAATTGGTTTTATCAGCGATACTGCCCCTCTTTTCAGAGCTCTTGCAGTTTACATAGAGGTAATTTAGTATATGACCTGTATATTCTTTATTTCCCATCACACATTCACACGAGAGAAAGTTTTACTTTTTAAAAATTCGGGTCGTGATAGTTCTTACTATTTGTTTGTGTAATTTTCTTTCGTCTCTTCATTAGCATCGATTTTACGGAAAATCAGTCCCGTTTGGATCAATGCAAGAAGCCATAAGAAACAAAACATTACGTGGATATTTCAACTCAGCTCAAGCCATAGCAGATTATGCGGAGGTTCTGTTACATGTGAAGGAAAAGTTTTCTGCTCAAAAATCTCCCATTATTGTCATTGGAGGATCATATGGAGGAAGTACGTTAAGAAATTCAATATGTCTTTTCTGTTCAGTTAATTATCCACTTATTTCTCACACATGCAGCTTATATATATGTGTATATACGTAATATTTTGCTTAAGCAAGTCATATTCCTGAGAATCGTTTTCCCCCTCAGTGCTGGCTTCTTGGCTTCGGCTTAAGTATCCACACATTGCTTTAGGTGCTCTAGCCTCATCAGCACCTATTCTTTATTTCGACAATATTACTCCACAAAATGGGTATTATTCGATTGTCACCAAAGACTTCAAAGTACGTATTAATTATTAATTATTCATGCTTTTTTATATATTTTTATTATCTAATATTTTCTTTAAAGTTCATGGGAAATTGTCGTGTATTATCTTTGGTCGCTCTTTTTTGTAGGAGGCCAGTCACACTTGTTATCAAACTATACGAAAATCATGGGCTGAAATTGACAAAATCGCCTCCAAGCCCAATGGCCTCTCCCTCCTTAGTCACAAATTCAAGACCTGCTCGTAAAAAAATCATATTTTCTATTGATCTAAATATGTAAATATATGTAAATATCTATATCCTCTATATTTATCCTTACTAAAGCAATATTAATTAATTTTTGGTTCAGGCATTTGAATACTTCCTTTGAGCTAAAGGATTACCTGGACTCAGTATATTCATATGCTGCACAATATAATCAGCCACCAATTGATTCAGTGAGAATGTTGTGCCATGGCATTGATGGAGCTCCGAGAGGAACTGATGTTCTTGGCCGGATTTTTGCTGGCGTCGTCTCGTCTACAGGGAATCTCTCTTGCTATGATACAAATGAATACAATTATCCCGATGAAACCAACACAGGGTGGCCATGGCAGGTAATTAAGTCACTATCTAAGATCTAATTTCTCTCTTTAATTCAAACAAATTATTTCCATTTAATCAGGTCAAAGAATTGAAAATTTATCAACGAAAAAAGGATGATAATCCTAACTGCAACTTAAGGTTTGATGTCTATATATAGTTAAAATTGCCACATATTTTTAATTATATATTTTTCGTTTGAAAGTCAGTTTGTTCTTGTTTCCATTAGACTTGTAGCGATCTGGTGATCCCAGTTGGGAGAGGGGAAGATGACACAATGTTTCCAGCTGCACCTTTCAATCTAAGTCGATTCATCAAATACTGCAAAGGCTTATATGGTGTCTCTCCTCGTCCGCATTGGGTTACTACTTACTATGGAGGCCATGTAAGTTTCTTTTTACCATTTCATTATCTTATCAACAAAAATTTGAAGCACCCCAATTGTTCTTATATATACATTGCAATTTATTTAACACCAAATTATTGCAGGATATCAAGTTAGTGCTTCACCGATTCGGGAGCAACATAATTTTTTCAAACGGTCTAAAAGATCCATACAGTAGCGGAGGGTAACTGAAATAGCTAGATTCTTTTATTTATTTTGGAATATATGTTTTGTTGAATTGTTTTTCACTCCTTTTCTTCTGAATACATAGGGTTTTAGAAGACATATCAAAAAGTATACGCGCGGTAACAACAGTCAACGGTATGCAATTTCAGATTTTGCTGTATTATGGTCACCAATAAATATTTTTTTTTTTCCTCCACCCTCTACTATTTTTGTTGATTTTTTCCCCTCTTTTATTTGATTGAGATGCCCCACCCCCACTGTGTGAAAATATTATTCTCCTTTTTCTGCAGGGTCTCATTGTCTAGACATACTTTATTCTGCGAAAACTGATCCAGAGTGGTTGGTGGAGCAACGAAATGTAGAGGTTAAGATAATTAAGGAATGGATCAAAACGTATTATGCTGATCTGCATGCCCTAAACAAATAGTAGAATAAAGGACTCATGCATAATTGTTGAGTGAGGGCATCAAATTCCATACACATTCTGCTGCTTTGTAAGAGCGGTTCTATTATTTTCCACTAATTTTTATAATATGCACCACTTGATACGGAGTTATATACGTACTACTTTTCTCTATCAATCCCATGTTGTAATAAGTTGTATTTATAATCTAAAATTTACGTTGTAACGTTAACTACTGTTTTCATTTATAAACACAAAGAAGGTAATGTGTAATAATTGGTTCAGTTTTGCTTTCAAATGAAAGAATAAAATTAAGAGGATAAAATGTTGAACAAAATGCATGCCTTTTTTTTTAGATAAAACATCGACATTACTAAGTCAGATGATTTATACTAAGATTCTTGTCAAAAAAATATTATACTCCCTGAAACATTAACAAATGGCAAAAAATCTCCTTAAAAATGTTTTAGGGAGTAATTTGGATTTATTCCTAATATAAAATTATAATTGTACTCTTAACTTTATTTTCTCCCCCTTCTTGGGCACCTTCTGACAGGGATGCCATTCCCTTACATCCTCAGCCTGTTCCACGCTTCATCTATAATCTATAATACATAAATAAAAAAAGATCATCAGATGCATACTGACGCAAATAAAGTACAAAAAGGAACCTATTCCTTCGACATGAATTGATTATTGTGGTGTCAAGTGGTAAACGGCGGATACGTTTCCATTTTGCCTTTGTTCCCCTCCCCCCGTTAAAGCCCTTTGCCACAGTACTATGATGCTGAAAATTTTCAAGGCATATATTATATGCCACCACAATGAGAACAAAGCTTTTTGACGCTTAACCCATTTTCAGGAACGCTTTCTTGTGACTTGTGAGTCAACAACCTAATTAATTCATTTCGTTCTATAAGTAAATATTCAAATCAACTGTAAATTATTAAATAAAAATATACCACTAATATTAAAAAATATATATAAAAAGAATTTTGTTCACACAAAAATTCGAATCTATAAAACATAATTACGATACAAAAGCTATACGGACAAAAAATTATCTATAAATAATTTTTTACGCTTTAAAACATATTATATATAGGAATAAAATACATAAATTAACACAAAAAATAAAGGAAAAAAAACCCAACTCGACGGTATTATTATCATAATAAAAAAAAATAATACAACAATATGACACATCGCTTATAGATTACTTTTCATTTTATACTAGTACAGATGAACTGCATTGTTTTTTAATAGTCTTGAAATACATAGTATATGGGCCTTTCTTGTAAAAGCCCAAATCACAATTAATCATATTTGGGCTGTCCACTTCTCTATTGACAATATTGGGCTTTGGAATATAGTCGTTAACGAAATGTGGGCTCATGCAGGAGTTTTATGAAGCCCAATTCCCAATACTCTTTTCCATATATGAAAAATGAAAAATTATGCAAGCAGCTTCAGAAGAGAGTTCACACACAATACACACAAAGGAGGAGTAGAAAAACCTTGAAGATGCTGAGATTGAAGAGACTGATTGAAATCGCACCAAGAAGAAGTGTCAATGGTAGAAACCTGCTCAAAGAGGATGTACAGATTTTCCCAGCAATCCCTCTACGAAGTCCTTCTCAATGGACTTCAAATCGCTTCCTCGACATTTATCAGGTCGGTTGAAAATTTGCTTGAGGTTTGACCGTATGGACCCGAGATTTCGCTTTCATTGTGGGTTTGATCCTAGAAACTAAACCCTGATGGGTTTTTGTATATATGCGGAATTATGTTTTCGTAGTTTAGTTTCTTGTTCTTGTTCCAGATCTTTGGGTGAACATGGGTGGACTTGAATTTGTTTTTGAGTGAGTTATTGTAAATAAATTGGATTTATGCTGTTTTAATGGGTGTCCTTTTGGTTTATGTTGATGCAGATGGGAAGTAAGGACGCAATTGAGAGAGAACGAGCTCGGCTGTGAGTAATTTGATGTCCACTCATGTTCCTACACTTTGGGTTGCGGAACTGCATTTGTTTGAATGTGAATGAAAATGTTTATGTGTATTTTAGGACAGTAAAGATGAGATGAATAGGGGTTACTTTGCGGATATGTCGGAGATGAAGCAACATGGTGGGAAGGTATGGTGATGTAGTATTTATTGGACTAAGATTTTGATTACGTTTGCTGCTTATCGATATTTCCCCCCCCTTAAGAAAAGGTGTTTGATTTTGGGGATTTTGTGGTTAAGTTTGTGATGGTGGTTCTATGCAGATTGGACTGGCGAATAAGATTATAATTCCAGCGATTGCAGCAGTGAAGTTTCCTACAGTTGAAGTGAACTACTCGGATGGTTCTAGTCTGAAGCTGCCCATAACCTCTGACAAGAATGATCCCAATTTGTCAAAGTCAGATGTTCCCAGGGCGTCTTTACTGTGTTTGTCGTTTCGGGCAAGCTCGCAGGTGAGATTTGTGAATGATTGTTGTTGATTATCCATGTTAGTGGATCTCACTACCAACTTATTCCTCTATCCCAAAGAGAAAGGTGTTCTAGATTTTTGTTTTCTTACTTTTAACTAATAGTAAAAAGATTGCAGAGTAGCTGAGAGAGTGAGAGTGAGAGTGAGAGAGTAAAAACAGATGCATCCTAAAAGCTGCCATGAAATTTATTCCAATTATTTTGCTGCATGATGTTGTTCATGCTTTCCACCCCGTAACGCTAATTGGGATGTGAAAGAGTTTGATCTGCTATTTAACTGTTGAAGTTCACGCAATGTCTAAAGTTGGATGTTGATCCCCTCTTGCCATCTAAATTGAGCAGATGCAAAGTAAAAGGAAATGGGGTTGCTGAAAAAAGCAACTTTCGTTACGAGATTTTGATTAGTTAGGTGAATAGCTGAACTTCACTACTTGGTGAGAACAAAAGATCTATCTTTTTTTCTGGAAACTGAGGATGGGCAAACAAACATTGCACTTAAATCTCCCTTACAATGTAGGTGAAAATTGCTTGAATATTGTGTTCTTTAACTTTATTTTTTTGTAATCCTGACAGCCTATGGTTGATTCGTGGAGCTTGCCATTCCTTAAAACTTTCAGTCATTCCGCTGATGTTCGGTTATATGAGGTATTGCATTTTTAGCTACTTTTGATTATCTGAGAGAAATGGTTACAATTTGAACTTTTCTTTCTTGGCCTTACATACATTATCATTTTGTCTACTTCAATAATGAGTATCGGTAGATATATTTTCCTCATCTTTGCTCAGCAGTAAAAGGACATTTACATTTGCTCTTAATCTGTTTCTTGATTCACTTGGTTGCTTGAGTTCTATGAAATGTCTCAGGAAATTAAGGGTTTATTGTCATAATTATATACAAGCTTGAAATCTGTTCTAATAAGTTAAATATAATTCATAAAACCTTTGGGTTCCTTTACTGTCGTGTCTGATCACTGCCATCCAAACTTTGCCTGCAAGAGCCCTGGGAATGTTATGTATGGTGTCCTATTGTTGTCATTGATTACCACGGCACAAGAAACAGAATGCTCTCTTCTTTCTTGTTGTTCAGCAGTTTTTTGTGCACATTGACTCAAACTGCATATATGAGTGCTATTATCCTCCTAGCATCTACTAATATACCATGGCTCAGTGAAGCAATATATGCCACACTTATGTTGACAGTAAATGATCTTTTTCCCATTCATCTTTCCCTCTAGACATATTACCATGACATGAATGTGACCTTGTCATGCTGCGAATAATTTGCTTGGAGCCTGTGGCATATATTGCTTGACGTCATGTTAGCATGATTGCGGAGGAACTCCATCAATTATTTTTGGATAATATTTTCTCTTGTGTAGGTATCCTTCATAGATTCGTGGCTGTTGACTCGCAGTCCTATAAAAAAGCTACTTCTCAAGATCATGAGGAAACAGAAGCCTGATGAAAAGCAAGATGTCCTGCAAAGGCAGATTGTTTATTCTTTTGGTGATCATTATTACTTCAGAAAGGAGCTTAGGATCTTAAATCTTCTTACAGGGTAACAAGTGGTTCTGCTCGGCAGATATCCTTTTCCAGCTTCCATTCAGACAGTTACTTTTAACTGACATATTCTATCACTGATGATCTTCAGGTACATTTTCTTACTCGACAGACTCGGTAGAATACGATGGCAAGGTTTTGGTTTGGCCACGCCAGATGAGTTGTCGTCGCTTCTGTCCTGCACATCCCTATTGCTGGAAGAGAAATAAGAAATACACTCAATAATCGAGATTGACTCTTTTGTTTAGCAAACAAGACAACTGCGAACTCTATTTGGAAACCGGTACCATCAGCTTTGCATTATGCATCATAATGTCAATTTCCACAAGGACCGAAAATATCTCCATCTTCGGTGAAATTTTAATTGTGGAGCTTGTATTTGTTATATGATCCCATTACACTTTTGTTATCTCCTCCATCCATATTAAACTTGAGTTACAGTAAAGGGGTATATCCCTTCACAGAACACATGCAACGAGCATGTAATAATTTTTTTCACATGATATTTGTGCAATCTTGGTCTATTTTTCACATGACCCTTGCATTTCAGTGTCAGCAACACTCAGCACAGCATTTCCCTTTGATAACATTCTTTTCCCAGGTTGTAGCAGGGACACAGGACGGGCTGTCTCATGATTGGAAACGCTCAACTAACAGACCATATCCAAAAGCGCGTAATCCTCATCACATGCTCACAGCTCACTCTATATATATGCCTTGTTTGGTGTGGTGGAAAAATCCAATTCCTGTTTCTTATTCTGATTTTGTGTGATTAATGCTCATGCCAAGCTCAGCTCAATCCGCCTACTAATGCAAATTGTCTTTGTTCAAATACTTCTCCAAATCACTCTATTGTTTTATGTGACTATTGTAACTCCAATGAAATATTTGAAAATAAATTATATCGATACTTTTGAGGTTAAGTTTAATTATATGTTTTCTGTAAAATTATAAATACACCTAGTTTATACATTGATAAAAAAAATAAAAAAAATACATAAACACCTTTCGAAATAAATTACATTTACATATTTTATAACAGTAGATGATTACTCCATATAAGGAAAGCCCGTAAAAATTATTAAATTTTTGAATAAAAATAGAAGGGAAATTGGATGTATAGAGTGGAATTTTGTGGTAGGAGTCCTTTTTCTTACACGAGACAAATTTACATTAATTAGAAACCATAACGTAACCGGAACTCCAACCCTACCATTAGAGTTTATCAGCTCCCTCCTGATATAGAGTAGACTTTAAATCCTTAATAATAAAAACCTCTGGATTTCAAATTCTTTGAAGTTGTTTGAATAGTTCTGAATTTAAATGATTTTAAATTGTATTTTGGTTGATGAGTTTGAACTTGAAAGAAGAATTTAGAGGAAAGATTTCAAACAACTTCATATGAAAATAATTTAAAATCCATCCATATTCACTTAAAATAATGTTCAAAATTAGGATGAAATGATTTAAAAGTCTTGAAATTTAAACTTATCCAAATATATTTAAAATTGTTTCTGTAAAACATTCCTAAAATTCTAAATTTATCCATCCAATGGCCTTAACACATTTGTTGAGTGAGTGGTCCAAGAATTTGAAAAACTTGCAAGTAAGAAACCAACCAAGCTAAGTCTTGAATGATATTTTTGGCCCTGTTCACAAGTTGCATTTTGGTCACCCACTTTTTGGTCAGAGTCACTGCCACTGCCACTGCCGCTGCCTCTGCCTCCATTTTAGAAAGCAAAAGCAAGGGGGGTATTTTTGTAAATCTCCACCAAAAGCCAACCCCTCCACTTTGCTTTTTATCCATTTCTTAGGGGCAAAGTGAAAGAGCATGAAATCAAATAATTGGGGCTGCAAACATTTTGCCAATGTCTCCATTTTTTTAATTACTATTATTTTCTTGTGATTAACAAAATTAAAGAAACCACCATCTCCGTATTGAACGCAAGTACACAACCCTGCATATACTAAAATATTTAATTTGAATTAAAACTACTATTTAAAAGATGAATGTATCATCTCAACCTCAACCAAATATATAGTAAATTAAAATCACTTATCATGATCAAATATCCCATAAAATAATGGTAGATTTTTTTATTTTTTTATCACAAGTATGACAGATACGCTTTTAATCCAATAAAACTCAAAATTACATTTTTTTAGTAAAAAAAAAAAGGGTAAATTACAACTACCTTCCATTAGGTTTATTGTAATTACAAATACCCTCTTATTGATTAAAGAAATCCAAATACCCCCTGATGTTTAATAAAATTATGTAATCATTTGATGGAGGTATAAATATGCCAACTTTGCCCTTATTGTATTTTTTTATTTTTAAAAAAATAAAATCTTATAAAAATATTGAATGGGATGGATGAAAAAATTTAAAAATTATATAAAAAATATCCACTTAGTCCATAAAATAATATTTTTTCAAAAAAATAAATGAAGTTATAATTTTTAATTCACGATAGTATTTTGGTCAGTTCACCATAAAAAATAGATGGATTGGACTAATTGTTAGACGACCGTTAAAATTATGAAGTATTTATAATTTTACAAACAACAAATGAGTATTCGTAATTATGCTGTACCTCATGAATGATCGTTGTAATTTACTAAAAAAAAAAGAGACTTTGGGTTTTTTTTTAGTCCCAAACAACATATTTTAGTTCTAAAACCACAATACATATGGCTTTTAAAACTAAATGTATTTTACGGGACTAAACAAATATTTTGCACAAAAACACAAGATCCATTTTACTTGAACTACAAACTTTAATGATAGCGAGCACATTGGTGAGAACTGGAAAAGGTAATAGGTAGGATGGGTGGGTATAAGGTTAGGGTAGTGGGTGAAAACTCCTCTCCTCTTTTAAGGGTAGTGTGAAGAAGGTTCTTGGGTAGTGCTTTAGGCTTTTAGCATCTCAAAAGCACCCCCCCCCCCCCCCCCCCATTTCATGAAACTTGTGAATCTAGGACTATGGCACTCCCCCCCTCCTAATTTAAGACAAAGTATTTAACATTGCTTTCTTCAATTGCTACCTTTTTTATTCACTATAAATAATGCAACAATTGTTATTTTTAGTCAACTGATTAAATGGACTTTTATAGTTTGATATAAATTAATGGTAATTTAATAATAATTATAGTCAAATTAATAATATGCAACTGCTTATAGGGTCGTTGGTGAAATTTTTCTAGAAAGACGACAGTTTCTTATATTGTATAAGATGTTTCAAAAAATTTAAAAATATTAGATCTTATTTCAGAAATTAGAGATGCATGCTGCGCTCGATATACATTTGTATATAAAATTTCACTTCAATCTAAATTAGTGAGAGACAAATAAATAAGTAAAAGTTTCACATCGATCTAAATTATAAATAATATGGGTAATATTTTACGGTGTTTGAAAAATATGAAATTAGATTCATAAAATACTATTAATAAAAATAAAACAAGTTTGTAAATTTTAAAAATAAATCAGAAACTCTTTGTTCTTCCCTGAACAACTAACATAGTGTGCAAAATGCATGGAAAGCAGGCTTATTTATTTTTTTATTATAAAAAAAAGAAAATTTACGGAAAAAATATTTTTTTAATATATTAACGTTTTTATTACGAGTCGCGGTTTCAAACCGCGACTCGAAATTTTTTTTTTTTTTTAATCGAGTCGCGGTTTCGAACCGCGACTCGAAGTTTTTTTTATTTTTTTTTTTTCGAGTCGCATCCGCGAGGATCCGCGGATTTCAGTCCGCGACTTTTTTTTTTTAATTTATATATATTTATTATATTATATTATTATATATATTATTAATAATTTAACGTATTTAAATTATATAAATTTATGTTATAATTTATATTTTACGTAAAAATTATATTTATATAAATTGCAATATTACAAATTTAAATAATCACAAAAAATATAATGTTAAAAAATTGTATTATATAAAAAATACAAGTATCATCAACAATCCTCCTATGGCACATTTTCTTGTATTGAAGAATCTCCTTGTTGTTGTTGAGCTTCTTGCCTTGCTCGCGTTTGCCGCCAATCCATCTCATTATGAATGCGTGTTGTTTGATTTCGACCAGGACGTGTGACCGTACGGATAGTAGGGTCGTGGACCAACTGGAAATTTGGATCATCCCAATAATCTTCCGACTGCACTGGTTCAAAATGCTTAGAATATGTGTTGTTGTAAGCCATCACATCATAATAATCCTTAACCATTGATGCATCACTAATATTGTATGCACCGCATACTTTTTGAGCGTGAGACAAGGGATGCCAAATTGATTCCACTTGCCGCATGAGCATTCTCGGTTGGCAATTTTGACAACATGGGTGTTCATCCCATGTCTACCTTGGCGCCTGGTAACGACCGACGCGGACTGTTGAGCGTGACTGTATTTCGTGACCGTGTGCTCAACAGCTTTTTGTTGCCAAGATATGAACATCTTGCATGCGAAATCCGTCCACAGTTGGTTGTTTTGTAACATTTTTTAACCCTTCATCGCCCGCACATGAAAATAATGGACAGTACGTTCTAAAGTAATTTCAACTAGTGCACTTACAGGCAGGCGGCGAGCCCCCTTCAGAACTCCATTAATGCATTCTGACATGTTGGTCGTCAAAATACCGCATCGCCATCCACCATCATGAGAAGCTGTCCATTTTTCCTTATTAATCGCGTCTAAGTATGCAAACGCTTTGACATCCTGCTTCTTTATCTCGTCCATAATGCGGTTGAACTTTCTTAATTGATATTCTGAGCCAGCTTGCCACAGAGATCCTTCAATACCACATTTTTAATAGTATTGTTAAAATTGGAACACACATGGCGTAGCAATACCGGTGCACTTCATGTGGTGACACAAAGTCCGGACCTTCACGAACTGCTTTAATGAGTCCGGCATGACGGTCAGAAATAAGGCACATCCCTCGTCGCCCTCTTATAACATGCCGACTCAATTGTTGAAGAAACCACTTCCAAGATGGATAAGTTTCTTCATCGACTACTGCATGCGAGAGGCAGTACCTGTTGATTCCCATCCATGGCAGCTGCAATTAACAGTTTGTATTTATATTTTGTGTATAAATGGGTGCCATCTACACTAATAACATTTCGACAGAACTGGAACCCATCAATACACGGTTTGAAAGCCCAGAAGACATATCCCATCACATATTTACCAGTTGACGCCTGTAAGCCCTTGTGTTTCCATTCAACAATAGTTTCTGGATTATATTTTTGGATAGCTCCCAAATATGCAGGTAGCTTTTTGAACAGAGCTCTCCCACGTGCCATAAACAATTTCACGTGCCATTTTCAAACTGTACCATGCCTTTTGGTATGGTACATCATACCCTGTTTGGTCCTTCACGTTCTGAATGACATGTTTTATTCCATAGGAGGGTTGCATTTCACGTGTCCTAAATGCAAACTAGCAATATAAGCCCTGTTTATATTACCGTGTGAGAGGGACATATTATTCAGAACACATGTATGTGTCCCCCCATACATGGTTATTGCCCAACGTCTAATTTTTGGTTTGTAACCACCTCGAACCTCCCATCTACACCACTGCTCTGTAAAAAAAAAAAAATGAAAAATTCACAAAATTAAGTAATGATGTATGCTTGTAACGCGATATATAAAATATATATTATAATTATATACCTTCTGTACTGTGCTTGCAGAGCACTTTCCACTTAGTTCTTGAACTCTCAGTTACATAATACTCGCGACGTGCATGCCGTATAGAGTGATCTTACACCGCTTCCATTAGCTCTTCTTTTGTTTTGAAGAGCATTCCTTATCAAGCCTGCCTTCAGATTTATTATAAAATTTTGCATACCTCAAATTTGGTACATCAACAGAATCTGCAGGTATCTCCGGAATGTTTGTTGAAAAAATTGTATAGAGCGGTAAAATGTCGGCTGAGTATTCAAGTCTGGCAAAGTCGGTTCAGAAGATGTTTCTGCCCACGTTGTGCAAATGTTTCTGCCATTACATTTATATCAACACGGTCTGGGCCATCCTCAGGTGGAATTGGATATTCCGCTTCATCTGGTTCCGAAGCTTCATCTGATTCATTTACAAAAGAGTCTGCTGTTGGGTCTTCTCCATCATTTTCATTGGGTATAAAATTTTCTGACAATGGAGTATGTGACTGGGTAGGCTCTGTATAATGGAAATCAATATTATCTAGGCCTTGAGTAACAGTCACCAAGTTGGGTGTATAATATTCAGGCTCAGAATGAGATGTACCTGCACCAAAATCAAGATTAAGAACCCGCACCAAAATCGGGATTAGAAGTACCTGCCAAGTAGTCAGTGTTGGAACAAGGAGGCAATCCTGGAGTTGCTAAGAGATTCATGTATTCTCCCCACTGGTTGCTCATTTGTGGGTTAATATCTCCCCATTGTTGGCTCATCGTGGGGGAGGCTCAACATGAATTTGTTCTGCATCAACGTATAATTCCAACATGGGGATTTCCGCCGCAGGGTCCAACAAAAATGACAGAGAGTCATCATTTGATATTGGAAAAAGAATTTCTTTAATGCGACCGAGATATTGGCATGAATGTTTAGCAGATACTTTCAATAAGTATTCATTGCTATCAACACCAATCTTCTGATAAATCTTTTTCAAAAATTGAGCATACGTCAATGAACGAGGTATCCTCATCGCCGCTGCAGGCTGTCGATCATATGTAAAACACCATCCATCACTTGTGTAGTTACCACCGAAATACAAAAAAATATCTACACGAGAAGATGAAGTTGACATACTTTGAAGTAAATATACACCGAAATTACTCAAATATACAAGTTCTGCTTTTTTCAAATATTGATACAAACTTTTGATGCAGCTAAACACCTCAAGTGCAGCATGTATATATACCCGAATTAAAGTTGCTGCATGCAAAGTCAATATCAGTGCAGCTTTATATCAGGGTGTGGACGGTCAAAGATGCAGCATGCAGCTTTAAATTTAAAGCTGCATGCAGCTTTGACCTGCAGTGTACTGCATCAGTGCAGTACACTGCATTGCATGCATTTAAAATAAAAATATTAATAAATAATAATAATATATAATAAAATAATAAATAATAATAATAATAATAATAATAATAATAATATTAATAATAATAAAATAAATAATAAAATAATAATAATAATAATAATAATAATAATAATAATATATGCATTTTAAAATAATTGGGATTGTTATTATTATTATTAAAGGGTGTGGACGGTCAAAGCTGCAGCATGCAGCTTTAAATTTAAAGCTGCATGCTGCAGCTTTGACCTGCAGTGTACTGCATCACTGCAGTACACTGCATTTAAATAAAAATATTTAATAATAATATAATAAATATAATAATAAAAATATTAATAATAATAATAATAAAAAAATATAAATAATAATAATAATATAATAATAATAATAATAATAATAATAATAATAATAATAATAAAAATAATAATAATAATAATAATAATAATATAATAATAATAATAATAATAATAATAATAATAATAATAATAATACTGCATGCATTTAAAATGCATACATGCATTTTAAATGCATGCATGAATGATGCAGCTGCAGAAGCAGCTGCATCATGCTGCTGCTGCATGCTGCATCATGTGCAGCAAGCAGCTGCAGCACGATGCAGCAGCTGCACTGCTGCAGCACATGATGCAGCAGCTGCTGCATCATGAATGCAGCTGGCAGCTAGCTGCATCATGAATGCAGCATTGACTGCATTCATGATGCAGCGATATTTATTAAAAAAAAAAAAAAATTCGTGCCGACGTATATAAATTCACCCTTCACCCTGCATCATTCACCATTCACCATTCATCAGCCAAACCAACTTTGAAGTAAATTGCATCTTTCCGTTGTTGTAGACTTTTTTTTTTCAATTGTATATTTGTCACCCACTTTTATATTTTTAAAAAATGGATAGAAGAGCAGTGTATGGTCCACGAGATGGAACTGTATTATCACAACAATCACAATACAGGTCCGATGAGATCCTTGATGGTGACATTGATGAGGTCCTGCAGGCAAAACGTGCCGACGGTAAATTTTGGAGAAATTTACGTGAACAAGACCTCCCCATTCGTGTGCAACAAATACTACACAAAATAGATTTTTATGGAGTCTATAGGTGCGGACGAATTCAATATGATTGCCATTTAATCACTGCATTGGTGGAGAGGTGGCGATCCGAGACACACTCTTTTCATTTTCGTGTCGGAGAAGCCACAATTACCTTACAAGATGTCCAGGTAATATGGGGGCTCCCAATAGATGGCGAGCTAGTCTGAGGGACTGACCTCGAAAGAACCAGTGTTCAGTGGCAAGAATACTGTATGCAGTATATAGGTTTCGCACCTGAAGATGGAGCGTTGAAGGGTTCACGGTTGCAGGTTAAGGCCATAATAGAACATATATCATATGTCCACATCACTCCCGACACTCCACACCTTACTGTTGTACAGTATGCGTGCTGTTGCATTGCTCCTGCTGGGTGGAACGATGTGTCCTGATTCATCAGGAAACTTGGTATCGCTACTATATCTTGCAAAATTAGAGGATATAGTAGCAGCCCGGAACTACAGTTGGGGCAGTGCTGTCCTGGCATTTTTATACCGTGAATTATGTAATGCCAGCGAAAAAGGCAAAGCTGTAATAGGTGGCGCGTTGCAGTTGGTACAGGTAAGTTGAATTATTGAATTTATAGAGAAATTTTTTTTTCCAGGTAATAACTAGAGTTTATGTTATCTCTGCAGATTTGGGCCTGGTCACGCATCATTCCACTTTGTCCCGGACTTGGTGCTCCACGTGTACATATGGGTCCACACCAAATAGATAATAACCGTGTGCTCCCAGGAGCACCATATGGTGCAATGTGGAACTGTGAGCACACTTTCACCCGGACAGTGCGAACAACTGTCCGGGTCATTAGAGATATATTAGATGAGATGCAATATGATCAGGTATTTTATATTCATAACTTTAATTACATATATTCGATCATATAAAATGACATTAACTTGCATTATTTTATTTATTACAGTTTATCTGGCAGCCGTATGACATGGAATCAAATGTCATTATGGCTTACGCAGGGGATTTTAACCCCCAGCTGTGGAGATCAATATGTCCCTTGATCTTTTATGCAATAGTGGAGATGAATCATCCCGAACGGTCCTTCGCCAGTTTGGGATGATGCAAAATATTCCAGATCAGCCAGATACTCGGGACATGAGCCTGCATAAGATCACCCGTTCCAATCGTACGGGCACAGATTGGGTTTTGCAGCACATACTCTACATCACTAGATGGCAAAGACGATATGACACGGTCATACAAAGACAACCCATTTCCAACAGAAGAGATACAGATCGAGGATATTGGGAATGGTACAACAACATAACACGTCATTTCGTTTCGTCGTCTACTGATAGACGTGTGGAAAGCGGATACCAACCTGGAGATGCACCAATGTTGCAGATTGTGGTATGCTACATAATATCACATGTTTATTTTATATACTTCATTTTTAACAATAATTTTTATTAAAATTCATTATATTTTATATTTTTCAGACTCAACAGGTAAATACTCTTCAAACACTTTTTCAATCTAAACCAGTAGACGTTGAAGGGTATCGTCAATTAGTGGCCCAACTTGAACACGAAGTACAAATTATCGCTGAAGCCATAAAACATCAGCCACAACAAACTGCAACACCATCCGATAGTGCTCCCACCACATCCCACAGACGAGAAGTTCTAGCCAAATGTCTATTGGTTCAGTTGAACGTGGTGATATTGGGGTGGATATAGCTGGTCCTTCAACAGCATATACGCCTCAAGATTACTACGTGCCTCAACCGCCTCAGGATTACTATGTGCCTCAACCGTCACAAGATGATTGGTTTCAATCCACTTCATAC
The DNA here is from genome assembly GCA_034509725.1 of Sesamum angolense. Taxonomy (NCBI): domain Eukaryota; kingdom Viridiplantae; phylum Streptophyta; class Magnoliopsida; order Lamiales; family Pedaliaceae; genus Sesamum; species Sesamum angolense. Next base: position 19,394,303 of record JACGWL010000002.1, read on the forward strand.
ATGCCAAGCCATGCAGAAGCTTATTCTTCACATGTAGATCTTGACCTTGGCCTTGGTTTTAACCAACCATATGCACCAGAATATAACATTTCACCAGTTCCATTTCCATCATTTAGTGCATATCGTGATAATGTGGAGTCCAGTTCTGCAGCATCATCAAGTGGGCTGCATATTAATTCCGGTGGTGATGATAATGATAGACAAAATGAGCCAATACAAAATATGGGCGAAGAAATAAGAAGACCTCGACGTCAACGACACAGACGTAATTGTGGGACAGGGGGGCATTTTTAATATTTACTTTTTTATTGTAATATTTGTAATATATATATAATATTTCATTTATTTATTATTAATTATTATTTGTGTTATTTTAAATTGATTTGCGGATAAATTAGATAAAAAAAATTTTTTTTTTTTAAAAAGACCGAGTCGCGGTCTCAAACCGCGACTCCGAGTCGCGGTCTGTAACCGCGACACGGAGTCGCGGTCTGAGGTCGCGACCAGGAGTCGCGGTTCCAAACCGCGACACGGAGTCGCGGTTTGAAACCGCGACTCCAATAAAAAAATATTTTTTTAGCTTAAAAATTAAAAAAAAAAAAAAAATTGTCGAGTCGCGGTTTGAGACCGCGACTCGTCATAAAAACGTTAATATATTTAAAAAATATTTTTTGCGTAATTTTCTTTTTTTTTATAATAAAAAAATAATTGGCCCATGGAAAGCATGCCGGACCGGGAGGTTCAATAATTTCTAAATAACGCGCCAAATGTAGTACTGTTATGAATTTTTATTTTTAAAGTCAATAATTGTCTTGCACAAAACTTGGTCATTTTGACGAATTCAATCACAATTAACAAGAAACTTCATCTAATCTTGTTGAAAAAGTATTTGCAATTAATAACTCATTTAACAACATGATTTATCAGGAGTTTTAATTTGGAATGTTATAGAAAAATTCTTACCCAAATTAAATTCGATTGAATTGAAATTAATCGCAAAGCAGACGTAATATACTCGTCATGTGATTAGCTATTTTTTCTGAATTATATATCAATCATATAATAAATGTATTGCACTTGTCGTATAATTGATTCCAATTTGAGCAAAATCAATTTGAATTATAATTTTCCAACATTATGATATAAATATAATTGAAGTCTAGTGTTGTGTGGTTTATTAGTTTAATTAAAGACAATGCCTCAATGTCTGAAGCTGGACAACTTGTTCCAATCTATTTAAATATGTCATAAAAATAGGTCCCCCATTCCATTCCATTATATTTTTTTTAATTTCAAATATTTTCGGTATTTGCAATTATTGATAGTTGTATTTCAATTATTAGCTTCAGAATAATATTTATTTATTTTTCTAAGTTGCCAATTTATATTATTGCAAAAATATTTGCAGGAGATTTGTTGTTGTGGCTTCGAATTTGGATAATATAAAGGAGTTTGATCTATCATTGGGTATTTATCTATTTTTTAAATTTATTATCTTTCAATATAATTGAATCATTTTTTAATGTATTTGACGATGCCATTGGATGTTGTAATTAATCAAAGATTATTTGGATATATTTTTTTAAAATAAATTTACAAATTAATATATGAAATTAGTCCCTTTATGGTAAAGATTTTGGAGCAATCAATATATAAATATAAATATAAATAAAAACTAAGATAAATAGCCAAAAAAAAAAAAGAAAGAAAGAAGAGAAAAGAAAAGCAGACTGACACGCTGCCCAAAATCAGGAAAAAAGGAAAAGGAAAATTAAAAAAAAAGAGAATAATATTAAAGAATTAAAAAAGAAAGATACAAGTCGTAATGCAGAGTGGTACAAGCAGTGGAAGCGTAGAATGAAGTGTGGAAGTGGAACGTGGGTGCGTATAAAAATAGAATAATTAGTCCAAGTTTTTGATTCAAATCAAACTTCGGTTAAGCCTGTTGTCTCTCTCTCTCTCTCTCTCGCGCACTCTATCCCTCTCTTTCTCTCTCTAAATTCACGCGCACATACATACACGTATATATACGTAGCAGAGATATAGAGATTCACATATATTTGTATGTATGTATGTACATATACATATACATATATATACACGTAGGAGATAATTGCATCGGATGTACTCCTACATATAGCCGTTGTCTTGCTTAGATTATAAGGAAAGGCAAGAAAGAGAGAACAAGGAGGAGGAGGAGAAAAGGGAGGTTCTTTTGTTTATTGGGAATGCCGCCGGCGAGGATTCTGGTGGTGGGGGCGGCGCTGTTTTTGTCGGTGGCGGTAGGTGTGGTGGTCGGTGGTGAGGGTGAGGGGAAGGGGTTGGTGCTGAGCCTTGAGAGGGTAAGTCATGAGGGATTGGGGCTGAGTCAACTCAGGCATCGTGACCGGGTTAGGCACGGTAGATTCTTGCAGCAACAGACTTTTGGGGTTGTTGATTTCCCTGTCCAGGGGACATATGATCCTTATCTTGTTGGGTATATATCTAATTCTTATAAATATATTACATATATACATATATAGATAGATAGATACTTGTGTGTGTGGTTGGAACGTGGACATGTATTTTTATGAGAGTTTTTACAGTGGCTTTTCATTTTCTCAAATTGCAAATGGATAAACGAGTTGAATATGTTTTCTTTTGATGTTGGAGATGTTTTTTCATAATTTCTTGCTGGTTTTAGTGAATTCTTGAGTCATTTCTTGAAATTAACTTGTCAAGTCAAATGCTCTGCTTCTTTATTACAAAAGTACATCTAAGTTCTGGTTCGTATCTATTTGAATATGATGGGTGTAATTAACCTTCCAAAAGAATATATTCTGGATTAGTTGGTCTATTTGGAAGGGAATGATGCAAGAATTTCTTGAACATTTAAGGCTTTATATCAAATTGTGTATGATTTTTTTTGGCAGTATTCTTTTCTTTGTTCTCTTTTTCTTTGGGGGGTGTATCCGTTGTTTGATGTGCTGGAGAATTATATTGATTTACTGGAACTTACTGGGCTGCTGAATCTTTTTCTATAGGCTATACTTTACAAGAGTTAAATTGGGGACTCCACCAAAAGAATTCTATGTACAGATTGATACTGGAAGTGATGTGCTATGGGTCAGCTGCAATCCCTGTAACGGTTGCCCCACATCCAGTGGACTCCAAGTACACCATTGTTCATTCTTGCATATCTCCATTTCTTTATTTTGTTTGTCTTCTATTTGCAGATTGTTTCGGACATCTAGATATGACATGGTTCATGGAATGCTGTTGCTTGTTTTAACAGATAGAGCTGGAGTTTTTTGATCCTTCCAGCTCATCGACAGCATCAATGATCTCATGTAACGACCAAAGGTGTGCTTTGGGAGCACAATCTTCTGATTCTGGATGTTCGGGTCAGAATCAGTGTGGGTACACGTTCCAGTATGGTGACGGCAGTGGGACATCAGGATATTATGTATCAGACTCAATTTATTTTGACTCCATAGTTGGAAATTCATTGACTTCGAATTCTTCAGCACCTGTTGTCTTTGGGTGAGTTCTCGTTGACCAAGATTCAAATCAGTCTTGGTGCACGTTTTTACTGGTTTTGTTTTTTGTCACAGTTGTAGCACATCACAGTCTGGGGACCTTACGAAGCCAGATAGGGCAGTCGATGGTATATTTGGTTTTGGACAGCAGGGATTATCTGTCATTTCACAGCTTTCTTCACAGGGAATCACCCCAAATTCATTTTCTCATTGCTTGAAAGGAGAAAATGGTGGTGGTGGTATATTGGTGCTTGGTCAGATAGTGGAGCCAAATATAGTGTACACTCCGCTTGTTCCATCACAGTATGTATATTACCTGATTGACAACCTTCAAGAACTGTTTTTGTTTCCTCACATACCACTTTTTTTTTAAGTAGCATGCAAGAAGGGTATAATTTCCATAAATCTGATGGGTTTTCTTCTTTTCTTAATAAGATTGTTAGATTGAATAGATTTCTATGTATAATATGCATTTGAATGGATATTCAGGTAACTTATATACCACCTCAGACAAATGAAATTCAGGAATTATGTCTTAAATTGTTAGTTTGTTAAGTGCTTATCGGTTTCTTTTTGGTGATAGGTTCAGAATAGATGTTTCCTCATTTATCGATTTGCTTTTCCACTTCTTTTCTGGTCCAAATGAACATCAGCAATGAAGTTGTAGCATTTTTACCCGTCAAAGCAAATAGGAACTCAAGTTGAAGCCTATTATTTTTTTTGTTTTGTAAATAGGTAGTCTTTTCTTTTCCCCCGCATGTGAATCTCTTCTGATTGCTGGGTATGTATTTGGCCTACAATCACACCTTTAGACACTGTTTGTACGAGAAAGTGAAGATGCTTAAAACTCAGGGTTATAGATTATTTATATTTGATAATCTTTTATCATACATTTGCCGGGGGGGGGGGGTACTGTGACCTTTTATTTGTGTAAACAATGTATAGAGGCCCTTGGTTTCTGACCAAAAGTCCTTGAATTTCACCAGACTCTAGACTCCAAGTGCTTGATTTTCTTAATCAGTGTACAGTTTGAAAGTACCTGAAAGTGCGGGCTTCTGGGTAAGCTGGACAGCAACTATGTAGATTTGTTTGGTTGAAAAAGCTATCTCTATGCATCTGTGAGTGTTGATACTTGGTCCTTTGCCAATGAGGAGCAGATTTTTTTTACTTTGAAAAGTAACCTTATTTAGTAACCAAAACTATGTGTTACAATTTGGACTGCAATTCAACAATGGCATGGCATGATACAGTTCAAGTTAGTCTTCTTAGCTCATTTTCCATCCTCAATATGCAAAAACATAACTATTCTTGTATTTCAGAGAGTATATGAGGCACAAAAGGCTTGTCTTTTTAGAATGGTTTCGACAGTTAAATCATGAGCTTTAAGGAATTAGTAGTTCCATTGCTGCGGTGTTTGCTTCTGTGTGTGCCCGTATTATGCATTTTCCTTTTTCATCAAAGAACTATCAAATTACACTATTTCCATCAGTTGGATGTGCCACCAACACTGCAAATTGATGTATTCACTAATTCCAAATTCTCAGGCCACATTACAATGTAAATCTGCAAAGTATTTCAGTAAACGGGCAGACATTAAACATTGATTCATCAGTGTTTGCAACGTCAGGCAATCGAGGAACAATAATTGATTCAGGAACAACATTGGCATACTTTGCAGAAGAGGCTTTTGACCCTTTTGTTACGGCAGTAAGTTGCAGAAGAAATTCTTTTAGATGTTCCAATTGATGCTCATTAACATTAATGCATGTCATTTTTTGGTTGGATTTTATATCTTTCTGATGCCTAAATTTGTGGAATATTCTTTGTTCTGCAGATCACACAAACTGTATCACAATCTGTGCGCCCTCTTCTTTCTAAGGGAAACCAGTGCTATCTGACTACCTCCAGGTTTTTCATCAAAGCTTTATTTATCTTGTTCACATATCTTTCTGTCCAATTGCCTCCTTATTTTGTTTTTTTCATTTTCTCTCCAGTATCTCAGAAATTTTCCCTCCAGTTAGTTTAAACTTTGCTGGTGGTGCATCAATGATTCTTAGACCCAAGATTATCTTTTGCAGCAGAACTCTGTTGTAAGTCGACATTTCATATCTTTTAAATTTGTATCTTCTCAGTGAACCGTAGCCTTGGTCGACTACATATATCAACTTTCTATTTGCTGCTTCTCGAATGTAATCTTTTGTGTTTTCAAACTGGCTATGGCATTTTTGACAATAATCCACAGCATAATGGGAGTAGTTGGAAGTAAAATGTTCGTTGAAGCTTGTGGAGGTCCTTGGTTTAGTTTACCAGTGATAAAATTCAATATGCAATGTACATCTAACTGTCTCCTGTTTCTGAAGAACTTTTGTCGTGGAAAAAGTAGGACTATATCCAATGTGGACAGACATTGAAATGAATTCACCGAGCCTGGATATGATCAAACAAGTTCTCAAACAAGTTCTCTAGTTCCTTGATCTTTAGTAATGTTGGTGACATGCCATGCTTTTGTGTAGGGTGGTGCTGCAGTGTGGTGCATTGGCATTCAGAAAATCCAGGGTCAAGGAATTACAATTTTAGGAGGTATGGATCATTGAGCATCCACTCTGGTGTGTGTTTGTTGTAAAGCTCAAATTTCAATATTCTGCTTCCATATCAACGTCTGTTTTGTCTTGACTGCTAAGATAAGGAGACATCATCATCATACATTTATCGATTTTCCCTCCCTGCAGACCTTGTTCTGAAAGACAAGATCGTGTGTATGATTTGGCTGGTCAGCGGATCGGATGGGCAAACTACGACTGTAAGTTTCATTACCATTACTTTACCTAACATTCACACGCCTCTGTATTTTGCCTGAAATCATATCATATCATTGTCTTCATTCATATTCCGACTTCACTAAAACAAATCTATGTCTTACAGGTTCATCATCTGTGAACGTCTCGACAACAACAAACACCGGTAAAACGGAATTTTTCAATGCAGGACAAGTTGAGAACAACGGTTCACACAATAACCTTTACAAGCTAATACCAATCACCATCACAGCTTTCTTGTTGCATATACCGTTCTTTGGTATCCTTCCATTCTTGTAACGTCTATTGAACAACCTGTGGAGGTTGTGTACATTTTCCTCTTTGTTAGTTATTATATACGGTGGGGGGCGCTGGCGCGAGACCTGTAGTTTGTGTACACTAGATCTATTGCAGGCTTTAAGCCGGCCTATTTTGTTGTTGCATTTGCTTTGATGGGTCTCAGTCAGACCATTTCGTGGTTAGTATAGAATTACTCTGACGTTGCTGTATACACAAATATTCATACAACTAACTTTTAAACACCACTAATATTGAGTATTTTATTTAAGGAAAGAGGACTTTGTTCGAGAATCCTTTTTATATAATTTTTTTTTTTTTTTCAATTTTGAACATGTCTCTTTATTACCAAGTTCAAGAAAAGAGAAGGAAAAGAAGATAAATATCTATATATATATAATTTATGAGGAGCTACCAAGGTATATTTTTTAATGTATTGACAAACTTACATTTATTTAAAAAATAATGCCAAATTCCTTCCTATCTCATTTCACATTTCTTGTATAAAATTTTTTTTCTTTTAAATTTCCAATCATATCATCTCATTTTATTTTTACGTATTTTTTATTTCACTTATTATTATTTTAGTAAAAAGGTACAATTGAAATATCAAAAACTAAGGACAGACATGGAATGTGCGATTCTTATGTGAGGTACAATCATGAAAAATATAAAATTATATAAAGAAATTAATAATCGCCCAAGTCTGCTTCCACCGGCCAAAATAAGGTGCAATGTACAATCATCCCAAGCATGCAATTTTTATATGTAATGTACGTGCGCATATATATATATATATAGATACTTCAAATTCAAAAATCAGTTATCGGCCGTTGTCTCTCGCCCACACTCTCTCTCAAAATTCACGCCCACACACCAATATGCATACGCGAAATACAATAACGTATATATAAGTATACACGTACGTATGTATGTTAACAAATACTAATTTTCATACACACACACACACATATATATATATATATATATATATATAGCAAAAGAAAGAGAGGAAGAACGGGAAAAGGGTTGGGGTTTGTTCAGGGGAAATGCCGCCGGCGATGATTCTGCTGATGCAGGTGCTCGCCGCGGTGCTGTTGATGACTTTGGAGGGGGTGTGGCGGTTGGCGGAGGAGGGAAGAGCTTGGTGCTGAGTCTGGAGAGGACGAGCCACACAGGACTTGGGCTGAGTCAACTCAGAAACATTGACCGGCTTAGACACGGCAGATTGCTGCAGCAACTGCTGTGGTTAATCTGCCTCTCCTAGGCACCTATGATCCTTTTCTTGTAGGGTATATATGTCTATATTCTCATCATTAAACTTTACATATCTATATAGGTATATGTGTGTGTGTATACGTGTAAGTTTTATGAATAATATATGATTTCGATGAATACTTTTCAAGTGAAAACCCTTGCTTTTTTATGACAAATGTATATGTAAACCTTGAATATGATTACCTGAGGGAATGATGCAAGAATTGTTAATCAATTGATGTAATGGACAATCATAGTGAATCTTGCTTTATAGGCGATACTTTACAAGAATTAAGCTGGGAACTCCACCAAAAGAATATTACGTACTGATAGATACCGGAAGTCATGTGCTTTGGGTCAGCTGCAAGAACTGCAAAGGTTGCCCCACATACAGTGGACTCCAAGTATATCCATTCTTCATCTTTTCTATTTGCATATTGTTTTTGGAAGCCTACAAATGATAAAGAAATTTTGCGTCTTTCCCGTATCCTAGAGGTGATTTGCTACATTAAACTCATCAGCAAATAGTGGCGAATGTCTTCGACAATGCTCAAAACCATATTTCTGGTTTCCTCGCAACTTACGCTCACAATGTTTTTGGTTTGTAAAACAGATAGAGCTCCAGCTTTTTGATCCATCCAACTCATCTACAGCTTCAGTGATCTCATGTGTTGACCGACCCTGTGCTCTAGGAGCAAGATCTTCAGATGCTGCTGTGCTGATCACAGTCGGTGCGGATACAAATTTCGGTATGCTGATGGCAGTGGGACGTCAGGGTATTATGTATCAGACTCAGTATATCTGGATACAATACTCGGGAACCAATCCATGTTAAATGCTTCAGCACCTATCATTTTCGGGTGAGTTTTCTCCATCTACGTCCTTTTGTTATATTTAAACTCGACATTTTTTATGTCTTATTGTTGTTTGGACACAGTTGCAGCACATCACATTCTGGGGACCTTATCTCGACAGATAATGCAGTTGATGGCATATTAGGTTTGGGCCAGCCAGGAATATCCTTAATTTCACAACTTTCTGCACAGGGGATCACCCAAGGTGTATTTGCTCATTGCTTGAGAGGAGAAATGGTGGTGGTGGTGTGTTAGTTCTTGGTCAGACAGAGGCCCCAAATATGGTTTACACTCCACTTGTTCCATCACAGTATGCACTCTCTCCTGCTTCACCACTTTCTAGACTCTCTATTTGCTCTGTCAACAGTGTTTGAAAGATTATCACTTCTTATGTTTGAGATAGTCTATGAATCACAAAATGCTCATCCTGGAGTTGAAGACTGCTTAACAGTGTCAGGCTGCAGCCTTCGTGTTTTTATGTGTGTGTCTCAGTGTATGTCCCTGTTAGTACCTTTCTGTATGCATTTCAACAATTGTCATTTTACACTTACTGCAATCAGCTGGATGGTTGGCATGACGAGCCTGAGCCAAGTGCTGCACTTTGGCAAGTGTACTAGGGGGTAAATTTTTAATTTTATTTACTTTATAGGTGTGCTAGTCATATATATGGTGGCTGTCTATTTGTGTCTGCAAGAAAATTGTATAATAGTAACAAACACTTGAACAACTATGCACGCAGAAGCAACTTATCTCCAATCCACATAAGAATATTTGATGATTTCCTAACATGTGCCATCAACAGTGCTTTATGTCCAAATTCTCAGGTCACTTTATCATGTAAATCTACAAAGTATTGCTATAAATGGGCAGAACCTAAACATTGATCCTTCAGTGTTCGCAACATCAAAAAAGAGAGGAACAATATTGGACTCGGGAACAACATTGGCATTCCTAGCAGAAGAGGCCTTCGATCCTTTTGTTAAAACAGTAAATCCCAAGATGAAAGCCTTTTAGGTGTTGCCAATGATGCCCTCATTGGAAATGAATACATATGATTGTTCATTTATGTTTTACGTTACTTTCTGCAGATCACACAAGCTGTTGTTTCAAAATCTGCACATGCTATTTTTTCTAAGGAAAACCACTGCTATCGGACTAATTCCAGGTTTTTCACAGAAAAGCATTCTTACTGTCTCCCCGTTTTTTTTCTGGCAAATTGCCGTTTATTCATTTCTTTTCCCTCTCCAGTGAAATGTTCCCGCTAGTTCATTTAAATTTTGCCGGTGGTGCATCAATGATATTGAAGCCCCAAGATTATCTTTTGCAACAGCATGCATCCGTAAGTTAACATTTCAGAAATTCCTTAAACTTACTAGTCGCTTCATGTCCGATGTACTCCATAATGAACAAAGTTAGTTCAGTCCGGTAAACAATGCCAAGCTGAGGTTACTATATTATCTTCTACATACTGCCCAATGCTTCATTTCCGACAACTGATCTACATACTTCACAATATCATGGGAAGTAAGTTCACTAGAGCTCAGATAGCCTTGGTGTAATGTTCCTAAACTCAAAAGAGTGTCTATATTTACTAATATGTCAGAGTCTTTAGACGTGTCCATGTAGTTGCCACTTATCTAGCAAACAAGTAGGCAAGTTTCTTCATGTCTATTAAATGTTGGAATTTGCAAATGTAGGATGGTTCTATGCTCTGGTGCATTGGCTTTCAGAATAATGGTAAAATGACAATTCTAGGAGGTATGAATAATCCTACTGCTTGCACATATCTGCTAAATGTTGCACTAATGTCTGGTCCTTCTCTGCAGACCTGGTCCAGATGGTGGTGTATGATTTGGCCGGTCAAAGGATTGGATGGGCCGATTACAACTGTTAAGTCTCGTTACCACAATATAACATGTGTTCATGTTCATAAAACATGCATATCAATGCTTCTTATATCTAGATTCATTCATATCCTGTAGGTTCATTGCCTGTTAACTTCTCCAACACCTCCACGACAATTGCTGCAGACACAGATAGAAATAAAACAGAAGAATCTTTCCCCACAGGAGGACGAGCTGAGAATAAAAACTCAGGCCATTACAGGCTACACAAGCTAAACTTTTGCTTTCTTATTGCATTCTTTGGTATCTTTCTATTTTTGTAGGTATTGATGGACCGATTAGAGATATTGTAGATGTTTGTATTGAACGGTCCCCCAACCCCACAGATCAGAGGCCGGTTGCAGCATCCATTCGGTCTTATTCAGCAGTTGCAATTTGCAAGAAACAATTTTGTTGGGATACAACTGCATTCTAATAAACAGCACAAATGGGGCAATTCAGACGCTCAAGAAAAAGGAGCGACAACATGCATGAACCAACAGTTATATCCACATCATGAAATGGCTATCTCAAATGCAAGCAAAAAGGCCTATTAACAAATTAAGAGTTCCTCTTCAAGTCAAAAGGCTGGATGATATAAACCAACCAGATCAGCAATAGAACATCACATCCTTCACATTATCCTTGATCACAGGCAAAGGGCGGACCTCTCTGTTCTTATCCCTTGTAGCCCCGCCAGATCCAGCAGCTGTTGACCCACTATCAGACAAATCAGAACCTTCAATGTAGTATCGCGCACGAAATGCAGCTAGATGGGCATAGTAAGCAGGTGGAACTGCACACACAAGTTAATTTCATAGAATCAAAATTATTTGGATTATTGATTGAGGTTGAAGATAATCAGATTGAAAACTATCAGACAAACCTATTGAGACTGAGCGAGTACACCTAGCATACCTGAAAAATGAAAAGTAATGTACCTTGATGTAGATGTAGCCCAAAAATCAAGTACAATCGACAAATTCAACATAAAAATGCTTACGTATAACACAAGCTGTTGGTTAGCATTTGGAGACCATCTGCAGTGAACCTATTCTCGTCGAATAAAACATGGTAATGGGTTGGGCGGCTAGTTCCCTGCTCAAAAAGCAAAAAAGTGGGTTATAATTCCAAAAGACCCGCGTATATATCTCTTCACTTGGAATTATTCATTCATCCATCAGATGATGCTAAATGAAACTAAGAGGAGATTTTGATAAAACCATTGTGGCGTTACGAAGTTCACCTGAATCCCTGCATGGCTACAAAGGTAAAAATCAAACTCATGGGGATGACATATTCTGGTATCAACGACAGTACCTGTATAATAGAAGCATAACATGTTAGAAACAAAAAGTGTAGATTGGAGAAGACAGACAAGTAACCTTAATTCAATCAAATCTAGTACCAGGCAAAATGTTGCCACTCCTGTCAGTTGTTCGCTTATCTCCATGATCAGCGGGAAAAAGACGAGTATGATGTCTCTTTTGCACCACCACAAAGGTAACTTTTGGCAGATATTGTTCTTCTATGGAAACACAGGCCTGAATATTACCCCAATTAGTTCGTGTAAGAAAAAAAAATAGTTCAACAGAAACCCTCTAATGCAACAACTTATTCAATGAAAATTAGCACACAGAACAATTAAAACCACTTTACCTTTCTGATGGCATCCATTTCATGCAGAAGAACCTGGCTAAATTGTCCTTCACTGACACCATCCCTGCTATTTTAAGATCAATTACCACACTGCAGCATAGCCGAGCTAGTGAAGCAAATTCACATCAAAGAGCTAACCTGTAGAATATAATGCGGTGAGGCTTCTGCCCAGTGGACTTGTAGAAGGCAATCAAAAGTTCCCTGCAAAAGAACTGCCGATTAGAGCAAAAAAACAATAAATGCAGGAAATATGAAAAAGTTAAGTAGGCAATCTCACCTAATCATTCCTCCATGAACCATACCCCGTTGAGGATCTTTTCTCAAGGTATAGAGATCCTGGATCATCTCCTCCCGGTGGGCCTGTGCAGAAACCAGCCCCCTGTATGTTGTTACTTCAGGCCAATCCATTGAAGCCACAACCTGCATTATAGATTACTCGCCTCAACTTCAACAACTACGGATATTATATTAGTACAAAGGTCAAAGTTGGCATACCGCAGCTATAGAAGGGCTTGAATCCTCTCCTGGATTAGGATGTGTGACATCCGCACCAAAGATGATGGTAGGACGCTCACTGAGGTAAGGCAATTTTCCATGTAGTGCCTGTTCCAGGACGGTATTACGCCCTCCAACCTAGACAAACAATGAGCAGATGGAAGCAAGACAAAATAAGGAAAAAGACAAACAAAAACAGAAAATGAAGTCTTGTCTTAGGAAAAATCAGGAATAAAACATCTGAAAACTTTTGCAAATGATTCTATCGCAACCTTCACATTGATCTTGAGGGCTACGTTTTCCATGTACTGTTTATTGTATTTCAGGGCCTGCTTTGGCTGACAACATTGCGATACAATCCCCAGTTCTGTTTCACATACTCGCTTGATATTCCCTGCAGAGGACATAATCAAGAACTCCATCAACATACCACATCAGATTCAAGACTCCATAGGCCGGAACTAACCATATGATCCACTGGCATCAGGCAAAATGATAATGAGCAACTGAAGTTGTTTTCCTGTCAGCTTCATGCTCACAAGTTTTGAGGAAGATTCTGCGTGAACATCAGACAGGCTCTTCTCAATCTGGCCAGGATGGGCAGAACGAATAGGAACTAAAGGCCTTGGATTAAATTCCTGAAGACAAACAAAAAATAAAAATGTCCAATTACCACTTCTTTTAAGTGCATCAATTCTAAAGACAGATCAATACATACCATCCCTTTACTACAGCACATGCCAATCAATTCACTGCAGAATCGGTTAACATCTAGATTTGATCTCGAGAAGCTGATACACGCCCAGAAATCAACCCTTCCACCATTGACCATTTTCTAAAGAACAAAGGGTGGATTAGCGTGTCTTAGAATAATAACACAAGTGAAACCACACGTGGAGCTCACACTAGAATCCCTACTCCTTGTAGTTCACAGGCAGCAAAAACAGGAGTTAATAGAACCAACCAAATGGACTCACACTCTTTGAGCAAATAAAATGTACCTTGTCAATCATGTTCCATTGTCCTACCCTGGGCTCAATCACTGTCTGCCGGCCAGTCTCGTGATACTTCAGCTGGCAATTTAAAAAAAAAAAAAAGCAAAAATCAGGTCATGAAAAAAGGAAATATGTGAACAATTAGGCCAAAAATTTACCATGGGGGGAGGCAAGACCCGTGCCTCTATTGCAGTTAGTTCAGGCCTAACTTTCCAAACTTCACAAGTATATCATTGTTGTAATTGTTGTGTTTGACCATCTGCACATACTCAAAGTTCAAAGAGCATGAATAAATAAATTGTTTAGAGAAAAGTACAAGATAGACTATATAAAACCCAAAAAAACAACAACGTTCAATTGCATATATCCATGCCTCTACAATGCTCTTCTCTCTGTCATGTGGGCGCTGACAAGTAGCTTTCAGCAGCGCAGAAACTTGTCTCTCATTTAACTTTTTGGAGTATCGTTGGCCCTCAACAATTCTGCACAACTGTGCCAAAGAACCAAGTTATGGTAAACTAATTCTATAATAAAACAGAAAACAAGAGATAGAACAGCACAAAGTAACGTATGGGATGAAGAAAAATACCTCCATTGGAATAGAAACAGGTTTTACACTGCTACCAGCCTGAATAGCAGGCAGAAACGGATAATGTAGCACAATATTATACTTTTGTCTGAAGTACTGAGCAACAGATATCGTTGCTCCAGACTCGTCCAAGGGAAACCTGATTTGTTAACAAGAATTATTATGTCAACTAAAAAATAAATTCAATTTTTAAGGAAACATCCATTAAAACAATGGTATACAGGTACATTCAAGGAAGGTTTTGTTCGAGGAAAAAAAGTGAAGGAACATTCATATCACAATAGTAGTACATATCACACAAGGTTGAGTGCAAGTCAATATGCTGCAAAGCAAACTTACATAAATGCTAAAAAGCGCAACAAATTGATTAGTGATACTCAATGAGATCGAGATGAATAACATCAATGTTTTGAGTTTCTTGTAGTACTAACAACAAGAGCTAGTGTTAACAAACTTACATGTGTTTAGAAAAATATATTAAACTACAGTAAAATTTGTGAAGCACCTATTCGTATGCAATTAAATAAACAGACAAGCTTACATCAATTTCTCTGCTGGTTCAGCAGACAAGCCAGAGATCTTGTAGCGTTTGATATGGCCCAGATGGTGGGTCTCAACTCTAACTCCTTTAAGTGCCCTTTTCACCTAAAAGGAAGCACATGCAGTTCTTTTCACCAAAGCAGGATATATAAAGATATCAAAAGCAGAGAATAATTGTCGAAATATGAAAGAAGTCTCAAACAATGACTGCCTCAGGGTTATGTTCTTGACATCAGCAGAGTGCATTCCTTAAGAGTGCTATTAAAGGCATAATGCTGCAATAATTTAGATAATAGAGGATACCTTAAGACGATCCTGATCAGACAATGGCCTTGTCAAATCCCTGTTGAAGTACTTGGACACGTATTCAGAAACCAAAATAGGTTCAAAAAATGCTCTAGCTGACATATCTGCAACATGAGAGTTGAGCAATTTAGACAAAGAATTCTGACATACACGACACAGCAGCCTAAAAATGTAGCCAGCTAATTAATGAACAATCTGTAAAACAGAACAGCAAGCTCAGAAATAATATCAAAAAAATCAACCACCACTCAAATATCAAAACACAAAAGTGAAAAGAAAAACAATATTAAGCTTAAAATAAATATATAAATCATTTGACACCTATATTTAGTGAGAGCCCCATCTGCGTCGGACGAAGGCTCTGGTAAAAACCTTTCCAATATTCCAGACCATTACCAAGCTCCCCTATCCTACCCAACTCTGGAGAAAAGAAGGACCGTCCAACAACTTCGTAACTGCAATAAAAAGATAGAGCAAGAACAACACTCATTGTATTGTTTATATGTGTTAGTATAGGTATGTATAAGAAAATTGGGTACCTGTTGCTGGGTTTCACCCGGAGAACCACATCTAGACATTGTAAAGTTTCTTGGGGATAATCAAGTAGTCTGCTCTGTAAGAATTGTTTCAGGTGATGAAGGTCAGCTTTGGCAGCAAATTTAATAGAGACCTTGAATTCGCGCTCCCTCCTGCACAGTAAGCATACAAAAATTCCAAGTGAGTCAGGGTACTGTATGCTCTTAAGAACTGCAGATATCCTGAACTTCACGAATCACATTATTCCTCATTCACATCAACACTTGTGCATTAGCATTTTGCCATAATCCATATTTAGCATCCATAAGGATTTTCATAGTGAAATCATATCAGATTAGCAACTAGATGAAATAGAAAACCCTCCACTTTTCCAAAATATAACCATCTATATGCCATCTTATTAATTTCTACAATCGACAATTGTTCTTCCGACGTGCAAGGCCTACACTACACGTACTATAGTATTGGACTTCAACACGAATATGCCGAATTTTAACCGCAATCAAAATGTTCTACTTTATTTATCGCAAGATTCACCTGGCTTCACTGTCTTTATCAACAAGCTTGACAACAAAGTCCTTGGACGAGAACGGCAATTGTCCTGCAGTGTAGCAACTTTTTCGTCCATCATAAGCTAACCTTCGCTTTCCCAGATGTGATGCATGAAAAGAATTAACAAGCTGGTTCATAATTTCCCTGCATACTTTCTTCGCGGACACCTCAGGCGAAATTGACACCTAAAGACATACTCAGAATAAGTTAAGAGAAGAGTCACCAATACCAGTAAAGGATGCAGACAATAAGTAAATGCATATTCTACTACAGTGAGCATTACACACTCAAACAAATTGTCCCCGTAATGTAAAGCCTATCACATTAGTGAGCTTACATCAAATTAATTGGAACAATAAGTGAAGCAAAAAATAAGTGTTGTACATCTTATATTGGCATATGAAGTATGTATGGTATAGACTAAATCCAGCGAACACAACCTGCAGAAAATTTATCAAAAAATAGAAACCTACATTCTAACACCAACAGATGCAGAGCAGGACCAAATACTTGCACTCAAACACGCCAAGTAAAAGAATAAAGTACCCGTAAGGGTAAACTACAAATGAGAACAAAGATGCACTTAACCTGCACAGACAATAGACAAATAGTTGATACCATGTATGCGCATTTGCTTACGAACATACATTATTGTCTTACAAATCAAAGACTGGACAAAACCTGTCAAAAGGCTATATTATGTATCTAGTGCGTGCAACACAAAAAATATGTTTTATGCATAAATTCACAAAAAAATAAATAAATAAATAAAGAAACAAAGTTGTAGACATTAAACATGAATCAAATATTGGTAATTTTTTGAGAAGACTTCATAGGCTGTTCACCGCATGAAACACATGTAATTTCCATGCACAATGTTTTTTATGCAATAAGATGAATATACATGTGCAAAATCATACACATCTGTAGACTGTACATACGTAGAAATATCCAGATACTTGCACACATGGGGAAAATTTTAGTATAAGTACACAATATATACATTCGAAAAGGGGTCCAAACAAAATACAGATAAACAGCCACATTAACTCCTCTACACCAAAAAAGGTACTCTTCCGTTAAAGAAGAACTCACATCGTAGTGATTCAGATCTAGGTCAGCCGCTGTCACCAAAAAGTGGTTGGCCTTGACAATGACTTTGTGTCCGACAGTGCCAAAACCAGGTCTGGATGGATTCCTAAACGCCTTCGAAGAGGAAGGCGGCAACTGCGGCTGTTCCTCTGACCGATCCACCGCCACCGCCGCTGGAATCTGAGGCTGAGGCGGCGGATCCAGAGTCGACGACGAACCCTGAAGCGTCAGGCGCTGCTCCATAGCAGAGCCAAGGGCAGCGGCATCCTGAAGCATAGACTGCTCGAAAGGCTGAGCCGACGAAACCGGCGGAGCATTGGTACCACGTCCCCGACCACGGCCTGTACCACCACCGCGTGACTGTTGTTGGCCACGGCCACCAGAAGGCGACTGGTACTGTCCTCTTCCGCCGCCACCCCGTCCCCGCCCTCCTCCGCCTCCGCCTCCGCCTCCGCCTCGTCTTCCCGACATTATCTCCGATTTCTCAGTGCTAGTGACTCCACTTACAGAGAGATGTTTGGGAGTACGAGTCTTCAAGTGATATAAAATCGTGGACCGTGTATATATATAGGTGGCGAAAGGGCAGAGTGCAGCGGAAGACTTAGTGGGGCCATGGGCTCTGGTCTTTCGGATATGTTTAATGCGGTACGTACAGTGTCACGAAAAGAGCGCGTGAAATAATAGGCGATTAATTCATTAATTAATTTAGGAACGTTTGTGGAAACTGCAGCAAATTGAAAGAACCGCATGGAATGGAATTGTGGAGAATAAGAAAGGCAGGCGCGGAAAAACAGTATCATCTGATTTAATTGTCGACGGGAGGATACAAAACTGCATCTGCTTGGACCTTTTTACCCCTGAGTTTTAATTCCTTTACCTTTATAACTTTTAGTACATCATTATTTTTATAAAATATAAAAATACACAATTTTTTTATGCAAATAAAATTTCTAAAATTTTCAATATATTTGAATAACGCTCAAAATATAACAAAGGGGTAAAATAAAATTAAGGTACACAAATAGTATTTAATAAATATCATATGTTTTTAAATCCTAATAATTTACAATAACATTTTTACTATATAAGCACACACACGTGCGAACGTACACATAAATAAATAAATATCACATATTTAATTCCAATGCTTGTTAATAAATACTTTGCCATGTTAGAAAAAAGACTAATTAGATTAATTGAATAATTGTCTTTCCTTCAAACTAAATTTGAATAAAGATACAATATATTTAGTGCAATATGACCTTTTTTTTCCAATTTGCCTACACTATACATATGGATTTAAATAAAATTTGTTGGGTTTTTGCCTTTTAAATACGTTTGTACTTAGTGAAATAAACATGTAATGTAGCGTATCAATTAAGGCAATTGTTAGCAAAACATAATCTTTCCATGACTTCCGTAGAGGCAAAAGGAAATTTACATCGTACTTTTTAAGTAAAATATGTAATAAGACTGATATGCTAAATAAAGTAATAAAAGAGGTTAATATATGAAGGATTTTGTACTTTGTTCCCAATTTTTTCTTGAATACTCAATGTTTAAATTTTGAATGTTGTATTACCTTCCTTTTTTTTTCACTTTCAATAAAATAAAATGAACATATTCCAATTGCGTATCTGTTGAAAATGTGCAAATAAATTACTAAACCTACTAAATATATAGTATATTTTCGTGCTTATTGCATAATAAAATTTCACCTGTTAATGTATAAAAATACTTGTAATAAGGTGCGACCGCTTGGAAATGATAATAATTTTTAGATTATTATACAATAATATCATGCTAATAAGTTTAAACATATTTTGGTAAATATTAAATTAGACTAGATTTTATGTTACTCTGAAAATATTGTAAGTATACTATTTAATAATTATTGTGACATGATGATCGTTTGAATTGAGTCATGCAGTCAATATCATACTAATTTCATTTGACACGAGCTTAATTATAAAAATTATTTTCTATTTTGCTTTGTAGAGCAATAACAAGAACAATTGTTATTTACATTAAATTTTACATAGCTTAAGAGCTTTTCCAATTTAATAAGTATTAAGTTACTAAAAATCTAAAAAAAATAAAAACAATGAAATAAATTAGGGTTCTAATACTTTTTGATTTTGAGTTAAAATTACAGTTATATTAGATTAAAATTGCCCTTAAAAATACACATGCTAAAATGATGAAAAATCTGAACACAGGGGTAATATAGTAAACATTCTCGAAGCCGGACAACTCCTCGTTCCACGTACACGAACCGTTCCTTGTCGTGACTCGCTAGCCCTCAGCTCAATTCACGTACTCGCCGGTTAAGCCCCGCGATCCTCCGGTAAGAATCTGAGTTGGCACGGTGCCATGAGCAAGAAGCGCGTGAGCATCATTCCTAAAAGTGAGAGTGGGGTTCAAATCTTCTGAGTGATCACACTACGACTAGCCTTGGGTAACAGCTGATAGCGGTGAAAGAGACTGACGGCTGTTGGAGTTGGACCTGCCTGGTTGTGGCCGCAGAGAAGTACAGCCCGCCTGACGTGAAAGATCTGTTTGTTCACCCCATACATAGCATTTATATATTTGAAAATTATTTATAAAATTAATTTCAAATGTTAGTATTTTATTATTATAATTAATTTATTCAAAAACCCCCCAAACATCAACATCACTAATTATTTTTTATTAATATTCATTTTACTTCATTCAAACAATTACTTATTTCTTGCATGAATGATGCAGCCTTAAATAAATGATAAAAACTCCCCACCTTCCTAACAACAATTTTCTTTACTCACAATTAAAATAATAAAACTTTTTCTCTATTAATACATGCATACTTCCCATACTATTTATGTTTTCATTTTCAATTGTTTTTAAATTAATTGGTTTTTTAGTTTTATATACCTTTTTTGTTAAAAAATAAAATAAGAATACGTGCTTTATATTTGAATTATAATCAAAATTAATTATCATTTTAGTAAAAATACGTATTAATATTTATATTTCACCTTAATTGTTATTTAAAAAAACTAAAAAATGAAAAATGAAAAACATAAAACAAATTAAACAGAGCCAAATTTGATTTGTTTTCATTTTCGATTTATAAATTTTAAATAACAATTAAAAATGATAATACATTGCTTATACTATTATCGCTAAAATAGTTTTTATCGTTTCACTAAGTTAAAAACTAATAATGTGGTATTTATGTAATACTATTGGCAATCATAACTATCGATTTCATTCAAATTAGAAAAAAAAAATCAAACATCGTGTTATTTTACTATTCTTTTAAAAATGCATACATCAAACATAATGTTAAATTTGAAAGAAAATTATACATGAATAGAGCGTATATTATTATTATTATTTAAAAAAATTATATTGATTCATTATATTAAAAATATTTAACATTTGTCATAATTTATTTTTAATTCAATTATATTATAAATAAATTAAATTAACCGACAATGACTGAGGGAAAAAACTCAAATGAAAAAGAGTGCATTAACTAATAGGAAGTTAATTACGCTAAGGAACTGCCAGCGGTACGTGGCCTCACTTCATTGGCAGCATATGTGGCAGATGAATAGACTGCTGCTGGTCTTGGTCTGCTTTTCACAAATTCCACATAAAAGTTGAGGTGCATTAATTAACTTCATTCAAATTTATATTCCTAATTATTTTCTTTATTTTTTATTTCCCCAAATTGAAAACACTTGCCAAATTTAATAATTAACATACATTAGTCATAATATAAAATATATATAATTAATTAATACATACTATTATGATAAATTAATATTCATATATTGACGGGACTCAGATTTATAACTTAATTAATAAAATAATTTAAATATTTGAGAAAGCAAGAATTTTGGTATATTTAATAGTTGAGAAGCTTTTGAAAGAATTGGCGTCGACTTTTGGTATAATGCTGAACGCGCTTTGTGGAACTGGAAAAAAGTGTTGCGCAACTTTTTCCAAATTGTTGATTATTGGGCAAGTTTTCTAGTTCGAATTAAAGGATAATTATTATAACATATTAGTTAACGTATACTAAATTTCAATAAATGAGATAATTTAATTGTCTCTTAAATATATACTGCCTCATTTGTTTATTTTGAACAATTAATATAAAATATAATATATGTTTGTGTCGCTACAGTGATCCGACATCCGTACACTAAAGGTTGTACTGGCACCACAAGGATAAAATATGCTTCAGCCGAAAGCAATATATGCATCCTCCTTTTTTACTCTCAAAATTCGGATTCAATTTTACGGAAGCTTCCTCCCACACAAGTCTAAATACCAGTCGACAAAAAAATTTAAATTGCCCAAAATTGTCCTAATCGAATCAAATTAAATTATTTTTTATAATTTATTTTTTAAATTATAGTTCTAAATTTAGAATAAAATCGAACCATACTATTGGTTTGATTTTAATTTATAATTTAAAAAAATCGTCAAAACTCGCACCGCATTGCTAAATATATAATTGATTTTTAAAATTATATATATGTAATAATTTGATAAAATAATTAATTTTTAGAATAACTGCATATTCAAATTATTATATTACCTCAAAATTCATATATTATCAAAGATCCATGTTATAAAGCCCATTTATATCAAGATACATAAAATGCATTATGCAATCTATTTTATTACTATGAATTATGTCAAAATTTGATGATTCCTGTAAATTAATCTAAAACTCATTATAAATAATAATGATGATGGTTGAATAATTTTAATTATTTTTATTACTATCATTATATATATATATATATAATGATATCAACAAGTTTAATCAATAATTTAATAAGTTTTAATATTTTTTTAAATAATTATGTAAGATAACAACTAACTTATAATTTTTTTTAGCGTCAGGAGGATAAATTGTATTTAACCCCTTGAATTTTCTACTACTGAACTTCATTTAATTTACTACCAAATTTAACTAAGACTTATATGCGTAAATTTAAAAACATTATTATGTAAATATATTTGGGGAGAAGAAAAAACATTTTACCACCAAATGAAAAAAAAAAAAAAAAAAAAAGAGGAGCTGCCCTCTAAATTCAAATGAACTTCTTAGGTAGCTTGGCATGGAAGGCTGAATCTTCTACTTGGGCGGATTTGGACATTTGAAAACAAGTCATTTTCCACATCATAGTCAAGTCAACACATAGAAAACAAACATTTGTCCCCACTTTGCTTTCCCCTTTATTCTCTTTGCCCTCTCTCTTCTTATTATTAATCTACGTTGATGATTGGCTCCGTACACAATAAACATGTCTCATTTATATATAATGTAACATTGTTATGTTATTATTAAAAAGAAAGTTCTGTTGATTTAATAATACAAAGGACGTGGATTTCGATTCAATTAATAGGCCCTTTTGATTTTTATTTTTATTTAGTTGTTTGAATGTAAAAATATAATTTTTTACCTAATTTAAAGCGACAAGTTATTATTAATTGAAATAAATCGATTACAATCATTCACGTCGAATAACAATATTTAACAAAAACAATTACAACAATCGTATCCTGATCTCAGATGTATTGAATGTAAATAACACCTGCCATTACAGTGGACAACTCCTACTATGCAATATAACAACATATAATAAGATTCCAACCTATGACCCTTAAAATTGTGTGGCCTCAATTTCGCCAAATAAATTATGTCTTGTTAGCTAAAACGTATATTTGAATGGGTAGTGATATATATGTGCTCAATGGGTTGTAATTAACGATGATAATTACACAATGAAAAGTTAATATTAATCTCGAATGAATTATTATAAAAAAATGGTAAAATAATCAAAATATATTATATGAAAAAATATTATATTATAATAAGAAATAAAAAGCCTCGAGTCCATTAAGATTTAAGGCCCATTTATTTATTTATTCTATTTTAATTTATTTGAGGGCCCTAATAAAATGGGCCTTGTGCTTAGAAAACAAATTATGCAGCATGTTATTACTCCTTTCATTTTCAATTTCATAAGTATCAAATATATATATATCAATCATTATATCTAAATTTCAAAACAAGTAAACATAAAATATTATATCATTCACAGCAATAAAAATGTTGAAAGGCATATGGTTATGAGCACGTATCTCAAATTTATTGTATAGTGAAATTTATTAAACTTGTTTGATACTTTCTTGTAAAATTTTCAAATAGTAAACTATGATTTTGAATTATATGTTATTATTTTTGGAATTGGATAATTTGAAATTATGCAAAGAGTTTTATGAAAATATTTCAAAATGCATGGCTATGTTAGATTCTTAAACTTTCACGAATGAGTACGAGTACAGGGTCATGAGTTTGATTTTATCAAATATTTGAATAACGTCGTACTTTATATGAGATTTTTATATTTTATTATTTTTCATAATTTGTTTGTTATCGAGGATATTAAAAAGTATTTTAATATAGACTGGTATTTAAAATATTATTGTAATAATGTAATTATAGTTTCTATTGAAAAGTCTAAGCTCGACTACTATATGATATTGTAGTAATTGAGTTGGGTAACTCTTAATATAAAAAAAAAAAAAAAAAAAGAAAAGTAGAAAACCACTTATGGCTAGTCTTTTTAAATACTAATTATATGTTTAATTATATGTACCAATACAATTATTTATTTATCTTAAATGATCAACGTCATATTATAACTGTCAATAATTATATATATTTATCTTTTATTTTCATATGACTTTATGGATGCAAGTACGTGTGCGACTAATTAATTATTAATATATAATAAAAGTCACTTCTCAATTAAAAAAGACAATTTATGATGCTGCAACACTAAATTTTGAAATATCATTATATCCTTACATATCCATAATAATAAGAATACATTTTTCTTTCAAATGTCAACTTCGTGTTAACAGACATCTATTACGTTTATCATTTGCTCAACTTTTAATGACGTATTTGTGAGCGCTAATTTTATCATGTCTGAAAAATTAAAACACAAATAAATTATCACAAATAAAATATTTGGATTAAAATATCAATGCGAGTACAATCTCTATTCTATCCCTTTATTATTCCCTACAAAATATATATTTGACAAGTTTGACTAATTCAAAGGGTAATCTCCACGTAGATCTTATTTGGACTTGAATTTGAATTTCTATAATGTTAATTTGAGGGCTTTCACCAATAATCCCAAATTAAACTATAGTCTTGACTGCAATTTGATGATTTGAAAGTGGGAATTTTGCCTTGCTTGACTCTTCCTTCTCGAGCTCTGTCACTTGAGGAATTGCGTAGAGGGAATTTTGCAATCTTCCCTTGCTTGCCTCTTCCTTCTTGAGCTCTGTCACTTGAGAAATTGCGTAGAGGGAATTTTGCAATATTCCCTTACTTGGCTTTTCCTTCTCGAGCTCTGTGTGTCAAATGAGGGTGTAAGGACCCCTTTATATAGGTGTCAAAGAGGTAGAGTTGTGATCTACTTGAGCATCTTTTGTATTATCTCTTTATAATTTAATTTAAAGAAATAAATACATTATATATTTGGAATAATATGATTGGTCAATTTGACATTATCTCTTTAATATTTGCATTTTTTTAAAAAGATAAATATAACCAATATTTGTCTTGATTTGATTGGAGCGTACATGCAATTGCTCCACATGGCGCGGTCTGATTGACTGGAATCTTTGACTGCGGAGCATTATTTGATTGGCCGAAATACTTCATTTTAACACTTGGCGGCCATTGATTTGATGATAAAATATATATCAAAATATCAATTACATTGACTATTTATATTTGTAATTAATTTAGTAAATTCCAAAATATAAATAAAAATTGATAAACAATATATCATTTACACTTGTCATCATTCAATTAGACATGAAATTTTACATGTCTACAAATGCCCCCTCGAGACATGTTCATGAACATCGAGTGCAGCGAAGTGAAAGAGTGAACATGTCTCGAAATTGATTCATGACATGTGAATTTTTTTTTTTTTGACATGTGACTGAACTTTAAAAATATATTTCAAGCTGCCTACGAACCTCGTTGGAGGATCAAGTCAAAACGTAGTTCACTTGGATTTTTATTGATAATTTATTCTCATATCAAGGAGTTTTTCAATTTGAATTTATAGATAGTTTATACTCGTATCAAGTAGTTCTTCAATTTGAATTTGTAAATAGTTTATACTCGTATCAAGGAGTTTTTCAAGAGATTTGTAGATAGTTTATACTCGTATCAAAGAGTTCTTCAATTTGAATTTGTAGATAGTTTATACTCGTATCAAGAAATTCTTCAATTTGAATTTGTTGATAGTTTATACTCATATTAATGAGTATTGAGATTTATTTGTCAAGGACATTAGACAGTTTATACTCATATATAGGAGCATTGAAAATTATTTTTTGGAGGCATTAGATAGTTTATGCTCATATCTAGGAACATTGATTTTTTTTTTTTTTCTGGAGACATTAGATAGTTTATGTTCATATTCAGGAGCACTGAAAATTATTTTTTTCAAAGATATTAGATAGTTTATGCTCGTATACAAGAGCATTGAGATTTTTTTGTTTTTTGAGACATTAGATAGTTTATGCTCGTATCCAGGAGTATTGAGATTTTTTTTTTTTTAGACATTAGATAGTTTATGCTCGTATCCAAGAGCATTGAAAATTATTTTCAAATTTCATGGTGTTGCATCACCATCATCATCATTGGGATCAACTGAATATTCATCTTCTTTGCAATTGAAGCTCATTTCAATTCCATGTGCTCGAGTGGCTAGCTCTTCAAAAGTCTTTGGTTTTATTGCTTGAAAAATGTAGCATAGTTCCCAATGCATGCCTTGAATACACATCTCAATGACGGAAGCTTCAGATAATCTATCTTTGCAATTAAGGCTCAAATTCCTCCACCTATTGATGTAATCAACGACTGTTCTTCTTTCCATTGACGATAATTTGTAAGCTTGACCATGCTGACAATCCGTCGTGTGTTATAAAAACGATTGAGAAATTATTGCTCTAGTTGTTCCCATCCATTAATCGAGCCAGCCTCCAAGTCAGCGTACCAATCAAATGCATTGCCTTTCAATGATCGAACAAACTACTTAACTAGATGATCACCATATGTCCCTGCATTGTTGCATGTTTCAACGAAGTGAGCCACGTGTTGCTTATGATTGCCCTTGTCATCAAATTGCTGAAACTTTGGTGGTTGATAACCCATTGGCACTTTCAAGCTGTCAATCCTTGGAGTGTAAGGTTTGGAGTAAGTAAATGATGACCTTGAGCTTCCCTCGATTTTACTTTTGATGGTTTCTTCTATGAATTCTTTCAGTTGGTCCACAGAATCAATCCGTAGAATAAATTTGAATCTCTTAGTAAACTTATGCGAAGAGTTTTATGAAAATATTTCAAAATGCATGGCTATGTTAGATTCTTAAACTTTCACGAATGGTACGAGTACAAGGTCATGAGTTTGATTTTACCAAATATTTGAATAACGTCATACTTTATATGAGATTTTTATATTTTATTATTTTTCATAATTTGTTTGTTATCGAGGATATTAAAAAGTATTTTAATATAGACTGGTATTTAAAATATTATTGTAATAATGTAATTATAGTTTCTATTGAAAAGACTAAACTCGACTACTATATGATATTGTAGTAATTAAGTTGGGTAACTCTTAATATATAAAAAAAAAAAAGAAAAGTAGAAAACCACTTATGGCTAGTCATTTTAAATACTAATTATATGTACCAATACAATTATTTATTTATCTTAAATGATCAACGTCATATTATAACTGTCAATAATTATTATATTTATCTTTTATTTTCATATGACTTTATGGATGCAAGTACGCGTGCGACTAATTAATTATTAATATATAATAAAAGTCACTTCTCAATTAAAAAAGATAATTTATGATGCTGCAACACTAAATTTTGAAATATCATTTATCCTTACATATTCATAATAATAAGAATACATTTTTCTTTCAAATGTCAACGTCGTGTTTTTAACAGACAATCTACTATTACGTTTATCATTTGCTCAACTTTTAATGACGCGTTGTTTTTTTTTTTTAAAACCTCCATTATGTTAATCTAATTGTATAATGTGTGACATGATAACTAATTTTTTAATTTAATAAAATACATGTTTTTTAGAATCGATAATTATATGTAATTATCTCAATATTTCAATAATTTAGACAACTAAATAATATATTAGTTCAATCAATTCGTCAATAGGATTAATAACTATAAAAAAATTATGAAAATTTCACATAAAATGAAAGAAATATTTATATAGAGATAAATTACACACATTTAACGAAAATCGAACCAATGATTTGAGGAAACTCAAACTTAAAAGATTACTCGTATCTTAGCTTTGCTTTAAGGGAAAATTGCAAAATACCCCTGTATTATAGGAAATTGCTAAAAGCTTATTTGTGTTAAAAATAGATAAATACCCTCTTCGTAAAAATAAAATAAAAATAGGAGAGTTGCCTACACGTGCTATAAATAAGAGTGGTATAATATTTTGATCTATTTTTAGCATTTGGCCTCCTTAAATTGACAAAATTACCATATCCTATACAGTTATATCCTCTTTTATTTTTGGGTTAATTATTTACCTTTTCATATTTTACTAAATAATCAATGTTCATCAATATTTATATATAAAATTATTATACACATAAATAGATCAAAATTTTAAAATCAAAATACTAAATTTTATTTTTAATTATTATTAGTTAATTTCATACTGTGTCCTAAATCAATAAAAAAACAAATCATATTATGTTGAAATATATTATTTATAAATTAAGTAAATAAAATTTAATATAATTATATTTAAACTAAAATATATAATTAATTTAATTCATTATATTAAAATATATAAAATAAAAAATACAACAAATAAAAATAAATTAATTAATTAAAAAAAGGAAAAAGAAAAAGGAAAATAACATCGCCTTCCCCAAGTCTTCGCTTCCGCCTATTCCGTGCAGCCTCTCCAGACCCCATCTCCTCTGATCCCTCCTCTCTGCGGTCACTGATCTTCTATATTGACGACGACACTCAGATCTGGGCACGATGTTACTGCCCAAATCTAGGTGGACGTTGTCATCATCGCCTAGACAATGACCATCGGTGAAGATGGAGCAGCGACCCTTCACTGACACATATACATACATATAATATATAGTACTTATAGATATACTTGTATGTTTTTATATAATTGTATATATATATAAATAAATAATATAATTTTAAAATACTTAAAACTCGGATCTTTTGTTTTTAATTATTGATATAAATGACTACTAAAAATTAATCCGATTTTATTGTTCTGATTCAATAATAATAAAAAAAATATAACGGTCATTGAAATACGGACATTTTATAATATATAAGGGCATAACAGAAAATCACAAAATAAATTAACGCCGTTAACTAGAACAAACAGTAAGGAGAGCATGTGATATATTTCAAAAAATACAAGAAAATTTTTGTCTATATTTTAACACATCAAGTTTTTAACTGAAGTTTTATGCATTAAATGCAATTTATCCCATATGATATATAAAACGAATAAATACCCACGTGAATTTTTTATAGCAAATTACCTTGTATGTTGAAAATAATAAAGCAAATTACTCCTATAAATAATTTAGATATGAGGCAATTTACTTCAAAACATCGAGAATAATTTACTATTTTTAATTTTTTTTGCTCATTATCTCAAAGGATAAATTATAATTTTTTCGAATTTTTATAACACATTGGGGGGTTTTATGCAATTTTCCCTTATTTTAAATTTACGAGAACAACGGATCATCTAATCAGACGTATCCTGAAAGTTCCTCATATTCAATTTGATCTCCCCCTTTTCAATAAACACAAAATAAGAGGAAATAATGGAGTTATAAATTCACCCTCTTTTTCCGGTCAAATTCAAGAAGAACTAAACCCTAATCTCACTTCTCTCTGCGAATAACACACTACTAGAAGCGTTGTAGGGCTAAGGTTTCTGCGAGCTTCACCCGCTCCGCGATCTCATTTTCAATCTCTTCCAAGTCTCCTAGTGGTTAAAAACCGATTGATGGCGGAGGCGCAGGTGGAGGCGGCAGTGGATAGGAATGGCGGCGATCGGAGCGAGACGAGCGATTACACTACCGAAGACGAGGGGACTGAGGACTACCGGCGCGGTGGATACCACGCCGTGCGGATCGGGGACACATTCAAACATGGAAGATATGTTGTTCAGAGCAAGCTCGGCTGGGGCCATTTCTCGACCGTCTGGCTAGCTTGGGACACTCAGAAATCGGTATGTTTCTCTCTTGATTCTTCTACTTTAGTTTTTGATTATGCCGTTTCGCGAACAATTGTGCATACTTGTGTACTGTAGGTTAATATTTTAATCCACGAGTGTTCCTATGAAACGTTCCGGTATTTCTTTTGTGCTGCCGTGTTTCTGGGTTACTGTGTGGGGACTTGTATTGTTTTTATGAAACATTGCTGTCATTGTTTTGTCAATGGGGTTTTGAAATTGAAACATATTCATTCCCGAAAACTTAAATGTTGCATTATGCAATAAGAATAGGGTTAAAAACACGAAACATCACTGTTGGCTGTCAGTAATTCCATTACTACTGGTACATTTTTCTGGCTCATTGCTTCATGTAGTCTTCTTATATGTCACTGGAGCAAGTATTTCCTTCCTATTTCTGTTTAGTGCTTGTGAATGCTAGTGATAGTCGAACTGATTAACTTCTTCTAAGACCTCTAGATATTTTCTTTTCTTCATTTAAAAGGCCTGGGAGATGTATGTGGTAATTCAGCTGGATTTAAAATGAGGTAGTTGATTTTTTATTTTATTTTTTTAAACTCAATGTATTTATTCTATTTTGTCTTACGGGGAAATAAAAGCTTCATATCCAAGGAGATGAAGGAGAAAAAACTAGTTTCGCAAAATTGTTTATACCTCTTCAGGCTTCATGTATTATGAGAAGACAACCAGAAATTGAGGGGAAGATGACTCGCATCCACGTGCAAAGTCGCACTTAACACTTGCTATGGCAGACACTCTACATGAAATTGTTTATATTATCATTCATGACTCGCTAATATGGTCATGCCTAGTGAATTGTTTGGTGATTGATTTCTCTATTCTTCTTCTTCTTTTTGATTTTTAATATATGGTGATAGATGTATGTAGCTCTGAAAGTTCAAAAGAGTGCGCAACACTACACGGAGGCAGCAATGGATGAGATCACTATTTTAAAGCAGATTGCTGAAGGCGATCCAGAAGATAAAAAGTGTGTGGTGAAACTGTTGGATCACTTTAAGCATTCAGGGCCAAATGGGCAGCATGTCTGTATGGTTTTTGAATACTTGGGAAACAATCTTTTGACCCTAATTAGGTATTCAGACTACAAAGGGCTACCTCTTCACATGGTTAAAGAAATCTGTTTCCACATTTTGGTGGGATTGGATTATCTGCATCGTCAACTATCAATCATACACACAGATTTGAAGCCAGAGAACATACTACTTCACTCGATGATAGATCCAGCTAAAGATCCAAGAAAATCAAGTGCACCCCTTATTCTCCCTTCCAGTAAAGGCAAGGTTGGGTCTGAGTCTGAGCCATCTCAAGATGCTAAGGGTTCACATGGTGATCTAACTAAGAACCAGAAAAAGAAAATCCGAAAAAAGGCTAAGCGAGCAGCTCAGAGATGTGCTGGGAAGGACGAAACTGAGCCAGAGAATGAGGCAAGTGGGCCTGAAGATTCTCACAGGGATGATGAGTCCAATGTAAAGACAATTGAGGACCAGGATACTTCAGTTGCTGAGGCAGCAAACAATGATGCAACAAATGGTTCAACCAAAGGAACTAAGGGCCAGAAGAGAGTCAGCCGGTCAGAAAAGTACAAGCTCTTGGCTGAGGTTGAACTGAAATGCAAACTAGTTGATTTCGGAAATGCATGTTGGACATATAAACAATTCACAAGCGATATTCAGACAAGGCAGTATAGGTGCCCAGAGGTTATTTTAGGATCTAAGTACTCAACATCAGCTGATATGTGGTCATTTGCCTGTATTTGCTTTGAGCTGGCGACTGGCGATGTTCTTTTTGATCCACATAGTGGTGACAGCTATGATCGTGATGAGGTATGAGCGCCTGATTCCTTATTTTAACTACTGAACAAATGTATGTAATGGACTATGAATCACGGATAACAACTGTTCTCTGTTGACTTCTTTGTCTCAAGCAGCTTGCTTATTTTCTCACTAACTGCATGCAACATGATTTACTGATCTTATCCAGTGCTTTTTTTAATCTCTTTAGAGACTATACTCCTATCACTCATTGGTTTTGTGCCGGATATGAGGAGCATATATCTAATGTGGGTCAACATGTTCTCTTCGCACTGTTTAAGACTTTGCAGCAGTTTGTTGTTTTCTTTTGACATATGCTTTAGTCTACCAGTGTGAAACTCGAAGTATGTTTTAGGAAACAATGCTGTAGATTGCATTTCTAGCACCGTGTCTTATATGGACTGATGTGCTAACTGAAACTATGTCTGAAAGCATGCTATTGATTCTCAGTCACCAACAAATTACCTACCAATAACTTCTGCCTATTGATAATTCTCATATGGCGAACATGTGTATCTTATGTTTCAAAATTCTATTTACTCGGAAAATGTTCTGTTGGAGATTGGCAGTATTATATACATTTATGCAGGAGAAAGAAATCCGTAGAAGAGCAGCTTTATGGGGGAAAAAATTACTTTACTAGTTTTTGTGTTTACTTCCTGCCTGCTCTTTTTCTTTGGCAGAAAAGGAATGCGTGGACAAGGCTGTTCTGCCACCATTATCTGCTCTTGTCCATTGCAAAAGTGTAATTCTATTCGAATGTGTTTTTCCTGAAATTAAGAAGTTCTTAGAAATTAGAGTGTGAGTGGTGATCATAATATCCGTAATGATTATTCTATGAAGGAAAGATTTAGCAAATCTTTGCATCTCAGACGTAAGCAGGAATAAGCATCTTTCTCTCTGTTGGTGTGTGTTCACTTTCAAAGTTGACCTGAGAATTCATCTTGTAACATCACACCCAGCATTAGAACATCACACACAGCATTATAACATCAATGTCAATCCAATTTACATGTATTGCTTAATTGCTTAAATGATTGATCATTTATTGTTATTCCTTCTAATTTGAAGGATCATCTGGCCCTGATGATGGAGCTGCTTGGGATGATGCCACGCAAGGTGAGAAGTGGTCTACCTAGCAAATCAACCTGCTATTGGCCCAAATAAAAACCTTAAATTTCATTGTGTATGCAAATTCAATTTACTGAAGCTAAGTTGCTTCCTTTAGTATTTACCCTAAGAAGCCATGTTTCCAGCTTGACAAACATAAACTGCAGGTTGCCTTGGGTGGGCGTTATTCACGGGAATTCTTCAATAGATTTGGAGATCTGAAGCATATCAGGAGATTAAAATTTTGGCCTCTCAATAAGGTTCTTGTGGAAAAATATGAGTTCCGCGAGCAGGATGCAAGTGAGATGGCGGATTTCCTCGTTCAGGTACTAGATTTTGTGCCTGAGAAACGGCTAACAGCTGCTAAGTGTCTTAATCATCCATGGATAAGTGGACGCGCTCAGCAGTGTGCCCCATCTAATCAACTGAAGCCAGTTGACAATGGTGGTTCTGAGAAGAAGAGGGAGAATGATGAGAGGGAGGCAATGGAGGTCAGAGTGGGCAACATGGTCATTGATGGAGTGAAAAGACCTGGGAATTCTAAATCTGTGGCAAGCCCTGTAAAGCAGTGATAAATTTTAATCTGGCATTGGTTTTTGGTATGTGTTCGTCTCTTATCTACATTGAACTACCATTTTCTGTGTCCCTCTCTCTGATTTTGTTGAGGATGATTCTCTTTATCAGTTTGGTCGTGATTAGCAAATCAAGCAGGGGAATGGAGACTCTGGTAAGGTTACAAGCCTAACATATGACTCAGTGATTTGAGATACCAGCGAGGAGCTTGACTGAGTGCTGCTCTTCCTAGGTTTCGGTTTTGAGAGTATTGATTCGGTATATCTTTATTGGTTTGTCTGTTGCTGTATAATGTTCAATTCTTTTTTCTTTCTTTGGTGGGTGGGTATGTGTTCTGAAATTCCCTCATAACTAGTTCCATCTGTTATATGATTTTTTGGACCTTAATTCTACATTTGATGCTGCATTTTGTCATCGGTCTGTAATGGACATTCTTATTGATGCAATGGTGGAAGCATTAATTTTGAATACTCCGTGGAGGTGTTTACTTGTTACAGATATTACTGTTTTCCTTGCGATTTGTTTCCCGTATGGAATGTTATGTGTTTGTTCCTAGGGAAATTAGAGTACCCAATGGCCTGAGTTTCGGTCAGCGACTGAATAATAGATTATAGAGGACTGATTTTTCGAAAGTTCATTTTTGGATAGTTAATTATAAAATTATGGTCGGCCGAAAGTTTTACATTTTGGTTTTTTAAAAATGAAAATTACTTGGATGATTGCATTTGTATAACTCAAAAATGGTTGTATTTTAGCTCGTCACATGTTTTTAGAATCGTGATTGATTCAAACTGACATTTGAATTTCAAATTCTTGTATGAATTAAGATTTTATGGGTATGGGAAGAAAACTTTCATATTCATTTTTTGATGAAATTCTATAGCGAGTGTTCACCTAAACAAGAAAACCCTAAGCGGGCTGACGAAAGAGAAACACTTTATTATTGTATGTAGCAGAAGTCAATCAAACTCATTGGATAATATTTATGCAAAATGGTAATTTGAACATATTTATATTTAAAAGAAAAGTACTGATAGTAATTTAACAATTCATAGTTCAAGTTGTAATACCTAATTGAGTGGGACAAGCAAATGGTCTCTTGGTTGCTTGGTGAGGTATGGCTTCACAACAAAATATTATGAACTTAGATTGTACCAAGTATTTAATCTATTTTTAATAGTATTTTATGTTTACTTTATTTGATTTAGAGATATTGATATACTGAGTAATAACTGTTAAAATAATAGTATGTTAGTTGATTTAAATTATTTTTAAAAAAATATTGAGTAGGATAATATTTGTACAACTATTAAAAAAACTAAATATTATATTATTAACGTGTAAAAATGGTTGCTAAAACGTTCTGAAGATGCAATGAATATTCACATTCTATTCAATAGATTTTTTTTGTTTTGCCAAAATTGGAAGAGATGAGGAGTAACCATATTCGGTTGCTAAAATTTATATAATTTAAAATACATGCCAACATATTTGTTTATTTCTATATATTTCTTTTTATTTATGCACATTTAAAATTAATAAAGTTCATTTAAAAGAATATTAATTTAGTTTTCTTCTTTTTATATAATTAAATAAAATAAAAGTAATAAAAATTGAAATTACACGCGCGTTCGGAGAATGTGTCGATAGATAGCTACTCGCTAGTGATGATGTTAGTGGGCAGTGGGCACCAACCTCCCAACGGTAAATTTAAAAATAATAATAAAAAAAAGCCTCCCAACGGTAAAAATTGGAGCATAAAATTTCGCGATGTTATGTTGTGGGAAAGAGAAACCTCGCAAAGGTAAGAAAGTGGAGCGGCAAACTTCGAAAAACCGTGAACCTAAAAGTTGAGCCATTATAGGTAAATTCCCAATCAACGTCGACCAAATATGTCAAATTCGCTCTCCCAAGAGATCGAAGAAGAGCAAGCATTTCAGCCTCCTCCCGCTCATCACCCTTCTGCGCCTCCTCACGAGGTATTTTCCACCGATGCATATGCATGTTCTTGATTTCACACTCTCATTTCTTCTTTGCTTGATTCATGTATGTTCGATGTTTGCGTTTGTTCTGGGTGTTTCCCTTGATATCTCATGTTGCAAAATATATGAAACCTTGGGTTAGATGGGCTTTTTCGCGCGTGTTCTTGTGAAACTGTATGCATTTCAACTGTTTGATAAATGGGTTAGGAGAGGAGATACTGTTTACAAGAAAGAAACACGAAGTTTTGATATGGTCACATTCACAAGAACTGATCAGGTTACTCAATAATTTGTTGGGGGTTGTTAAATGAAAATACTTATTTGCACATGTAGGTTTGGTGTTTTATTAGAAAATTATCCAGGATAAAATTGCTATTCGTGAAGTATGAGTTGACTTGTTGTGTTGTTATAGCATGTGACTCTTGAAGTTCCACTGATTATGGTATTAATTAATTTTGCATATTTATGGTAAACTGCTAAGATTTTATTCTGCAGTCATTCGACATATCAACGACAGTTGATCCCAGTTATGTGATAGCTTTGATAAGGAAACTTCTCCCTTCAGATATAAAAGATGGTGTACATGCTGTTCGAAGTGATTTGATTTGTGAACAACACAAAGCTGAGGGCAGAAAAGAGGATGCAGTGGATTTACGTGAAAATGGAGGAGAAGCTGAAGCAATGGAATCTTTTGAAAACTATGGTAAACTGGATCGACCAGAACCTAGAAGTGATGAACACAATCAAGCTGGGTCAACAAGGGAAGAAATATGGGAAGAGTGTGGATGCATTTTATGGGATCTCGCCGCAAGTGAAGATCATGCTCAATTTATGGTACAAGTCATATTCATTATATGTTTCTTGACTTATGTCTTTCTGCTTAAATCTGTTTATGGTCTAAATGCCGGAAAAATCAGCTTGTCAGTCTCAAAACTTATAACATTTGCTGGTAAGTTTTCTGCTCAAGAGACAGACTAGACGTGGAGCTTCTTAATGGAGGAAAAGCTACTCGAAATAACAATATTTCTCCGACTCACAGTACTCTGAACACAAAAGCATATATAATATGTAAATAGCAGGACAACAA
Organism: Sesamum angolense; assembly: GCA_034509725.1. NCBI lineage: Eukaryota > Viridiplantae > Streptophyta > Magnoliopsida > Lamiales > Pedaliaceae > Sesamum > Sesamum angolense. The sequence goes on from JACGWL010000002.1 coordinate 19,430,640, forward strand.
TGTGTAAGGGTAGAGTTTGGAACTTTTAGCCTTTTTACTTATATTCATTTGGCTTAAACTTGGTGATATGGATATTTGATTTTCTATGTAGGTTGAGAATCTTATTCTTGAAGTGCTTCTGGCTAATCTTGTGGTTTCTCAATCCTCACGTATTACTGTAAGTCATACTGCAATCTATATTCAATTAGACAGCCACCTTTGTTTTTCAGTACTTATTGAAACATATATTCATTTGCTGGAAAGCTATCAGATTCACATTTTAGGGTTGCTTTGTGTTACAGGAGATTAGTCTTGGAATAATTGGAAACCTTGCTTGCCATGAAATGTCAAGGAAAAAAATAGCCTCTACAAATGGATTGGTCGGAGTGATAGTTGAGCAATTGCTTCTAGATGATGTACCTTGCCTTTGTGAATCCTGCCGGTAATTCATAGCTGAAAAATTACCATTGTGAATTGTCTTTAATACTTATATCTTTGCAGAGGGAGAGTTAAAATTCTGTTCTGTCAGATTAGTTGTTTATTGCTGAATGTTTCCAGAGTTTATCACTGCAGAATGAAATATTCAATCCATAAACAAATGCTAGAAACGGTCAAATGAACTTGCTTTCTTTAAGGATGTTTCATATTCATGAATTGGTGTTTGCTATATTGTGTGGACGAGCGCCAGTTTTTGGTAAGAAATGCAACCCATTTTTCTAAGAATTCTTATAATTGTAATTTGTAAACCCACTATATTCAATGAAATTTGTCAAGATGAATTTATTTCTTATATTTCCTTCTGTTTTGAGTTGTTTTAATATGAGAAACATAAAATGAAAATTGCACTTCTATATAGATGTGCCAATTTTTTTCATGTGTTGAGTTGATCAGTTGGCCCCAGTTGGGGGTCCTAGGTAGCTCCGAGACGGCAGGTTGATAGACACTTGTTTCTTATGGAGTCATGGTAGAATATGCTGAATTTGCCTGTTTACTTTTCCCAGAGTTTTAACTCAGTTGTCTTTAATTTTTTTTTATATCATGCTTTTTGGCGCTTGAAGATAAATATTATTAGCTTTCTCTATTTTGTTTAAGAATATGCTTTAGTCTCCACTACTAAAATAACAGCTGTATAAGTTTAATCAAAATGGTTTGCCAAGCCACTTTAGTACCACCTACAATGTTTAATCAATGGGTGTTTTTGGAGCCATTCTAGTGTCTATAATAAGGAAATGCATAACTATAAATATTTCTCTCATATATGAGAAGTAAATCAAAACATGATTCTAAAGGTAGTAGTTTTTAATTTAATATTAGCAAATTCAGGTGCAACTCCTAGGATCCCTCTATGACTAAAATAAGTGTAATCTTGAGAGCCGACTACGTAATATCCACATTTCTTAATATGGTCCTAGGGCTAGAATTGTATTTCTTCCATTCTAAAGTAGTATTTTAGTTTGACCTGGCATGATGTGTGAATGAATAACTTTTTTGGGGGTAGTGTTCTTGGAAGACAAAGGGCAGAAAAGAAACTTAATCTGGATATAGGGATTACAGGCTCTTAGCTACATAATCTGAATGGTGCCACTAATTCATAGCATCAATGTTTTCATTTGTACATGAGGTCTTTCTCCTCAGCTCCTTGTGAACTTGGTGCTGATTGGTGCCACTAATTCATAGCATCAATGTTTTCATCTGTACATGAGGTCTTTCTCCTCAGCTCCTTGTGAACTTGGTGCTGATTCAGAGAACAAGTTGGAAAACCACATGCAGGGAGTGACTTTTTCTCCAACACTTAGATGTACATACAAATAACTATGTGATTTCACATGTTTAACAAGTTAGAAATTGATGAACAATATATTAATTCATTAGTTTTGCTATAATTTATCCCATGCTTGGTGCATAAGAAGGGGCTATCACACAGTTTACTATATGATAGGGTTTATCAGACGTGAGTTCAAAGTAATGAGATCATACATTCCCCAAAAAATGGGATGCACATGCATGTAATACCACATATAATGTAAAATCACTCAATGAGTTACGTACAATATATATATATATATATATATAATGATTTGTGACTCTATGTAATTTTGATTATAAGTGTATGTAGTTTCACTAGTATGGCTATCTATCAACTTAGAGAATTGTAGTTGTTAGATACAATTTTTTGATATGCATGCTACATGAGATAATTTATGTTTTCACCTTCATTTCTGAATTGGATTCCACTCATTTCTGTTCTGCAAAATCCCCAAGCTGTATCACAAGAAATATTGATTGATTACAAGGTGCCCTTAATTGCACTAAACTTACTGCGGGTTAATTTGTCAAGGTAGGGTGTTGACCTTGTGTCTTCAAAGTGGTGAAGGTGTTATTTGGGCAGAAGCATTGCAGGCTGAACCAATTCTCTCTCGTATCCTCTGGATCGCTGAAAATGCTCTAAATCCACAGCTCATTGAAAAGGTAAAACAGCATCTTGCCTTTCTTTCCATTTAACAGCTTCAGATGAAGAGATGCTAAAACGTTATTAAAAAGTTTTTATACGGAGAGCTGAGGTTAATATGTCTTGGACTTTGGTGAATAAGATGGTTGAAGGTAAGCAATGCTATTATAGGTAATTGAAATAAATGAAAATAGTTATAATGTGACATACTGACTAGAATTTATTTATGCTTATGTTAGAGGTCAAGTAAAATTATTCTTATTATTTTCCTAAGTCAGCTGTGATTGGAAGGTTTCGAAGATGAACTCTAGAAATCTGTATTTAATTTACATCTGATCATCTCGAGTATGAATTTGGACAAATCGGAACAAGAATATGATTGCATGTTTAGTGTTTATTATTTGATTCTCATGGAACTTGTGGGGAAATCACTTCTGGAGGAAGAATTCTCCTGATAGTTTATAGAGTAACTGACTGGTTTATTATCATTATTATTATAATATAATATATAATTGGCAGTTTGAACTTTGAGCACTGTCTATCAATGCCTCAGCTATTCGTATTCTATTCCAGAGTGTAGGTTTACTCTTGGCTGTTTTAGAAAGTCAACAGGAAGTAGCAGCTCTACTTCTTCCATCTTTCTTGAAGTTGGATCTTTCAAGTCTTCTGATCAAACTCTTGGCTTTCGAGATGAGCAAACTGCAAGGAGACCGGATCCCGGAGAGGTATAGCTTCTTTTGCCTGATGGGAGTTGCAGTACCATAGAGATTTTTTTCTTCTGGTGTTCTCAGATCCTTTGAAAGCAGTTTAACATATTTTGCAGTTTCTTGATATCTAGCCATGTTACAATTTTTTATTTATTTAGTTTTAGTCATAGTTACAATTGTTTTGTGTCCTATGGTTTAGACTAACATAAATTCAATGACCAACGGAAAAAGCAAGGTTTTCTTGAACTTATTTTTTGCGCAACATGTACAGTTAATTCAAAATGGTTATTGGCTTAAACATTGTCACTGTCCCCCTTAAAGTTTGGATTGATTTATTTTTGTTTGGCTTTCATCTTAACCGAATACTAGCTGGAGGCAATGGTTCGTGACTTTGAATCACACTTGTATCAGGTATCCTGTGCTGGATTTGATTCTTCGCACAATCGAAGCTTTGTCCACCATGGATGACTATTCACAAGAAATATGTCTAAATAGAGAGCTCTTGCAACTTGTGAAAGAGCTGATCAAACTTCCTGATAAATTTGAGGTATGGTATGCTGTGCTTGCAAAAAGTTTCCATGTAATCATGACACACGCCATGTCAACTTGTATTTTAAATATACAGTATCTAGTAGAGTATACATCTATGTAAATTTGATGTTGTCTATGCAGTACAGTGCACATTAACTGCTCCACTTTTACTAGACAATATACCGATACACCCCATTTCTAAGAAGCAACTAGTCATCCATTCATACAAGGAGCACTTATAGAGATTAAGGGGTAGAGCTACCTGGTCTGTTCAGCAAACAAAACCAAAATGACTCTAGCATATTCTGCAAGGAAACTCAAGTACAAATATTGGCCACATTCTGCAAATTGCCATTTGAAATCTCTTTGCATCTTCTCTATCCTTATGGCATTAAGAAAATGATGAATGATATGTTTCACACTTAGAAATATACGTTCAAAGTTTCATCTTTGTCTTGGTTTGCACCGTGTAAAAATTAATGGAGCTCGTTTCATGAGTTAGACTATTTGTATTTCCACTAAGCTAATTGTTAAATTTCTAGGTTTAGATTGACCAGAAGATATCTTCTTCTTAGAAATGGTTTCTTCTTTTGGGATCCAAAGGAAAATACACCAATATTGTGGGTCTTTTCACTAGGAATTACATATAAGCTGCTGCAAAGCATTAACAAGGCAATATCTTGCTTTACAACTTCAGTGCTTAATGGGAGGGTCCTAGGAAAACCTTTCTGTTTTCTTTTTTCAAAGTTTTTTCTTACAACAAACTGTAATCTACCTTCGTAGGTTGCCAGCTCATGTGTAACAGCTGCAGTGTTAATAGCAAATATTCTTACTGATTCAAAAGATGTAGCTTCTGAGTTGTCAAAAGGTACATTTTTTTGTCGCTTCTTGGTAGCAACTCCCCTGATATATATCTCTACAAATTTTCTCTTTGCACAGTGAATGAAAATGAGACCATTACAGTTTGTCTTGTATCAGATCTAAATTTCTTGCAGGGTCTATTTGATGTGTTTCCATTTGCTTCTGATGACACCGAAGCAAGGAGTGCAATTTGGAGTGTTATTTCAAGATTATTGATGCTGGTTCAGGAAAGTGAGATGAGCCCATCAATCTTTCACCATCTTGTCTCAATTCTTGCAAGCAAATTGGATCAGATAGAAGACGACCTCCTTGCCCGACCATTGGATTCCGGAGAATACAAAGTGGTGGATACTCCTGGCACAAAGATGGATGCTAAATTTATTGCTGTATCCTTCAAAATGAATAGCCCTAGTCATTTACTTACTGAGTGGGGTTACATTAACTTGGTATTGGCAATATTTTTTCATACTTTTGTGAAGTATTCTATGACAGAAATTTTTTCTATCACCTTGTTCCCTTCACTTACTTAATAGATGAAAAGAATTTCCGATATTTTGACACGATGGAAGTTCTTGGATGATAGAGTGAAGTCCACTTCTTCCATGGAAGATTACTACATCAATGAAGAAGATGTTGATAAATTGTTGCACTGCTGTTGCAACGCCTCTAGGTAGGAAAACTCGCTCTTTCCTCTCACATGTGCCAATTTGTAAGCCTATGGACTCTTTATGCATGATACTTTTGTGTACATTCTTTGCTAGATTATGACAACTGTTTTCTCCTCTGTTGCTCTCAAAGCATGACTTATAACTGTGTTTGGGCACGTGGTGTATGTTGTTTAGCTTTTTAATAAACCACAGTAAGTTCTAGACTTCCGTACCACCATTTAATATTCTTCTATTGTAGTTCACCTATGCTTTAAAGTTTCATTGCTACATGATGTGGGGAAATGTTGCTTGTACTGTGGTCTGGGATTCTGATTATGATAAATACATTATTATCACATGATTGCTGAGTCTAGGTGTACGTAAAAGTTTGCTGCCCTCTCTATCATACAACAACAAACTTATTTAAGTGGGAATTTCGAAGTACACTTTACATTTTTGTTCATTATAGAGTTCAGAGTTCATCCATTTCACATGTGGAAACATCCCTCATCTTTTGCTAGTGTGCTGCGTGCATCTCTTTGTTCCTATTCTTGTTGGTGTTGTATTCTTTCCTTAATCTGATCCTGCTGACTTGTTACATAATGAGCATTTCCCTAATACTTTTATCTCGGCTGTACTTGTGCAAAATTTCAATTAATAGCTGCTGCATTAGCATGCGCTTCTTAGTTAGACCTTTTGGCTTCCATGTAGACTCAATCAGGTTAATAGTTATGCCATGAGTTAGAGTACGGATGTGTTGCTCGGATTGATTTCTCCAGCTCACAGTAAGCCATATGGAACGAGGATAATGAATTAAACAAACTTGGTATATGTATCTAACGATACAAGGATACTCATTCTATCCAACCAGACTTACCCCATTCTCCTGGACCAAGAACCTGCGCCACTTGATGTTAAAGCCGGTTTAGTTAATCTGAAGAGGACCGATTCATCCTGCGGCCTAAGAGTCTGATTCTTTCCTTTGATGGTGTAGTTGGCCCCAATGTTGAAACTGTTTTTCTCTTCTCAAACAGTGACATCTTATGTCCTAATTGTTTTTTCTCTTCCATACCATACAGAAATCACACAGAAAATTGAAGGAGAACTTTTTCTTTATTTCCTTTTATTACAGAAAGTTACTGAGATCCAACTTTATTCACTTGATTACAAGAAGTGAGCGACGCTACAGTAATCAATTAGAAAAACTTACAGTCAATATTCAGTGAGCCATCTTTGGATAAAATGTTTACGGCCTTCCCTCAACTCTTTCCATTCTTTAAATGGTAGCTATCCACATTTCTCCAACATTTCCTCTGTTGGCTGTCACAGACTCTGATTTGGCCATCAGTCCTCTTATGCCAACTCTTCGACAAAAATCTTTGAATCCGCAATCACAGGCGAACCTTTATTTTCTCAGACATCTTCATGATATCAGAATATATCTTGTCTCCTCCCAGCTCCACACCAGACGCACCAGCTGCTACGCGTAGAACGTCCTCAATCAAGGCAACATTTCCCATTATGTCAACGTGTGCGCCGCTTTCTAGACCTCTTCCTTCCAGCAAATTTGCAGGTGCTTTATGCTTATACTCTCTTACATAAGTAGCAATTCCTGATGGATTGAACCGCGTCTTTCCTCTCCATCCTTTGGCACACATGAAACCAGCACTTAAAACAGGCACGCTTTCGTCTCCGTCCACAAAGTATACTCCACCCTTTAAGCAGCCGTTTTTGTTGCCATCGGCTGAACTATCGATTTGGAGAGGGATGCTTTTGCACCTCCCTGGTTGCGATTCTTTGTAGACGTATGATCTTTCTGTGGGAATCCCAACTCCATATAGACAGTAAATTTCCATGTCTGGAGCTTCAGGTAACCTGAATGGGATGTTAAGGAAGAAACATGCAATGTGAAATTGTTATCACTAAAACGAATCCATTATGAGATGAGGAAAGAAATTTCCCCACTGTGTAGAACTTAACACAGAGATAGATTCATGAGGGGTTTCATGCTTACTTGGTCTCAAGTGGATTTGACCAGTACTTGTAATCGTTATATTTCAGATCATCAAGGTCGTCAGCTATGCCATGTGAGAAGTGAGCTTCAGCCCTTCTCATCATCTTTGGAGCGATAGTTCGGAGAAGATCCAACAACGTATTTGCCGTGTATGCTTTGTTTTCGGAAATTTTTGAGATGGTCTCCCGGCTTAGGTCGTCGTATTCTGTCCATACTTTTCCGCACGATGCAACAGGTGGAGGAGTAGCATTGTGCAAAGATCCTTGTTTCTATTCCCATAGAGTTGAGAACAAAAGATAACATTAGAATCTCATAAATACCAGTATGAGTTCAACTTTCACATGCTAATGTGCATTTTGGTGACAATATATATAGGTAAATATTGGGAATATACGGTTGCACATACCTGGGACCGAAGGCTGGGGAACTCTGAAGAATGCACTTCTGATGCCGGCTTCCCAAATGAGACGATCCTTCCATACTTTGTTGATTCTTGTACTTGAAAACCTCTCCTACGATCGGTGTCATTGCCTTTCATATCAAATTGCCGATGCATTGCTGAATCACACACGTGATCTTCTTCTGGTGACCAGTCCAAGCTACCCCAAATCGTCTCCTCCTTTAGGTACCAAAGAAATTATAGAATCCCATGTTCGTGATACACGCATCACATGTTCCAAAGTCTGAAGGCCTAATATCTCAGAATCCAAGAGACCAGGAGCCATAGCCCTGCAAAATCAAAAGAGCAAGCACAATGTTAATATGAGGCTAAAGAAGCTTCCTGATTCTCCATCTCTTATCCTGAGTTTTTGCCTCATAAAACATTTCACTACAGATGCTTCTCGTTTTTCAAAATCGTCACTGAATTCACTAAACAGATTCTTCTGCTTTTGGAAGTAGTTCTATGTATATGTCAGTTCATCTACGTAGAGGTCTATTTAGACAACACTGCAGTCTTACAATATTTCAAAGGTGCCACAAATGCATATAGTTGATGGATAATTCTGCACTAGTAAGAGAAACTTGAGCCTTAATAGCATTATCCAGACCACATAAAGTATCATTGAGTATGATTTTCTTCTTGTTTCTGCATAAGTTTTACAATTGATACAGAATTTCCTTAAAAGGTACTTTGATTTCTGTGCGTGCGCATGCACGGAAATAACTTTTTGACCAAAATCACCAAGGACATATATTGTAAATAAAAATTTCAACTCTCTTTTTTATCATAAACGCTAAAGATAAACGCTAAAGATAACGTAAATGTAATGAGGATATGCCGATTTTGGCTAACCTTATAAAAGCGACATCTTTACTCTCTGCAGACAATATGTTACCAACGGCTTTGGGGACACCCAAAAATGCCGGGCCAATATTCATGATCGATTTAATGTGCTTTGTGCACCAATCAGGACCGCCACCTCCGCCCATCGGAGGAGGGGCTTCGACCCATTTCATGAAGTGTAGAAAATAGAGAACACCCATAGAATGCGGTACCACCACCACCTTCTTATAGCCGTTTGTCGCATACATAAGCTCAATTTTGCTCTTCAATCTACTCAGAGTTTGGTCCCTCGTCTGTTCAACAATTATTCGTATAACAAAAAACAATTTCAATCATCTTCTGTGAATCATGATCACGATCAAGACAGAAAAACATTTGTTTTGCACATCCAAACAGTCAAAGGAAGAATTCTTGGCAATGAGACAAGTGAAATGATTGAATTAAATGCTTAATAACAAAGCTTTGACTAAACTCCATTGCAGACAAGGTCAGTTCATGTCCATACACCTGATAGTGTACAGAGGATGACAGGTTATATTTATTGCAGAAACTATAAAAGCAGTAGACATCGTTATTAATATTATAAGACAAGCAAGAATAAGATAATGAATATTAGATCTACAACAATAGTTGTTTTGTTCCTAAGACATACCTCTGTTCTGAAATGACAACCTCCAGTCATAAGCAGCCATGTACATGTTCTTCCCCTCATAGCCAATGCGGGCCAAATTCTCAATAAGAATAGCCCAAACAAAGTACCCTGGAGCAAAATAGTCAGCTGCAACCAGCCCGGGAACAGCCCGAACCCGAATTCCAGGCGGGTCGAGACCTGTTTCATTGTCCAAGGAAAGATGCTCCAACCAACACATTGGCCTGCAGTTCCATCGAAACTCTCAATTAGGTACCACATATACATACGCATATATATATATAGAGAGAGAGAAAGAGTATGAAGATTTAATCATGCAACTCAAAACCTCTTGAAAATTTCAGTAAAGCTGCCGCCCCAGAGGCGCTGCCGAAACAGGCCGTCGGAGCAAGGCCTGCCCTCCCAAAGTTCAAGGCCGCCGGTGACAATGCCGGGAACCATAACCACCGGGTGGAGCGCGGTGACGCCACTGCGCTTCAACCTCGCACCCGGCGGCTCCGGGGGCTGTAGCCCAGGCAAATTCGCCGGCAAACAATGGTACAGAAACAAGAGCAGCCACCAAAGAGTGCACAACAATCCAATCGTCCAGCAACAAGAATCTATGCACTTCCATTCCTTAGTAGGTCTCCTCTGGTGCTGCTTGTTGGGCTTTTCTTCCAACACAGAAACATTAGCACTCTCATAGTTTTTCCCACCAATTTTGTGGGTCTCAAACAGTTGTTTCTTGTCAGTTTTCTTGATTTTCTCGTCGTATGAGGAGCACTTAGCGGGCTCCAGAAAACAGAGCTTTCGGAACCGAAGAACAGAAGCCATACTCGCATCAAAAAACGAAATTCTTCCAACAATTTCACCCAACAAGAACAACTATAGCCGACCCATAAAAAATGGAAACCTCAAAAACAGAAGCTAGACATTGTATCGGGAAAAAGCTAAAGCAGCTTATGAAATGAATGAAAACAAAGAAGCCCGGATGGGGAAAAAAAGAGAGTAGGTGAAGAGATATGAACAAGCGGCAGAAGGCAAGACGAAAGGGAGGAATTTAGGGAGAAAAATAGAGGTGAAAAGGGGAGAGCGTGGGCTAGCTTTGGGAGTTATGGGGGGTGGTGGTGGCAGGCGTTGCAGAGAGAGAGTGAGAGTGGCAAAACCACGTGGTGAAGGAGCAGATATGGAGGTGTCCCAAAAAAACTACACATGAAGAAAAAACTTTGGGCTGGAAGTGTGAAAACAACAAGAGAAAAAGATGGAATATTTCTATCCATCTACTACTACTAGTTGTAGTGGTAGTAGAATGTTGTATTTTCTAAAAAGTTGAGGGATATAACAATGTAATGCTTCTCCTGTGAACCTCTCTACTGCACAATATTCTAATCCCCACTAAGATTGGTGAAAGCGCGATTAATTATATGATCGGTGTAATATTTATTGTGTAATCGATGTATAGTTAAAAAAATAATCAATCACATAATAAATATGTTATACTTATCATATAGCTGTTTAATTCGATTAAATCTTATTTGAGTAAGAATTTTCTATTCTTCTACTTGGTCTCGACTGATGATCATACCGAAGGAAAATGGATATATAAATGTATAAAGATTTGTAGTATACATATATACACACACATGTAACATAGTAACAAAAATAATTATTCAAATCAAATTCGACTAAAACTTGCTAACTATATTATGAATGTTGTCGTATGTGTACTTTTCAAACTATACATTAATTACAGGGCAACACTTAAAATGTAATTGATTGTTCTTTTTAAATTGAATGGAATCCTAGATTTGGTGACCATCCATGCAATTTGTACCCACATAAGCTATCAGTTGTTAAATCACAATGATATCATCATCACATGAAGGGCACCAAATTTATCTCAAATTCATGTTAAAATTAATTATATTGCATTTAGTTTGAAAGGTTCCCATTTAGGACAATTCTCTAACATATTGTGTTTGCATGGAGTTTCTATGTCATGGGGAGGAAACAGGTTTTTTCTCTTCTCATTTTTCTCCTCTCCTTTCTATTTTCTTTCTAATTTCTACACTTATTAAATTTAAACTTTTCACTTTAATCAGCCAAGTGATTTAATTATGGCACAGCTTAATTAGTTGAGTTTTCTTCGTCAACTCCCAAAGGTAGTTGTATTTTTCATTAGCTAAGGGAATATGCAAACTTATAACTTTCTGGAGATTAATTAATTAATTAGCCAAACTCAATTAATATTTACCTTAATTAAATTAGTTAAATAATTTCAAAAGAAGAAAGAGGAACTAAATAACAGTAGAAAATAAAGTTTAACAAAATAAGGGAAATAAAAAAAACTCTAAAATTGATGGATATACTAATAAGGGTGCGAAAATTAATTTTTATAAATAAAATATACACACAAATACTCTCAAATTCACTATGAGGCTAAGAGAGAGAGAGAGAGAGCATGATGCGAGACAGAGCGGTCGGGCAGAGGCCTCAAAATGGGAGTGTATTTTTATTTTATTTTATGTTTTCCTTTTTTGGGAGGTTGTCTGAAAAGGTGGAGTCCCGAGGTATGGAGCACTGATGGAGAACTGTGGATGGTTATTGCTGCTTCCTTTCTTTTTCTTTATTTTATAAATTTTTTTTTATATATTTTCAAGAATAAAACACGCGGTGGGAGGTGTATGTGTGTGACAGATGAGGAGGAGGAGGAGGAGGAGGTCTGAAGGAGGAGACAGAGAATCCAACGGACATAACCCCCAATCATGGGGAAAAACAGCACACACTACGAAAAACACAGAAACCCAGACATATATATTGGCGACGGTGATGATGATGATAGACCTTTCTTTGGTTGTCCTGACTACGAATTTTCGGACACAGAGAAAACGCATTTCTTTATTGGCATATACTTTGATTTCAGACCCTATTTAATGCGTACTTGGGTTGACTCTACCCATTTTATTTACCAACTCAACTTAATATAATTATGGAGGAGTTGGTTCATAACTAAAAATGTTCAAATTTGTTTTGGACTCTTTTTATGTCTTGCCTTGCTCCATCGTTTCAAAACCCCTCAGCCCAACTTTGATCCAATAAACTCAATTCTTATTTTAAAATTTTTATTTGAATAAAAGAAGAGAAAAAAGAGAGATTGGCGACTGAACAAAGTAGGAGTGGCGAGGGCAGAGCAAAGAGAAAAAAAATCGAGATAGAGGGAACGTAAGGTCATACTTTAATTTGGCCCTTATGGGCGGATTTTTGTTGACTCGAATGTGATTGTCACATCTATTTATGTATTTTTTTTATGCAACTTGGAAATATTCAATTAATGTCTTATTGTTAGAATTATTGTTCATTCTGATTTTGTACACTCGAACTTCTTATATGCAATCGACGTGAAACAGCTCCCTACTTTATGTTTAGATAATACATTTTATAGTAGTATGAAGTTATTGAAACTTCCAAAATGTTGGACGTGAATAAGAATATATTTTGTAAGTTGTAGTCCCTTTATTAGTTGGATTAAGACATCACAGTCAAATATGGGTCTGATTTCACAAAGTTGCCTTATGGATGTCCATATCTCATTCAAAGAAGACAAACAAAAATAATAATAATAATAATAATAATAATAATAATAATGAAAAATGAAAAAATTGCAATGATTATTCAAGAACGATTGGAATGAGATGATTTTTTTTCTCAAAAGTAAGGAAGAAAAAGTTGAAACTTACACTCCTTCTATCCATCCCATATGATATGATAATTAAGAACACACACACTCACTCAGCATTCATTATATGATCATCCCCCACGTCGAGAGGCTTGTCAAGGACGTCCACATTCTTGCAAAAACACTCTGAATAATAACAATAATGTTGCGTGTACTTATGAATCGCCGACGCTTAGACTCTCTTCTTGCAAGACATTTTTATATCAGTTCGTATAGAATTAGGTATGGGTAATAACGTGTAAAAGACACGCCACGTCGGTACGGTACCTATAAATTGGTTATACCTTTTATTAGTTGCCCTCAATTCTTACTCAAACTAAATTTTTTTATTTACTTTGACATTATTAAATAAAGAAATTTATCCTACATTATTTGATCATCCAAGACTTATGATTTGGATATTTGTTGACTTTTTAGATGGATGCATGGTGAAGCTAGAGACGTATGGAAATATATGATCAAAGGGCCTTATCCAATTCAAAGTCTCATACTTACACCTTATAACTGAATTATGTGGTTTTCTTTGTCCTATTTGCATCCATTTCCATGTCCTTGTGGTCAAGTTTTAAGGTAATCAATTTTAGGATAAAATGGGAACATTTGAGAAAGTATTTTAATTGGTTTCATATGTCATGTTTCCTAAAATAGTATACATCTTGTGATAAATTACATTAACATTCTCTCAAACTCATGAAGTGCACTTATAATTTCGCAAAAAACATAACGCATTCTTTTCTTTCTTTCTTTTTTTTTTTTTTGTAAAAACAAACTTAATAAATTTTTGGTCTAAGTTGTGGGCTTGTAGAAATGATATGGAAGGTTTTGGGCCTTGTTGATATAAATATCACCCTTTTACTTTATCCACCAACAAGCCCATTACATCAAGACAAGTTGTGATCATGACATAGAAAACTACTATTCCTTGTACCTTGATTTTGAATCATGTAAGTACAAAAAGAACATTGAAAAACATGTTGCTTACAGAATCATGGGTTTATAGCTGAGTAGTTTGTTTTCTATTAAAAGCCCAAAAAATAAACCATGAAAAAATATACTATTTCTATAGGATATTTGTACTATCCACTTATATAATTTTCACATCAAATAAAGGGAATATACATATAATTTCCTAATAGAAAGTGGTTCGTTTCTATCAAAATTTAGCTAACTTCAGTTAATGATGAGGGCTTTTTGTTTTTAATGGGAGATTCGGTTAGGTCAATTTCTTGTGATTGTCTCAATCAAAAAAGAAAAACTAGTAATGACCGCACCCACATAATAATTTTTTTTTTTTATATAATGTGAAGTTTATTCATAATTTTTAAATTGATCGGGTGATTCAATACATGTTAATAATAATTGAAAAATAAAATAATTTTTGATTAAAAAAAATCATATGAAGAAAAAGACAGTAAAGTTCTAAGAACTAAATTGAAAATTCTTCATAAATTAGTTGTTATGAAGTATTTCACCATAACTTATTAACATATTGCTCACTTTAATCACCATAATCTCACAAACATTCGAAATGTGATTAATTCAAGTTTTTATTAAATTAAGTATTATGTATTCATACCTTACACTCATTATTTGATAATCAATGATAATAAAATAATTAAATCTACAACAAAATATTAAGTTAATGTAAATAATGAATTTTATAAATAAAAATATAATGCTAAAGAAAAAGAATACCAAAAAAATGAAATATTTATACAAGAAGACTATGACGTCAAATGCGACCATTCTTGAATTATGTAAAAGTACGAATTACAGTGAAATTATGAGTTGCGAGGGTTAGACGCAGAGGAGAAGACACGCGTCTGAAAAAGCGCGTCGCGGTTGTGTCGTTCTTGGGGTAGATTTTTGGTTTAGTGTTTTAGCGATTTTAGTAGGAGTGGCCAGTGGTGGCGTGTGTCGGTGGGCAGGAAGGAAGAGCATACGTCCAATTCTCATTATTACTACTATTGTGAACCCAAATCATGGGCCACGCCAGATGCTACCTCATTTCCCCCTTTTTCTTTTATAATAATTTTGTTGTTTATTATTATTATTATATTATTTCCATTTGGACTATAATTAAAATATAAAACTGAAATCAAAATTTCAAAAAAATAAAATCAAATCAAATACCAATTTGATTTGGCAAGTATCGAAATTTAATTTAATCGATTTTTCATACTATGATGAACATCGATAATTATAATTATTGTTCAAAATATAAATTCGTACTTAGAATACTGCTAAAATATAAATCAAATCAAACTCGCTTGTCGTAATCGAATTACAATTTTTTTTACTACAAATGGATTTTTATTTAAATTGATTCAATTTCATTTCTGCCTCACTCAATCTCACCCATATTTTTCTATTTTTTTCAATTTATATATAATATATATATATATTTCATACTATATAATTTATCTGATTATTTCAGAACCAAAAATAATTATAAATTATTTTAATTGGATTTTTCCTTCTAATTGTATAAAAGTTATTGAAATTTACAAGGGAGGAATCAATAATTTATGTTGTCATAATGTAACTAGTAATTGTGAGTAGCTGGAGGTGGAGCTTCAGCAATGCACTTCAATTAATTCAATGCTTTGTGTATACCTAATCCACTCCAGATTTACATGAGTCATGCTTCGTGACCACATGCTCAGTAAATAAAAAATACATACTTACGATTACGTGATTAAACAAATTAAATTTGTATTTCATGTGGAAATACAATTTTGGTACGTATGGGCCATTTTTCAACACCTACTTTTGGTATTAAATTTTATCAAAATGATGTTTTGATTAAAAAAAAACTATCATTGTAATTAGGATGAATTACAATAAATTTTCTTTAAGTTTGACATAATTATAAATACCCCTCGTTGTTTGAAAAATTACAAATACTTCCATTATGTTTGATGAAATTATGTAATCCTTGGATGGAGGTATGATATTGTCAACTTTGCCCTTTTGGTATTTTTTTAAAAAAATTAAAGCTTATAAAAAAATCAAACGGGGTGGATGAAAAAATTTAAAAATTATAAAATATTATCCATTCAATCCATAAAAAATTAAAAAAACAAATAAAAATAATATTTTTAATCCACGAGTGTATTTTGGTCTGTTCACTACAAAAAAAAAAAATGGATGAAAACCTAATGGATTGAACTCATTGTTAGACGACCGTTAAAATCAGAGGGTATTGATAATTTTCAAAAAATTAGAGATATTCATAATTATGCCAAATCTTAGAGAGATCGTCGTAATTTATTCTTATAAATATATATATTTAATTTAATTAACCATAATGTCTACTAATATTTTTTATTAATTTTTAACCCTATCAATGGGGTTAGTTTTGAAATTTAATTATATATATTTGTATAATCAACTAAAATTTGTGAATTTAAATAATATACTCAAATTATTTTTACAGTCAATTATTTCAAAATTAATCCCCATAACCAATTTTTATTGTAATCAATCATAAAATCGTCGTGCCAAATTGTGATTTATTGATTATTATGGTGCCAAAAAATATACTTTTTAATTAAATTTAAATAATTCTTATTGGGACAAAGAGTTACTTATTTATAGTTTCGTGACAAATATTTTGGAAAAAATGATATAGATATTTAAGTATGTTTTTTTATGGAATATAGGGAGTGTCTTTACCATCGTTGAATTTTGCCAAGTAATTGTCCTATAAAAATATATAATTAGGGTAAAGTTGCCATTTAGGTTTATGTTTTGATAATTGGATCTATGGTATTAAAAATGTATTCGACTTTACTTCCACGCTAACTTTATAGTAAAAAATAATCTCAATCCATTAATATACTTTCAATAATAAAAAAAAAACAACCGCAATTCGCAAATTATGATATTGTTGGGAAAAAAAAACAAAATTTAATGTCAGCAAATATGTCGCATATCGTCACGTCTTTTTCTATTATTATTGTTGTTATTGTTATTATTTGAATGAAAATCAGGTTGATATTGTATTTATAACGGACACGTATTTAACATAATAAGTGGAATATATAATTTTGAAAAATGAGTACATTATTGGTAGCACATGATATACATGCACGTAAGTTGGTAAAATGTCATGTTAAAAGAAAGTTGATGTACTTTTCTGTGCTATGTTGTCCAAAAAGGAGGATCCACTCCAACTTGTATGCAGTGAACGAGAAAGCAATATTATTTTATTCATACAGTAATAATAATAATAAATTTGTATTTTTTGGTTGCAGTAAATAGTAATTAGATTTGGGTTTGGAAATTGGATGAAGAAATAAAAGAGGCACGTGAGAATGAAATGTGGACAGCTCATTGGTGTTTGGGCTTTCATCCCCCACTCACATGCACCGTTACACACTAAAATCTCACTCCACTCTGTTGCAAGCGACGCCGCCCGATCATCACTCCACCCACACCATCTCTCTCTAATTAATGTTTTTCTTTTACTGTATTCTATTTTATATCTCATTGTTTTAAAAAATAATTTAAATATTACGTCAATGGGCATTTTGCTTTTGTGTGCTGAATGAATGATCAACAACACTCAATTAAATAAAATGTGAGATCAAATTTTATTTATATTCTTTGGTTGGATATATATGGGATGTGGTTGAATCATATTATCTGATCGAAAAGTTATTAAGTTTGTTTAGGGGCTGTTGGATTATTAGCAGTCTTACTTTTAATTATAAGAAATCATAAACATCCCAATCCATCTTGTCATACGATTTAATATTTTTTGTTGTGCGGAATATTATCGTTTTTTACTTTTTGAATTTTAAAAAGCTGTAATTGAAAGATTATTTCGTCGTACAAAGAAAGTTATAGTGTCTACAATAGATGTTGAATGAGTATAAGCATTGTCAACAGCAACCGAGGGAGTTGAGACGATAGTGTGGCCTTGTTCTCATAGACAGTGTCATACGTGTAGACTTGCACTATAAGTATTATTTGTTTAAAAATGAAGACATTGAGAGTATCATCTCCAACACATTTGACGATACACTGTACTTACAAAGAAGCAACAATGACTTCCATGATCAATTCTCCTCCATCACCCGGGAGAATCTTGAACAACTACATACATTGAGAATAGGCAGGAAATGAAGGTAGGGAACTAGGTCGGCTAGGCTGTTGGATCTAGAGCTAAGCTGCGAGGGCTAACACAACAAGTGATTTACTACTAAATCGTTTTTATTATATTTATCATGAATTATTTTAATTTAGTCAGACTTTTTTTGTGACATAAATATATTAATTGTGTGTACATAAAAAATACTCAAACATGAAAACAAGGCTCGATTTTACTTTATTCTTTTTTTATATTTTTTATATAAATGTTAATTATTATTTAAATAACAATTAATATATTGCCACCATCGTGTGAAAATGTATATTTGATTTGATTGATTTAAAATCACTATACATTGAATTAATTCTTATATATACTTAATTAATGATATAATGAATTTTTTTAGAAAAAAGATGATATTAGTGTTTTTTTATGATTGCTCTTAAGTTGAATAACTTAACCTTATTTATTTATTTATTTTTCTCTTTTAGAAATAAGCATATGATGATCAAAACTAAGAAGTGGCAGTAATTCGTAATCATCCACGTGGTTTGAAATGAGAGCGAGTAAATACAAATTCATCCGCAGGCGAGTAGTGATGAGAACTCGCCATAAAAAGGAAAGCAGTAGGGCCACAGAGTCTATCCTCCCTCCTTTTTCCAGCTTTAAATACATCCACTCTTCACCTCTGAATTCTCCTATTCCCAATTCCCCATTTCCACATTCCCGAAATCCTTCCCTCAAAATTCACACGCAAATAGTAAATTCTCTCCGTTTGTAGAACAAGGAGAAGGTAGAACAGAACAATAACAAAATCTCAGAACTTTGTTTGCATCAGAAATGGCGAGTGGAAGAGTAGATCTGGACGGAAATCCGATTAAGCCGATTACGATATGCATGATAGGCGCCGGAGGCTTCATCGGCTCGCATCTCTGTGAAAAGCTGATGGCGGATACGCCGCACAAGGTGCTCGCCGTGGATGTTTACAATGACAAAATCAAGCACCTTCTTGAGCCGTCCTCGCTGCCGTGGGCAGATCGCATCCAGTTCCACCGTCTTAATATTAAGAGCGATTCTCGCCTCGAAGGCCTCATTCGCATGGCGGATCTTGTAATTTTCCTTGCATTCCTTGCTCACTTTCTGCATTTAGGTCAATTTCGTCGCAAAATGGTGGAGTGTGGTTGTTGCCTTCGGATCTGGATTTTGTGATTCTTTGAGCTTTTTTCTTTGTTAGTTGAGTTTTTACAGTGTCCTGGCATTTCCTTTTCTTTGGAATTTCCGACCTTCCAAGTTTTACGAGTTTTTTTTTTTATGTTTCTGAAGAACCATAATTGAGCTCTGAAAATCACATTTACTTCATCTGATTTATTTCTGAATTTGGAGTTTCTCTAGATCTTGATTGGAAGTTCTGGATCTCTTTGGATCTAAAGTCGATATTTATGTGAGCCTACCGGAACTATTTTGCCCTCTGGAGGTTTCTTCAGCAGTATCTGTTCTTTTTCTTTCTTGATCTTTGTCTATCAGCTTAGTGGATTTTTTTATTGTGAATTGCTGTGATGGTAGTGTGACGGTTTGATTACTATATTAATTGCATTATTTCTATGACTTTTGACTTGGACTGAATCTGAACTTTTCCTTGTGACTTAGACAATAAATCTCGCTGCTATATGCACTCCCGCAGATTATAACACACGTCCTCTTGACACAATCTACAGCAATTTCATTGATGCTCTCCCTGTGGTAAGCTTCCTGCTTTCCCATTGTTGCATATCTTATATCTTTAATCCGTCTGCCTTCTCAATTTGAACGTAATTTACTTGTTAATGAATTTGAAAGTTGTTTTGCTGTTATGGAATTAGGTTAAATACTGTTCAGAAAATGGCAAGCGCCTCATACATTTCTCTACTTGTGAAGTTTATGGGAAAACGATTGGTGCCTTTTTACCCAAAGATAGCCCGCTGCGGCAGGTTTGTGTTTGCTTTCATTTCCCATCACTTTCTAGAGTATATTTCTCTCTTTGATGAATTTCTTGATATGATATACCTTTTTTCTGTTAGAAGTCTTTTTCAGATTTCTTATGCTGAATATTTCATCTAATCCTGTGGCAACGGTTTTTCTGTGGTCTGTGTAGTGATCATTTGATTTGATTTTTGTCTGATTCAATAATTATGGTTTGCTCTTGGTGAATTTCCTTGCACGCTGCCCATGAGTACTTGACTTTGAATAGTAGGGAATTAGGGATAGTCTACCTCATCTTTATCGGGAGACCAAATATTTGTCCCTGGTTTTAGCGTGTGATTTATTCATCTTTCCTTCTTTTATTGGGACAAAACATGAAACTGAAGATCTCATAACAATAGTACACCTTTTCAGGTAGAAAATATTGCAATTATAAAAACTGTTTGGACATCAATCATATTGTAACAAATATGTGCAAGTAACTAGGTGAGGTTGCTTCAAATGTAGTCTTTTACATTCTTCAGGAAGTTCTTATTTTACTAATGTATTTCTTCTCCTATCAGTCTGAACTCAATAATGGAGGTGCCACAGAAGTCTACACTTTTCTTGATTCCAAGATGTGTGTATTTTTTAAGGCAATACATATAAACTTAACTCTAATTTGAACTTTCAATGACTGGCATCTGCAGAGCTATGCCAATATTTTAAAAAAAACAGAGTGAATAATATTAAGAGGGGTAATTTTCTGGAAATTCTTTTACATGGAGCAATTATGATGGTTTCTGGGAAATTCTTGAAGAAATTGATTTAGTAGGCTTAGAAACTGAGATGCTAATGCATCAAGTGAACCCACTAATAGGAATCTTCTGTGCCATGACTTTTGCCTTTTCTATGAAGAGTAGGGCTTCAGAAACATTTTACAGGAATTTGTAATTAATAGTATAAAGTGAATGCTCATTGTAATGCATTTACCCTTTAGTTATCTGTTGATAATACCTTTACCATTTCCATTCCGTTTGGTATATGCCACTCTCTGCAATTAATTTCTTGCGCTCCATTGCTTGTACTTCAACCTTCCAAGTGGTAGCAAGCAGATCTTTCAATTTACATTTCTATTTAGCTTGTTGAGTTGGTTTTGAAAGTTTTCTTAATCGCCGCACACAATTTGCATCAGGACCCGAATTATTATATTCTTAAGGAGGATACCTCCCCTTGCATTTTTGGCCCCATTGAGAAGCAGAGGTGGTCATATGCATGTGCGAAGCAGCTAATTGAGAGACTGATCTATGGTGAGTTGATGATCGTACATTCGAGCTTCATACATCACATTCTGTTTCAGTGTCAAAACTTCACATTACATGTTATCTTAGATTCTTAACTGCCCTGTTTTACAGCTGAGGGTGCTGAGAACGGTCTTGAGTTTACGATTGTGAGGCCCTTCAACTGGATTGGCCCGAGAATGGATTTCATACCTGGAATTGATGGTCCAAGTGAGGGTGTTCCAAGAGTTCTGGCTTGCTTTAGCAACGTAAGACTATTTCACTCCCCTGATTTTGGAACAACCATTTGCATTTGTTTGAGCTTGTCTTATTTTATTTGCTTACTTGTACAGAATCTCTTAAGGCGTGAACCGCTGAAGCTTGTTGATGGTGGCCAATCACAGAGAACATTTGTTTACATTAAGGATGCCATCGACGCTGTTCTTTTGATGATTGTATGTTCAACATTTGGTTCTCTGATACTTCTCTTTGATAGTATTCTTTTGAATAGTAGCTAAGTGGTGTGCTTTGGTCTCAGGAAAATCCAGCCAGGGCTAATGGTCATATATTTAATGTGGGCAACCCCAACAACGAAGTTACAGTGAGGCAGCTTGCTGAAATGATGACTCAGGTGATTCTAGTATTTCTGACTATTTTTCTCGTCGCTATTGAATTTTCAATCCTCCATTTCACAACTAATGTTCGGATATGTCCTCTTGTATTTCCATGCTTTTTCAGGTCTACTCAAAGGTTACTGGAGAATCTTCAATAGAAACACCTACCATTGATGTAAGCTCAAAGGAATTTTATGGTGAAGGATATGATGACAGTGACAAGAGAATTCCAGACATGACCATTATTAACAGACAGCTAGGTACTGAAATCATTCTTGTGGAAAACATCCTAGCTCTTGGTGTTATTCTTTTCCTAACAGTTGCTTCATTTTGCAATTTTTTTCAGGATGGAACCCAAAAACATCACTTTGGGATTTGCTCGAATCCACCCTTACTTACCAACACAGGACGTATGCTGAAGCTATCAAGAAGGCTACTTCAAAACCTGTTGCAAGTTGAGGAAAAACGTAGTATGTTTTGGTCCTCATCAATGTGCTTCTATTGCTCGGCCTTCTCTATTCAATTTTAAGGATCTTTCCATATATCAATATGGTTCCTTCTCATACACACAACATTCTTTATCTCTCAAGTATCGCTAGTCTACGGCTCCCAGTTCAAACGATATCCTGTATGTCTAGCATGTTTGAGAAATCGCTTTACGTGGAACTCCGTTATATTTTGCTGGAATTTGCTGCTATACTTTTGGCTAAAACAATGTCCCTGATAATCGTACGAGGAAAAAGGTAGTGTTGCTCCTTGGGGGTTTTGTTGTTGGTGATATGGTTTAGTTTTTGCCTACAAGAGAGCATGTTGTACCATTTTGTTCAAACTTGTTATAGTTAATTATTTTTTGCTATATTCTATCATTGATATTATTATTATTATTCAAAAGTTGGGAAAGTGTAGAACAATTGGCTGTATGAACCATGTGTTGTTAGTTATGGTGTAATGTTGAGGAACTTGAGCTGCAAGCCCAAAAGCCTAAATCGAGCTATTCTTGGATGTTGCTGTTTCTTTAATTTGGTTTTTCAGTTGCTGTGCACTTGAGACCTCTACCTGTTTCTTGCGCTGTATCCGAGTCTTTGCCGCTTCTGGTGAACAAACGTCTCCAATTATCACTTTCTATGAGCGGAACATGTTTGGATTGGGTAGTTCCTGTAAATTTTTAGACCTCTTTAATCAAATTTCGATACAATTTGTTCCTAGAGGTTGATGATTGGTCCGAGTGAAATCCAGAATCTAAAGGTCGCCTATCTTAATGGCTGGTTTAAAATGTCAAGAACATTATTTGAAAAAGAAAATGCACTGACGTGAATTCAGCCAATGATTGGGACTTTCTAACTACTTTTGAACTTTAATCTAATTTTTTTTGGTTAATCAGTGTTATTCTTAGAACAGTTTGGTAATTTAATATATATTTTTAAAAATCATCCAAACATAATAAATTGCATTTGGTCTGTGATGAGAACTTTTAAAGTTGCTTTTGGAATTTAATTACAATCACTAGGGGATTTGGCAGTTCAAATTAAAATTATTTTTTGATTAGGCATGATCTTGAAGGTATTTCACGACATAAGATATAATTATGCTTTCTTTATTTAAATACAATAATTTCTGTTCTCTAAATATTAAAATTAATCTGACGGAAACTAATTTTTTCATATAATTCTTCAGAATCTGGGTCAAATCAGGGTTATGGCTATCAAAGAACCTTCGATCCAATATACATCAATTAATATACAAATTCTACTCTAACCACCTCAAGACCCAAATGGTTCTCTGGTCCAAGCCCACTGCTTCACATGAGATTTTTTGGGTTGAGTCAGGCCCATATATTTTGTTTTTCCATAGTGTTGTTGGATAGTTTGACATTTTTAGACAAGATCATTTAAAAAGGCTAAAGATTCTAAATTATAGCGAAGATTAATAAAGTATGTTCGATACATATTAAACACAAATTTACTTACATCAAAATCACAAAAAAGGGGCAAAATGGATGTTTTATTTATATTTGAAATTAAAATAAATGATGATCAAAATGAGGAGTTGTGGTTCCAATTAATAATAATCTACCATATACATTAGTTTTGTCGATATATTATTAATTTTACTTTATTATTTTTACTGGGAATTTATTAATAAATTTATGATTATTGAGACTAAATCAAAACTAATTCTTCTTGATTGATTTTTTTGTAAAAAAAAGAAAAACATAATTTATTATATCATTTAAAAAATATTAAATCTATGGATTTCATAGCAATCAAATTAATATTCGTAATTTTTGTGCTTCAGTTTTATCAATCATACATTATTGCCCATCAAAATATTGAAAATCATACCTTAATATATAATTTCTTGTGATTGTTTCAAATCTTTTAAAATTACAAATGCTCTTTTGTACCCATTCCTCATTATAGTCACTAATATACAACGTTAGAAACCCAATAATTTCTGAAAGGCAGCAGGAGAGGGTGGGGAAAAAACAATGATTCAAAAAAAGAAAGATAATAAGACTTAGGAGGGCGGGCCGTGGACTCAATTAGTTGGGCCTTTAAACTTGAAACTACAGCCAGAGAAGGCCGAAAAATAGGCAAGCCCTACCAGGCCCATTAGTGGTTTTAGCTGAAAATGAAAAATAGAGTGCGATAGCTTGCAGCTCAGCCACGCCTGGTGGGACTCGAACCTACAATCGTCTGATTAGAAGTCAGACGCCTTATCCATTAGGCCACAGGCGCTAGGGCGACGATGATCTTTTCTGTATTATATACCATAGTTTCTCGATTTTCCGCACGCCAACTGCTCGGCAACAGGTTTCAGTGAACTCTCAAGCACGTTTACAGCACTTTACTCTTTATTATCTTGTTAAACCGTATTTTATCCGTCGTTAAGTAGTATCACTTTGTTTCTCGGCGGGCTAAACTCCCTTCTCTTCAGCGCGCCGGCGCATTGCGTAATCACTGACTGGCCAAAACCATGACGGTAGTAGAATAGGGAAATGGGCCAAGCTCAAAATAGAACACAACCATACACAAATGGGGTCGTGAGAGAGAGCTCGAATCTTCGGCCAACTAATGCCTTTTCATTCAGTTTCCCGAACTTTTTAGTTCTTGTTTTGTGCCACCCACTTTGGATTCTCTCTCTACGGGACCCTTTTTGGTGGTTTTATATTTGTATATTATCTCGGGAGTATTTTATGCCGAGCTACTTTGTTGGTAGCAGTAGTAGTTGAGCTCTTCATTAGAACAAAATTCGACTCAAGGGTTGTAAAGATGGAATCTTTGGATCATAATTACGATTTTGTTTTTCCTGATGAGATATGACCGAAGGTTGACTCAGTGGACCCTTTTTGCTTATATTCGTTGTAAATCTTCTTTGTTCTTCTTTTCCGCACTAGTTATCTGTGTGTGATATGGTTGCTGGCTTGCCCTTTTCTGGGGTTTGCGTATTATTCTTGTATAGCTGATTTGATGAAGTGATGAGCTGTTTGAGGGAACAATACCATCATCATTTCTCTTGTTTGAAATGAAGAGAGCTTTTATGGTTTGGAGAGTTGGACAGAGAAGGAAGGGAAATTGAATTAAGTTGCGCGTTTATAAGAGAGGGGGTGAATTGGATTGAAGCGAGTATTTGCTGCAAAGAAAAAGAAGGAGGAGTGCGGAGTCTTCTTAGCTCTGGCCTTTCTGCTTCTTGATGGCCCCAGCTGGGAAAATCTCCGAGTTCCATCGTGATGGAAATGACTGGTATGCATTCCAGCTCCTCCCTCTTGTTTATGTTTCATTCCTGATTGCCACGAAGAATTGCTGCATTCCTCTGGCGACACAGAAATAGAGACACTGCACTTCGTAGTTAGAATGTATAAGATTAAGTTATGCAGCTGTCTAATTTTGTCTTACTTTAACCTATGATTATTTGACAAACTTGGGATTTGGATTTAAGTTTCCATTAACATATGCTTGAAAATTGCAACTCAATATTGATTTCCTGAAAATTATGTTTACTTCAGTCCATACTTAATATGCTATTTGCTGTAGTCACACCTCGCTTACATTTTAGATCAGTGGATAGTTTGTAGGTTTAGAATAAGTTTGAATGGCTTGGGTGGTCTTGTTTTCAGGAACTTGGGAATTGTTAGGTAATAAATTTTGACTTTTGAGATGTGGCAACCATCGGTCTGTCACTGCTCATTTCAACACTGAAACGAAATACTATTAGAAAATGGAGTTTTAGACGCACTAAAGAAGTGAGAAACAAATTTATGTTCGAATTTTTTCTATATAGAGTGGGTTTCACAATATGAAATTTTTGTTTCATGTCAGGTTCTGTAATGCAAATTTGCCTAGCGATATCACACTGGTGGTGGATGGCATGTACTTCCATCTTCACAAGGTTATATATGTGCATTTGCAATTACATGTAAATAAGAAGAATAGTTTTTATGTTTTGGTGCTTCTTAATTACTCTTGCAGTGGACTCTTGCTATTCTTTTTCCCGAGAAATATGTAGTATTTAGCTGTGGACAATGTTAGAATGTAAAAAGCCATAATGTTTGAAAAAGAGCCTGTCTTCTGAAAGGAATAAATTGCGTTGTCTAATCATAAACTGACTTGATATGAAGCTTAGAAAGTCAAGGAGTCAAATTCCTCATATGGCACTTAAAGTGGCGCCGATGTTGCATTTTCATTTGTATCATTCTAGAATTTAAAGAATGTTATGATTCACTTACACCCTTCAACTATGAGCCTAGAACAGTTCACTGCTCAAAGATCATCTATTTGCTCTAAATTTTATCCTGTGATGCTTTTTAGCAGTTGCTATTTTGACATGTATCAGTTTCTCATCTGATGCAATCATACAATTGCTTATGTTTCAGTTTCCTCTTATTTCAAGATGTGGAAGGATAGCTAATATTGTCGAAGAATCTAGAAGTACCATTGATAAGACATTCAAAGTACTTGAAGAATTTCCAGGTGGTGCTGATACATTTTTCATGATAGTTAAATTCTGTTACAGTGGCCAGGTAGAGTTTACACCAAAGAACGTGGTAATGCTGTATTGCGCGGCTGACTATCTCCATATGATTGATGATTATGGTGAAGATAATTTATTGTCTAGGGCCGAAAGTTTCTTCCATAAGGATTGTCTACGACAGTGGAAAGATTGCATTTTGGCTCTCCAAAGTTGTGAACCAGTTATTCCAAGAGCTGACAAACTTCAAATTATAAGTAGGTGCCTGAATGCTTTGTCTGTGATGGTTTGTACTGATTGCAGTTTATTTGGATGGCCCATGATGATGTATGGTCGTATGCAGAGCCCTGGAGGTAGCATCCTCTGGAATGGGATAAATACTGGTGCAAGGATAGATACTAGTGAATCTGACTGGTGGTTTGAGGACATCTCCTGTCTCTGCATAGAGTTGTTTGAGAGACTAATTCAAACAATGGCAGCCAAAGGAATAAGGCCTAGAAATTTAGCACATGCTATAATGTACTATTGTAAGAAATACCTTCCTGGTTTGGACCGACGTCAGGGAGGACAAAGTGGTATTTCTACAAAAGTTGTTAGTTTCAGCATAGCACCGGCTGCCATTGATGAAGGTGTACTCTTGCAGAGGGTTGTGAAATTTCTGCCTGAGAAGAAGGGTAAATCTTTTTGTCGTTTTCTACTGGGACTTTTACGCGTGGCTTTAATCTTAGGAATTAACCATACGTACCAGGATTTGTTGGAAAAGAAAATAGGTATACAGCTGGAATTGGCAACCCTAGATGGTATACTAATACCTAGTTATTCAGATTCTGATACTTTGTATAACACTGACTGTGTTGAGAGGATGATTCATCACTTTGTACATTCTGAACCAAGTCTAACTTCTATATCTCCAATATCACTTGACCTTGAAACATCTCCATCATCCGAGCGCTTGAAGAGAGTTGGTAAATTGGTAGATAATTATATTGCAGAAGTTGCTTCTGATGTGAACATGAAACCTGGAAAGGTTCGTTCATTGGCGGAGGCCTTGCCAGAATCTTCCAGGTCTTTGCATGATGGACTATACCGGGCGTTGGATATATACTTTAAGGTTTGAGTGACCTCCTTTGCTCGACTGTTGCTTTCTACTCTCAGATTCCGTTTATGCTTGAAATCTTCATTCTCATGATTTTCATTTGCTTGAGCTAGAAATCAAATGCCTCATTTCTTTAATTATGCTGATTGATATTTTGGCTCAATGATTCTCCCCATCCCTCCTCCACTCCCTTGTAAAAGCTAGTACATGTGCTTGCTTTGGTTTTTGACGGACACTCATGAAATTATTCAGGCACACCCCTGGCTCTTGGAGAAAGAGAGGGAGCAGATGTGCACAATTATTGATTTCCAGAAGCTCTCAATTGATGCTTGTGCCCATGCATCTCAAAATGAAAGGTTGCCACTTAGAGTCATATTACAAGTCTTGTTCTTTGAGCAGCTGCAATTGAGAACGTCTTTGGCCGGTTGTCTCCGTGCGTTGGATGCTGAAAGTGCCCTTGCAGCTTCAGCTACTGCCCCCAATGAAATAACTGATCAAATAGCTCAGCAAGGAGGGTGGGTAACAGTAATCCGTGAGAATCAGGTTCTCAAAGTGGATATGGCAAGAATGAGGTCTAGAGTCGGAGAACTAGAAGAAGAATTCAGTAAAATTAAGGAAGAGATGAAAAAGGTGAAGAGGTCACATAGTTACCATAGTTCTCCTCGCTTCATAACTGGAGGGCTTGGCTGCAAACTGCTTCCAAGGTCTTCAGATGCCCAATCGGGCCTTGTGGAGAGCTCAGTAGCAACACCAAGAGCGATGGTTGAGCAGGCACAACCGTCCACCAGTCATGCTTCGCACCGGCATAGCCTCTCTTCGTTTTAAGCAAATATGTGATTAGAGAAATCTATGTAACTTGCATCAAGCTTCGCTAGAGTTGGGCTTGGTAGAGTTGCCATGTCGAGTCCTTGGGAGGAGTTTTGATGAACGAAGATGGGGAGACAAGTTGTTGAATGGGCGAAGATATCGTCTTTTTATTGATGAAAACGGAGATGGAAGAAATCTAGCAGGTAACTGGTATAACGTCTGCAATTGTGAGTTCAAGTTTTCGACTACTGACTCTACACTTATCCACAAACTGTTGTAGCTCATGCAGGTAATAAAGTATATATATATTCTCCCAATCCAAACTGAGCGCGTTGTAAGTATTTCTCATAACATGTTGCTATAGTAATATCGAACTAGATGTATAGCTTTGTAAACCATAGGAAAAAGAAATAGAGTTTCGCTTAGTTGTGTTTACAACTGTACCAATCTGTGGGCGTCTTGAATCCAAAGTTTGTTGACATTTCGCACTAACTATTGCTATTTTTTGTTTTCTGACCAGTGAAGTATATGATTCTTTCATTCAAGCGTCTCCAATTGAAAACAGGGCCTCAAAACATATACTTTTCTTAGCTTATTTTGTTACGCTCGGACAATCCCAATCAGAATCCCTATCCAGAAAATTGGTTATCTGTTCAACTGGACAAACCAGATAGCAAACACAGATTTTGACGATGGAGCGTCATGATACATATTTGAAGTGTCAAATGCATAAAAATTTAAAAACAAAATTATCCTGCTTCAAGAACATCACCTAATTCTATATTGATAAGTCTTTTGGATGTCTAACAAAAGCTAATCCACTTAATCATCTTGATTGTACCCTACTTTCTCTTTTTTTGGCTAACCTGCAAAGGATTCCTAGTGGTGGGTGCTTAACATTTTCCATTCATTCGTAAAGGGAGAAGAAATAAAATGTTGTCACTAGCGCCATTATTGAACTCCACTCCATTTAGCCCAATCAACAAACTGCATTCCACCATAAATATTATTGGCAAACCGCACACCCACAGTGAAAGCCATAGCAACAGGCGGGACTTGCTTGGCCAAAGGTGAGGCTTCAACAAGACGTTCCAATCCATTTATGATTTGGTAGCGGGTGTTCGAAGACACCGCAAGAAAAACACCTGAAAGATAAACACAGAATTGGAGCTTTAACAAAGCAGCAAGCGATTAAAACAAGTCCTTCATTAGCTCCAAGTAACTGATGCTTTGGCAGTTGAGTTCAGAATAGTCCAACAGAAAAATCTTGTGGCAACCGTTGGCATTAGAGGGGTTATTAATGCATGATTTCTTCTGAATAAGAACCATGGTTTAGCACACCTCAAAGCTATTAAAGGAAGCCAAATGCTCGAATAACGAGAAGTGAAATAAATGTACTCGGTTACTGGCATATTCTAAGAGTTCGAAGCATGACAAAGCAGGCACAGAAACTGAAAACAGAGTTCAGAAACCCAAGTAAAATAATTACTTTGCAGACAAATGGATTGGAAGAAGGCAAGCAGCCTCCTTTACATTATCTCCTAAGATTTAATCAATGCTGAGACAAAACTGAAGCACTGAATATGTGGTTTAATTTGTAAGCATGCATGTTTTACAAGCAAATCAATTAGTTTCCACACATTGGAAAACCTTGACAGAGTCCATTTTTTATATCCATTTTATATCAACTAAAGTTCGGGAAGTCTCCTATGTTTTAAAATAACATCAACAAATGTGGGAGTCACGAGCTTCAATCATATTCAATCTAGTATGGTAAAATTTCAAGGAAGCAAGCAATTTAGCTTAATGAAATTTAAATTGTTTCTGAATCTGTAGTAGCCCTTAACGTAGATGAATAATACAAAGATTGGTCTCATTTATCTTGTTCTTTATAGAAGAAAAAGAGAGAAACACCCAATATTAGACTAAACAAAATTAACATACCCCAGAGTGCAGCACTTTTCACTAAGGGGGGCACAGGTATGTCCTCTTCCGACTTCGTGATGCTCCTGTGCAGAAACAAAATATATACATAACCTCCATAAAGGAAACCTATATTAACACGATAACCAAATCTATAGCAGAAGGTCAGAAAACAAGGATAATTTATTTTGATTGCTTGCAGTAACAACACAAACATAATTAAACATCATAGGCGTCATATTTAGTTCTGTATTCTGCATAAGAGATAGGGGACCAATAACAACGATTATCCATATAAAGTTAAGTAGTTGAATTTTACGCAATGCCCATCAAACTTAATTAGGGCCAGCAAAAATTAATTAAACCCTGAAGTTCACAAAGTATATTCTTGGACAAAGACATAAAATCTAAACTCAGACACGGGGAAGGGGAAGAAAAATAGGAGAGATAAAATATTTTCTGAACCCATCATGGTCAACTGATTTAAAGACATCCAAAAATGCACCTTTTAGCGGTCATGATCATATTTGCAATGCCTTGGCCAATAAGACCACAACCAAATCCGACTGAGCCATATAATACACCCTACATCCAAAAGAAGCACTTCAGTTGATCAACAATTAATTCTAATAACTACCAGGTCTACCTCTCAAACATAATAAAGACCAGTAGAAAGACAATTTCCATGCGATACCTTGTAGAAGTATGTTGCAATCCGCTGCTGCAATGAAAATCTGATTCCTGGTCTCTCTGCTTCAAAAACACTGTATGGAAAAATATTTACCAAGTGAAAATTAAAACACTGTGATATCAAGAAAAGAGTAGTTCCACAGTTCATTATATCAAACAATGTTTCTCAAACTCAGCAAACTATAAAGGTAAATGAGATGCATCACCAGACAACATACACATGTAGCCCCTTCTTTGAAATAAACTCCTTGCAACAGAGCAAGGTGTTGTACTTCAGATGGCAGCCACAGCCAGTTCAAAGGATTCACTAAAAAAAAGTGCCTTAAAGAAATTTTTTGATGTTATTAGTTCGGAACTAAGTCTAATTCCATTTATTATGAAAACACGTCAACTTTCCATCTTGAGAGTACAAGTCCACTAATTTAACCCAGGATGAACAAAACCATGACAAAACGGCAACTATACATGGATGAGATCAGCTGAAAAAGGTCTCAAGCAGAGTTTTTTCATTCCCCAATTTCTTTTCACATTTTTCCCAGCAAACACAAATATAATTCGAATAATAACCAACAGTATTTCTTTCTTGTTTTAATGCTTCCATATTATGCGTCATAGAAAAAGTGGTAAAACTTGGATTTCCCTTGTCTAAGTTCTAGTTGTGAGTAAAGTACCTCTTCCACTCTAAACCTTTTTTGGTCAAAAGGTTCACAAAGGCATTATGTTGCTCGGACACCATCCAATTCTGGGATATAAGCTTAAGATCATTGAATTGTCTAATATAACTTTAGTTGTTCCCAGTCAATTATGCAAAAAAGATGAAAGAGAAACTCCTTGTAATGAATCAAAGTGGAGTGCTATGGCAATTAGAATATGTAATTCATAAAGTACTCATGGTCTGGGAATTAGAAACAAGTTAAATTGTTAGAAACCTTAAACGGACCAATCACCTGCTGGGAAGAGCCCCACAAACATGGTTTAGACGGCCAAGAAAGCCTCTAGATACAGACTGCTTGCCTATTCGAGCATAAGGTGCCAACATACCAACCAAAGCAATGTCAACAACTATACCCACTAAAAGATCAGCTGCATACAATTCAAACTCTGCCCAGAAGTCTTTTCCTCTTTTCTTAACCTCCGCAAATGTTGCACAACAGGAATCAATCACCACCTGCAACAATCAAATCTCTGTCAGATATTCACAATGAAAATTACTTAAAAGAGATGGTAAATGTAAATCAGTACACATCATGCCTAAAAGGAATTGGAGAAGTAATCACCATAAAAGTCTAAGCAGCTCAATACACATCAGGAATTGTGGGTTTGCTACCGACAACATGAAAAGAAGTTGCATTACATACTAAAATAAGATCACCAGCAACCATGTCCATATACTGCTATACACTTCATGACTCGCCACATACATAACTCAAACTCACCTCGGTTCCAACTTTAAACAAAAATGAGGGATCAGCCAGCATTCTGTTCCGAAGCATCGGGCAGTATCTCATCAAAAATCCTAAAGGCCCAGCTGAACCCTGGAACACCAACCAAATCACCACAATGACCAAAAATGTAAATATTATTGCATGCTCCCGAAACAAGTAAGAATTATCGTAAGCTCAATTTGACGCCAAAACCAATTTCAGAGTTTACTGGTTTCAATCCGAACTGCCTCTCATTCTCACCTGCAAATCCAGGTACCGAGTAAGAATCAAACTTCGGAGCCCCGTGGCTTTCGCCGCTTCAAGCATATCAGCAGGCAGAACCGCACCTCGTCTTTCTGCCTCATTCAAAATCTCGTCATACTTTATTATCGGCCCAAACTCCTCCTCATCCTCATCACCGTCACCCCCATCTCCCTCTCCACCCCGCCACCACCAAGAGGCAACCGCCCGTTCCCGTCATCTCCGCCGCCGCCATTATTATCAAGCATCGGTTCCTCAAAATTTTCCGACAAATGAATCGTCTCGGTCACGGCCTCCGGCTCGGCGCACTGTATCCGGAGCAGCTTCCCTTGGCCGATTCGCTGATTCAAAGGCCCAAACCTCGCGAAGATGGTGAACTCCACAGCGGCGCTTCTGCTTGTATAGTGATGCAGTGAATTGTGAGGCTTCTCGACTGTAAAGCCGCCGCCTGGTGAGCATACGGACGACATCGTTTCAATGGAGAAATCGCATAAACAGAAATGCGTCGGCGATAATGGAAGAGAATTGGGAGTCGTCAGCTCAGCTGGCTGCGGAACGGCTCACAAGTGAGATTTGTAGTTATAGGATGGAGAGCGAGGACAAAACAGAAACAGGTGATTCATTTCACTTCCAATTTTAACATGTTCACCCTTTGAATTTGTTGAAAATAGGGTGAATATCCTTCTTGATACTTCCATTACCACTCTTCTCCCAATTTTGTCCCTTAAATTTCCAACTCATCGAAATTAATTCCTCCAATTTGAAAATTCCATCAAATTTAATCATCCTCGTTGAAAATCCATTAAAAATCCCATCAAATTTAGTTTAAAAATCACTAAAACTAATGAATTTGCCCAAAAAAAGTCGTACATATAAGAGTTTGATTTGGATACATAATTGAAGAATTGGTGGGCTCACCACTAAGCAAACACGCGTATTCACCTGAAATGTTACTCAACATAATATTAAAATATAAACTAATTAAAATCCATACATTTGTCCTTCACTAAATTTGAAATCAATATTATGCACTTCTCTTTTGAATCATAGTCTAAACAAACTCTTCTAAATGATGGACTGAGGGCAAGATTATGTCGAGGAGGATAGCTCCACATAATTTAACCCTAAATTATGATAAGTTCTTATCAAAATTTATAAAATGCTGAAATTTTTCAATGCCGTGAGGACAAATATTTCTACATGTATTTATTTATGAAATATAGTTTTATGTTTTGTTGCTAATAAATTTGTTTTTGCTAATAATTCCTATTGAAAATGTGACAAAAGGGGAAGGTTTATAGGGGAATTAACAAAAATGAATAACTACACACCCATTCTCTGAGTTATTGTGTAATTACACATAGACTCTAAGTGGTTTTAAAAATTACACCTAGCACCCTTGACATTTGCCTACATCTAACAAATAAGTTCATCAATTAGTCAAAATTATCGAATTTGTTGACGTTAACAAAATAATCAAAAATAAATCTATATTAACTCTTGATTGACTTATTACTCACTTATTGCATGTTAAATAATTTTTTATGGACTAATTTACCCTTATACAGTGAATATATACCTCATCATATGCATTAACGCGTGAAGACGTATGGGGGTTATTTGATCACAAAAATATTTACTTTACCTGTAATAAAATCAGTAATAAGACAATGAAGGATTACTATATATTTTTTTTCTGAATTTTTTGTTAATATCAACCAATTCGGCGAATTTTGACTAATTAATGAATTTATTTGTTAGATGAAAGCAAACCTTAGGGGTGTTAAATATAATTTCTTAAATCATAAGGGGTTTACATGTAATTATACCAAATATCGACAAAGGAGAGTGTAACTATCCCTAATAAAAAAAGTTGTTAATTTCATTGTTGGATAAGTAGTAATGTTTTTTGATGATCCAAGTTCGAACCCTCATTAGCACACACACTTTTATTTATTTACTTTTTGACAAATCCTTTGGGTTTAACAATTTTTAACAACGATGACCAAATTTGATGGAATTTTCAAATGTGAGGGATTAATTTTTACGAGATATAAACATGGAGGATCAAATCCGGATATACAAAATAGTAGGGGGACGGAAAATGATATGTACCATGGAAAAGTATATTTTATTTATTTTAAATCAAGTAATTTTCAAATCTTAATAATATTGTTGTCAATAAAAAACCATCAACTAATTGCATTTTTTTGGTATATTTACATACATATATTAATCACTTTATATCAAATTTTTACTACACATCCACAAACACCGAGTGTAGTATATTTATTGTGTTTGTTTTACGATTTAATAATAATAATAATCAATTACATGATATACACATCATATTTATTTTTTAATTAATTTTATTTACTCAAAAGTTATTCAAAAAAATTTGCAACATGAACATAGCTCATAAAAAGCTAGGGATATAACAGAATTATTTATGTGTAAAAATTTTAGGAGTCCAGACATGCATTCTTTACTGATATATAAAAAAATACATTTATTATATGATTTATTTAAAAAAATGCTAAAATAGCAATGAAAAATTTAGAATAATAAATCATCTGATCTACATATTTTCTCACAATCATATTATGCACCATACTAATTCAATATTTCTAAATTATACCTATTATTCAGAAACACATATGCTCTCTTATAATTTTATTATTTCCACACCCTCTGAATTTGAAGAAAATTTTCGAATTAGTCAAATTTGGGTTCTTGAAATATCGATTTTCTTTTTTTCTCAAAAAAAAAAAAGAAATATCGATTTTCTTTAAACTGTGCTAGAGAAATTTATAATTTATATTTATTAAAAAAAAAGGTTATTTATTTATTGTTTTTTTTTTTTTTTTTTTTGAAGATGGTTATTTATTTATTGTTGTTAACCATGAATTGACCCGAGAAAAAAAAGGCCAAATAACAAAAAACAAGACCTGTCACCAAAATGAATTGATTTTCAAATCGAAGCTCAGCAAAAACGTTTGAAACAAATAATAATAATAATAATAATAATAATAAAAAAAAATAAAATAAAAGGTAAATGCCGAAATAAAAGTCGTCTCCCTCCACTGTCCGACGGCTTTTCCAATTTCTCTCTCTAGATCGCACCTCAAACACAGTCTCCTTTCACGCTCTGCATCGTCACACACCTCTGCATGCGGGACGAATTCTTACAGCCAAGCAGGGAATTTGTATATTATTCGGATTATTTTCAATTCGATTGAGATCTGTGTTTGGTGGCGCCGTTGGATCTGGAGTGACGGATCTGAGGGGTTTTGAGAGATGGCGCTTTCGGGGATGAGAGGGCTATCGGTGTTCATTAGTGACATTCGGAATTGCCAGAACAAAGAGCAGGAGCGCCTTCGTGTTGATAAAGAGCTAGGCAATATTCGCACTCGCTTCAAAAACGAGAAGGCAAGTCTTCACATATGCGCTTAGACGTGTGTGCCTCATTGAGATTTATATAATTGCTTCTGTATTTAAGTGTCTCGGCTATTTCTTAAATTTATTGCTATGGGATGAAATTGTGGCCGTTGCAGATAGATATTTGCTGGATTTGAGGGTTTGTGAAATTAATCTGGGATTTAATTTTTCGAATTTAGAATGTTGCAATTGTGCTCTTGAGTGAAGGATTTTGTGCTTATGGGGTTTTCAGAACGCAGGTTGTGCAGTTAGGGTAAGACTGCTTGTAGTTGAACTTAAGTTTGCGTGCATTTGGGTTGAGTGGGTGCTTTTATGTTGGTCACTTCTAAATAAGCACAATCAATCAAGTACATTCAGGAAAAGAAGTGTAAGGAATTTTGGAAAGGCTTGGTGTTTCTTTACTGGACTCAGCGAGTATTAACCAAACCAAGTTATAGTCAATTCACCCTGGGAAATTAGACTTTAAATCAGTTGCAGTTAGTTGTGAAAACCAGTTCATGTATAATTTCGTCCGAGTAGAGACCCACGATGGGGCACATTGTCTTCTTGCATATCTGCATGCATAACTGGAAATGTTAATCCAAGTTGGAAAAAGCTCATCACCTCTGAATTTTGATGTGAACCATTAAACGATTCTAGAGTTATGTTATCACGAAAAGTTTTGGCACCTATAAGCATATGACAGCAATTTAGAGTTGGCATTTTCCTAGTTGGCTTCACTTGAAATTCATATTGATCTAAGAAACCAAAAGTTGAAAAGTGGAAATAGATGCAATTTCATCTGGGAAAACATATGGTTTAGGGTCAGTTCAGAATAAGTTCAATTTTGCTCAAAAAGGATCAAGCATGGGCCTTCGATGCATGTTTTCTTGCTTGTTAACATGGGATACATTATCTGATTCCCAAATTATAGGAATACGTTAAAATTATTAAAATACTGATTTTGCTTTTACACAATATTTTTCTTCTGTGGAATGAGTACTGTAATGCAAAAATCAGAGACATAGTGACTTGTGTTGGAACCACTGCAGAGATACATTACTAGTTACTTTACTGCAACATGCTTAATACTTTGGATGCATACTTTATCTAGAAAGATGAGAAAAGAAGTTTCTAATACCTCTGTTGTTACAGGTATGTGTCCGCTGTGGCGTTAAATTATGATACATTTATCCATTAACTTAATTCTTATGAAATTAATCACTTTTCTGGATTACTTTCTGGCTTCTGTATCTTCATGATTAGCATGTTATTTTTTACTTATGAAGAGATGTTGTCTTTCTTACTTTCTCTTCTTTATTTTACTTTTTAATTTTAATTTTAATCTTTATGTTTTTATTTTACAAAAAATTCCTTAAGAAAGAAAGGGAGATTAAAAGGAAAAGGACAAGACAGAAAATCTCTCTGTAAGTTTCCCCAAGTTAGACTCCTATACAGATCTAGTGCCTTGCGCCATGTAGAGACAATGTGTATAACTTTCTGCAAAATGTGACCAGGGATTTAGAGGAAGAGAAGACGTGTGCCAGTAAAATCAGCTGCCTCTTAAATGACAGAATTACATTGACAAGAAGAGTGCGCATAACGATAACATCAATATAGACTGACGTTTTCCCAAAATATATCTTTAGATAGGGGTGTAAATGAGCCGAGCTCGGCAAAAAATTCTGGCTCGAGCTCGACGAGCTCAAAACTTTATGGCTCGGGCACATAATTTCGAGCTCGAGCTTTTTTATTCTTATTTTATTTATAATTAAAATAAAAATTATTTTAGAATATTTATTTATTATGTTGGATTGACAAACCCAAATTTTTAACAAAAATATATTCCTAATTTTCTTAAACTATTACATAACTTAAAAAATTAATAATTAATATAAACTAAATAATATATAGTAATTCTAATGAACTTACTAATTTGTTGATAAACTGATTTTTGTATAGAGATTAAATATATAAATAAAAATACCATATTTTATCATTAGCTAAATTTACATATGTGATATTACTTAATAATTATAATATATGGTTAATTTTTTAATATAAAGCTATATGGAGGTAATATATTTTGAGCTCGAGCACAAGCTTGTTAGAAGATTGAGCTCGAGCTCCAAATCGAGCCGGCTCTCGAGCTCGTCTGCCACCCCTATCTTCAGATGCTGTTGCTATCTGCTTATTCCAGGATAGAAGTTAACAATTTTCAGTTAATTTGTCTATGTCTTAGGTATTAGGTAAGGTGGCTGAGATTCAATGTGTCCATGCATGATTTACTCTGGAAAGGCATGGGACATAAATTTAAAATATAACCAGCTCAACTCTAAATAGATTAGTATGGATTAATAATGAGCTCTGGAATTAGGCAATAATGTTAAAGAGATTCCCTGTCCAGTGACTCCAGTCATGGTTCTGCTGGAAACTAGTATGGCATGAAGTAAATTTTGTGTGACTTACAATGAAGTGGATGGATGCTGGGATCTCTTGTAATGCTTATGGATTAAGAAAGTACTTGGAATTCTTATCATAGTGACATCCTCTGTTCCTTCCACTTGATATACTTAAATGTAGAGGGCAATTATATTCTCTGCTTTTGGGAGGATAGTGATTAGGTTGTTCCCCTATACTCACCATGTAACATCATCCTCTCTTTTTACACTTCTTAACTCACCCATTTCTACGACGAGGTTGGAGAGTAGTTCTCATCAGTTTCTTGTTCTTTTACTTTTGTAATGTTTAGGTATGGTTCTCATGTACTTCCTTCATCTCACTGCTAAAAGCCTTAATTTCATGTATTTATCAAATAATATACAGAAGATAAGAAGATTAAATTGCTTGATAATTCCCTTTGCCTACTGAAAGTGAATGCCCTGATCTGGAAACAGCCTTCTTTTCCTTTCTTGTTTCGTGTGAAAAGGAGAGGAAAAAAACAACAACCAAGCTTTGCATGCAGAAGTGCCAGAAACATTCTACTTATTAGCTATGACCTTTACCATGCGTACTCCAGATAAACATAAGTCAATGTATGCATCCACATACAATTTACTCCCTTTTCTGAGGGCTGGATTATTGTGTGAAATTTATGATCTCCATATGTTACAGTCCACTTTATCTGTTTGAACTGTTACTTAGTGAGTTTGTTTCCGTAAGTGCCTTGAGCAATTACTTCCCTCATTGAGCTTATTTTCACCTCCTACTTGCAAATATGACGGAGAAATTTGTTTTCCGTACTGCATAACTGCATTGCTCTTTATTTTAAAACTTGTGTTTGTTGCTTGACAGGGTTTAACACCTTACGAGAAGAAGAAATATGTTTGGAAGATGCTCTACATTTATATGCTTGGTTATGATGTAGATTTTGGTCACATGGAAGCTGTTTCTTTAATCTCTGCTCCAAAGTATCCTGAAAAGCAGGTATGATATGCCACCAGCTTTCGGCATATTCTCATTTTCTCCTTGTTACATGATTATTATTTTCTATTCAGCCTTGTAATTACATGGTGATACAGTTATTGTACACCACTGGCTTTTAAGCATTAATTTCTGAAACAAGTATTTTTCTTTTATGCTCAAAAGAATACAAATTAACAGAATGCACTTTGAAGGTAGTCTCTTGAACCTTTTCTTAAAGGATGTAGTTGTGAAGGAGCTTTGGGTGTAACTTAAGGAGGTTTCTGTTGAAGATATCCTTGTGGTTTAATTATTAAATCATTCTTTCATTTTTATTTTCTAGTGATGATGAACGGTAGGTTGTTTATCCATTCGCATTGTTAGACTCTTGTTAATTAGTTATATGGTTGATACCAATTTATTATCAGGCAGATATAATTTCTCTTAATTATATTATAGCTGACAAGATGGATCTAAAGGGTAAGTTGTATACTCTTTTGGTAATATTTCATTGAATGGAGAGATAATTTCTAAACTTTTCAAGTTATGGTTTAGAACTTAGTCTATTCTTTACATTTCTTTCATTGACTTTATCTTGTTCTGAGTTTTCGCAGGTTGGCTATATAGTGACATCATGCCTTCTCAATGAGAATCATGATTTTTTAAGATTAGCAATTAACACTGTGCGTAATGATATTATTGGCCGCAACGAGACTTTTCAATGTCTTGCTCTGACTTTGGTATGATTTTTTATGTTTGTCGTATTCTCTCTAATGTGGTTTCTTTGGCCTCCCCTTGATTCATTATCATCTTTGTTCAGGTTGGAAATATTGGTGGGAGAGAATTTGCTGAATCACTGGCTCCTGATGTTCAAAAGTTACTTGTAAGTGAATAGACTTCTGAAGATACTATGTTGAATAACAGCTAATAAATGATCCTGACTGTTACTATTTGTTCAGATTTCTAGTAGTTGCAGACCACTTGTGAGGAAAAAGGCTGCATTATGTCTCCTGCGCCTCTACAGAAAAAATCCTGATGTGGTCAATGTAGATGGCTGGTAAAGTGTCTGCCATTCTGTTTTAGTTTCATCAGATAGCGTAACACATCTAATGTCAGTATGCTTTCTCCTATTTGACAGGTCGGATCGGATGGCACAATTGTTAGATGAACGTGATTTGGGCGTCTTAACCTCTTCTATGAGCCTTCTAGTTGCTTTAGTGTCCAATAACCATGAGGCGTATTGGAGTTGTCTTCCGAAGTGTGTTAAAATATTGGAAAGGCTTGCGAGAAATCAAGATGTGCCTCAAGAATACACTTACTATGGTATTCCATCTCCCTGGCTTCAGGTCTGTGCTTATCTTGACACCTTTCTCAAATAAGGGTTGTTACCATTTTGAACTTTCAAATATTAATAGTGGAGTATTTTCCAGGTCATTTAATATTATTCAATTAGGGTACCAAAAAATTGACTAGATTATTTTACTGAGAAATAATATTATTGACTAGTCATTGATATCAAGGAAGCAATTCTCCTGGATGTGGAGGGAGTACTTCTTGAGTGGTTTAGGTTTATTGAAGAGGCATTGATTCCAATTACTGCCCGTGTTTGATGTGGCTAGTTCGTTGGACTTGCGTGGTCATCACAGTGAGGGGAAGACTGGAATTGACTGCAATT
Source organism: Sesamum angolense (assembly GCA_034509725.1). Taxonomy (NCBI): domain Eukaryota; kingdom Viridiplantae; phylum Streptophyta; class Magnoliopsida; order Lamiales; family Pedaliaceae; genus Sesamum; species Sesamum angolense. Next base: position 19,472,070 of record JACGWL010000002.1, read on the forward strand.
ACAGGAGGCTTGTTTTCTGGCACCAGATGACAGTTTTGTGGTGCAGTAGAGAAGAGAGGAGAGGGAGGGAGTTGTGCTGAACAGTGGACCTAAGACTTCAGGCCCTGTGGTGGCTGTTGGATGTGAAAAGAGGGAATGGAGAAGGATGGTATAGAGGGACAGAACCCCGGAGATTATGAGGATACATAGATGAATACAAAAATATGGATTAACCAGTTTCATTCGCGTCATATAATAATCGTATGAACCTTCACATTCGGCAATCAGCAGTTTATATGAAGTCATATCGTGTCTTAGCATAGCCTTTAAAAAGATTGAAAATATTAAAGCCAGATCAAGCTTAAGCTTGGGTTTGACTAAAGAAAACATGATAAATAAAAGATTAGTAGTGTAAGCTTGACATGGTTAAACATCATGCTTGGAGTTATAAAATCCTATGATCTTCTTTTAGTAATTTTTCTTGGTTAATATTCCTTCTTGATTAGATGCAAATAAAATATATTTACAAGCTGAACTTCTATTCTCAAGCAGCAGCATGTAAGAACCTCTTGATTTACTTTTCATTAGCTTACAATACTTGATCTTTTGATAACATTTTCACTGCAGGTTAAGACAATGAGGGCTCTTCAGTATTTTCCAACAGTTGAAGATCCAAATACGAGAAGATCATTGTTTGAGGTTGAATTACTGAATTTTTGTGTGGAATGCCAAGATTTTTCAAATTATCCTCCTATAATATGTCTCTCTGTGTGGGCATGTAAATCTTGTAGTATTATATCTGATTTGATACTTCTGTGACTCGTGTGTTTTCTGGATATCAGGTTTTGCAAAGAATACTAATGGGAACTGATGTTGTGAAAAATGTTAACAAGAATAATGCATCCCATGCTGTTCTTTTCGAAGCTCTTGCTCTTGTAAGTTTATCTCTCCTAATACATTCTAATTATGGTCAGAATTTACCAAAATTGCTGCAGAACTTCTGTGTACTCGCCAATTTTATGTTATCCTTTTCTTCTTTCTTAAAATTATTTTAAGGTTATGAATAATACTTGGTTTTACACTTCTGAGTGCAGGTCATGCATCTCGATGCCGAAAAAGAAATGATGTCTCAGTGTGTTGCATTGCTTGGTAAATTTATTGCTGTTCGTGAACCCAATATTCGATATCTTGGGTTGGTAAGTTGTTAGTTCACTGTGAACTTCAAATTGTTTTCAACCTCCTCTGTCTCTCATTTCAAATATTTTGCCCTTTCTCTGCACCTGGGTTTGGACATTTATGTGAGTTGCTATTCCCCAAATATTTGTGACTCGTGAAATCTGACGTAATTGGACTCTCAAAACTATTGTGGAGTGGAAGTCATGGTGTTGATTATAGTTCCTGATTGCAAAGATCTATGCCTCTGATGCAGGAGAACATGACTCGGATGTTAATGGTCACAGATGTTCAGGATATCATCAAAAGGCATCAAGCTCAGATTATTACTTCACTGAAGGATCCTGATATCAGGTTTAATGTTAACTTGTTCTGCATTACAATTAACACATTTTACAAATAAACAGTTGTAGTTGTTTTCACCTTTTTGGTGCAGTGCATCATTGCATGTTGCATGCCTTCCTTTAGTTGGTTCTTGTCAAATTCAATGTAATTAAGAACCTATGTGGTTGGGGAAATTATGTTCGTTTTACTACTATATCTTTTGGTTTAAAAGTCGTTATTCATACTGGCACGATAGTTATTTTCTTTATGGTGGTCTTTTGTTTTGGCATTCATCATCTGTAGTTATTGTGTCTCTAAATTTTGCTCTTGAAGTTTATATTTGAACTAATTTTTCTGATAATTAAATATCTGAAATGTATATAAGATGTGCCCTTGATTTCATATATTTTCATTTATTTCAACAGTATTAGAAGACGTGCTCTTGATTTGCTCTATGGCATGTGTGATGTTTCAAATGCAAAGGATATAGTAGAAGAATTGTTACAGGTACATACTAATCTGTAAACTTGTCATGCTTCCACTTACTACTTTTCTTTTGGCTTGCAAATAAAGAAAGAAAACATGGCTGATTGTCATCTGGTTTCAGTATCTTAGCTCAGCCGACTTTGCAATGCGGGAGGAATTGTCACTTAAAGCCGCTATTCTCGCAGAAAAGTTTGCTCCTGACTTGTCGTGGTATGGAATTGATGAACCTAAGAACATTTCTTATTAACTTGGCCAACAAGTTACACTTAAGATGATACTACTAGGGTCCATTACTAGCAATCAAACACTTAGGACGTCGGAGATTCTTGGGTAACCATACATTTAATTTAGATGCTAATACGTTCTATTTCATTTTTTTCCAAAGTATTTATTCTGCAATATGGTTTCTTGAGAATGACCTTCGTACCTTTTCTTCAGTAATATTAACTTTCTACTGTGTAAAATTCCATTTAGACTTAATTTGTTCGATTGCTCTTTGGTGTATTGGGGACTGTTTTTATTTGTATGCTTTTCTTAGAAAAGAGAAACTTGGCTGTATATATATTTTGGCATTGCTTTGAGATGGATGCATCAGAACCTCCAAAATAAGAAAAAGGCAATAGAACAAAGATTTGCTTGCAAACTGTGGAAGCCATTTCATCATTTCTATCAGAATAATTTAACTACTTGAATATCAAATTTGAGTTTTCTTCATCTTGTAAACTAAGGTAACGTTCTAGAATGGCTTTTTACCGGCTCACAGATTATGACAATAAATTATCACTTTAGTTGCGATATTCATAGGAGGCAATTGACAGATATCTTTTTCTTGTTGTCCTTACTGATGTAGAATAGATCGTGTGATTAGCTGATAAATTGGGTCAGACTTCAATATTTTTCCGTCACCGGACATCAGGTTTAAGTTGATCCCAGAGCATCTATGAAGACTTCTGTTGAATCATAAAATTGTTCTGTAGAAGTTTTTCCTTTAGATCTAGAATCTGGATAAAATATTGAATGTAATAGTTAATTAAGTGGACCCCTGGCACCCTGTAGAGTGTAGACTATAGCGTCACCGTGATGTTCAACACAATATATATGGATAGTATAACTTGATAATGCGTAGTATGCTTCAAAATCAGAAACTACATGCATATTTTCTCTCTTCTATGTTGCAGGTATGTGGATGTGATTCTCCAGTTGATTGACAAGGCAGGAGATTTTGTCAGTGATGATATTTGGTTCCGTGTGGTGCAGTTTGTTACAAACAATGAGGATTTACAGGTAACTGAAGAAGCTTATAATGTTACTTACATTGCTTTTGATGGGTTTTCTATATTCTGTTCAATGCAATTCCATTCAACTTATGTATTTATTTGTTTCTTTTTCTTGTCAGTCTTATGCAGCTCTGAAAGCCAGAGAGTATCTTGATAAGCCTGCTATTCATGAGACCATGGTGAAGGTGTGTCAAATCACAATTGATTTTACTAATATTTTTTCAGGCATTTGCTGATTTACATTGTTTCGTGCAAAAAAATGTCATGCTACTAGCATTGAATATAAAATTTCACCTTGCATGATTGATGATAAAAAAAAGTAGTATTGTCAAATGCAAGTTCTGAATAAAACTGATATCTGCCATGATATGCTAGTTAAATATTTTACCTTCCAATTTCTGGATTTTTAACCTAATTAAGGGGCAAGCCGTTAAATAAAAAAAGTGATGCAACCAAAATGTTATGTTTTTGCTCAAGTACAAAAGTTCTGTCTATCTGTAGACATTTGGGTTTTCTTTACATTGTGGGCTACTTCTTTTAAATTTCTGGATTTATGAAGCTGTGCGAATAATCTCTATTGAGTCGATCTCATTGCAAGACTATAGTTAAATGTTATCTAATAAAATAGGTGAGTGCATATATCCTTGGCGAATACAGTCATCTTCTAGCAAGACGTCCAGGGTGCAGTCCAAAGGAAATTTTCCACATCATACATGAGAAGCTTCCCACTGTTTCGTAAGGGCATATCCTTAGATCTTCTGTTGGCAATATTATCTGTTTTCTTCGTCACATCTAATGGAATCAAACTGACCAGGACTTCAACTATTCCCATCCTTCTTTCCACGTATGCGAAGATTTTAATGCACAATCAACCACCTGACCAGGAGCTACAGAAACAAATATTGGCGATTTTCAACAAGTAACTTACATCAAACAATTTATAGCTTTTCACAGTCAGTATTTAGTTAGAAGCCATCTTTTGGTATGAGTTGGCAATTTATACTTTCCAGGTATGAAAGTTGTATTGATGCTGAAATACAGCAACGTGCTGTTGAATATCATGCATTGAGTATGAAAGGTGCAGCTCTAATGGATATACTTGCTGAAATGCCAAAGTTCCCTGAAAGACAGGTTGGACATTTGGATTTGTTTTGTTGATTTACAATTAGTTCATCTTTTCTTCTGCCATTAACTCAGTGAAACACCTGTATGAGTCTGGAAAATTAACTTCAAACATTTTACTACTGATGCTGATTGTAACACATCTTTGATTTTAGTCATCATTGATTAAAAAAGCTGAAGAGTCGGAGGCTGATACCGCTGAGCAAAGTGCAATCAAATTGCGGGCGCAGCAGCACACTTCCAATGCTTTGGTTTTAACTGATCAACGTCCTGCAAATGGGACACCACCTGTGAGCCAGCTTGGTCTTGTGAAGGTGCCAAGCATGACTAACACAGTGAGATGTCCTTCCATAGCATGTCATAGACCACACCACTTGTTTTTGGGATCTTATATTTGTAGCATTTTGAAGTGTAAAACCTTGAATATGTCCAGGATCAGAGCACTGCTGAACAAGAGTTACCACATCTAAATGGGGCTCTAACTGTTGTGGATCCTCAACCTCCCAGCACACCTTCTCCTGATCTCCTAGGAGATCTTTTAGGGCCACTGGCTATTGAAGGCCCATCAGGTACCGCTCCCCAATCTGATCTAGGTGTGGCTTCAGGTCTGGATGGTGGTGTGGTTGCAGGTGCATTAGCCATTGCACCTGTTGAAGAGCAGACAAACACTGTCCAGGTATTACTTGCTTCTGCTATCTGTATGTGGATGCATGCTTGTTCAACTTTGAGCATTTATATTATCTAGGTTTAAGCACTCTTTGCTTAAGATGCATCTTTGGAATATTATTATGTTACACCATTTGTTAGGCATATAAAATATCATATCATCCATTGAATGTATAACACTTCTAAATGCATTGGATGTTTTTTAATTTTTGAATGGAATTCCATTGTTTTCTAATTTTCTAATAAATACAGCTTTCAGGACATCATGAAGTTCTTGCTAGAATTTGGTATAGACTGATTATGTCCTTTGCCACTTCATTTGCATGTGGGAGGTATTTGGATAACCTAATTTATTCCGTCAAACTCCTCTAGATGCTTGAGACAAGTTTTACTTCCTATTGCCCACATTAGTCCCTGTCCTGTTGACTGTCAGATACATCCTCATTTGCCTACAGAAATGGTTCGTGATAGAATTGAAATCAAGAGTTTCAACTTTCAAGCCATAAACATGAAAAAAAGGAGTTTTGCTCAATCTGTCTCGTGGCATTTTGACAAAATTTGGTTTGTTGTGGACATGAAATTAGTGTTAATGGATAGTTCTTGTGTTCTCTTCTGACTTTTACATCACGTTTTCTGCCTGCAGCCGATTGGTGATATTGCTGAAAGATTTCATGCTCTATGCATGAAGGACAGTGGTGTGCTGTACGAGGATCCCTATATCCAGGTACACAGTCTTCATCATCTCAACATTCAGTTGTTGTCGAGCATAGTTTGCCTTTCATTTTCTATTAAGTAATATGAGCTTAAAATTGAGGATGGTGATTGGGGCGGCCAGATCAGGGGCCGGCCCCCAGGGACATGTTTTAATTTTAAGACTTGATCAGGTCTGGGCAGGTATTGACTATTGAGTTTTGTCCAAGACCCAACCTGGACCCAACCCAAATAATATTTATAAATACAATTAATTGATTTACAAAATTAAATATTGTTTAATATATATAGTTAAAACATAAATTGTGTTTCTTATATAATAATAACTTATTGGACATTTATAAACAAATTTCTTAAAAAAGTTCATATCAATTTTAAAAAATTAAAATTAAGGATGGCGATTCATGCCTGCCCCAGCGATGGGTTTTAATTTTATAGACCTGATCGGGCTTGTAGAGGATATTAAAATTTTCTAAGACCGAACCCAGACTGAATAATATTTATAAATACCATTAATTTATTTTAAAAAATTTAATTTTTGTTTACTACATATATTTATAAACCAAATTCTATTTCTAATATAATAATAGCTTGTTGGACATTTATAAACAACAATCTAAATTTTTTGGAAAAAATTATATGAATTAATTGAAGAGAGAGAAAATTAACCGTGAGAGGTGGGGCAGGTTCTGAGATCCTACTATGACTAGGGAGGGAACCATGGTGGTGTTGGTTTCGGCGTTCATTGAAAATTAGCTGGCTGGTCTTGTGTGCGGCCGAACTTGTCCCATTGCCATTCCTACTTAAAATGATTGTTGTGAGCTAATTATATAATTCAATAATGTGATTCCAGATTGGCATAAAAGCTGAGTGGCGAGCACATCATGGGCGAGTTGTTCTCTTCTTGGGAAATAAAAATACTGCCCCACTCTTTTCAGTTCAAGCTTTGATATTGCCCCCATCACATCTAAAGATGGAACTCTCATTAGTACCTGAGACTATTCCTCCAAGGGCGCAGGTTGAGTTACTCAACTATTTTCTTTCACTTTTTCTGAATGTCCTTTATCTGGATTATGATTGAAGGAAAAAGAACCATTTTTGTTCCTTAGGTTCAATGTCCACTTGAAGTAGTCAACCTCAAACCAAGCAGAGATGTAGCGGTGCTGGACTTCTTATACAAGTTTGGAACCCATGTGGTAGTAATCGAGAGCTATGAATCTAATCCAAGGATAAATATGAGGGCAGAGAGAGAGAGAGAGATCTGTTATTTATCTGTAAAGCTAACATATATTGCTTTCAGCAGGTCAATGTGAGACTTCGCCTTCCTGCTGTCTTGAACAAGTTTCTTCAACCAATCACAGTTTCTCCTGATGAGTTTTTCCCACAGTGGAGATCACTCTCAGGACCTCCATTGAAGCTGCAAGAAGTGGTATGTGCTTTTTGAATTATCTTCACAGCCTTTATACTTTAGCCTGGAGGAAAATTTTTGACCTTTTTCTCCATGTACCTTCCAGGTTAGAGGTGTACGGCCAATGCCACTTGCAGAAATGGCAAACTTATTTAACAGTTTGCACTTGATGGTTTGCCCTGGGCTTGTAAGTGTTAAATCATGATAACTTTCACCTGAAACCTTGTTTGGGATATTATTTTTCCCTCTATATGATGGATTCAATTTTACTTTATTTACCATTCAGGACCCCAATGCAAATAATTTGGTCGCGAGCACAACTTTCTACTCTGAAAGCACACGAGCCATGTTATGCTTGGTATGGTTGTAGTTCTTTGTTTTACATATACCAAATTACTAACTATGACGGGAATTACAGGGTTGATTCTATAATGAGATTTCTTTATGGATAATGCTCTTGCAGCATGATTGTGATTATAGGTGTAGCATGTCTATTTGGTCGAAAATTTACGGTGATCAGATGTGCCTGATAAAAGTTGTTTCTAAGATGTCTAGCTTATGAACCCAAAAGTTAGAAGCACGCCGAAATGATAATTTGCCTTAAGCTGGATAAGCATTTGTTGCCTTCTTGCTCCTGAGTCAATTTGTTTGCTTATCAACTCCATTAGCTGCTGCTTGATGATTGCCATCCACTAACTGAATTTTGTCTGCTGTTGTTCAGATAAGAATAGAAACAGATCCAGCCGATAGAACTCAATTGCGGATGACTGTTGCATCAGGAGATCCAACGCTGACATTTGAGTATGTGTATTCATTTGAGATCTGATTTTGCAGTTTGAGTTTATATCTGATATTTGAGCTTGCTCTGGCCGTTTACAGATTGAAGGAGTTCATTAAAGAACAACTAGTCTTCATTCCTGTTCCTCCTCGAGCACCCGCACCCGCACCCACACCTGTGCCACCTCAGGCTCTACCACCCACCAGTCCACCTACAGCAATATCAGATCCTGGCGCTCTTCTTGCTGGTTTGCTTTGAGTGATTCTAACATACCTAAGTTTGTCCAAAACCATGTAACAGTGTTCATACAGCAAAGCCACCCAATATGTCCAGATGGTTAGGGTGGCACTGAACAATACAACGCGGGGGCTGGCGGCAGTAAAGGGCAAAATTGTATGCAATCGGCTTAGCATTAGAGTTGGAATTCGTTGGAGGTTGTGAAGTTTTGATATTCTTTTGCACAACTAGATTGTGCTCTGGTGTGGTTTCCTCTTTTTCAGGCGAGGGGTCTTGTTTTTGGTTAGTCTTTATTTTTCTTTTTCCTCTTAATAGTCAGGTTGTACTCCATTGGTTTCTGTAATACGAACGATATACAAAAAAACTGCACCCTTTGTAACTAATTCATTTGTTTGTCAATGGATATGTAATTTTACTAGGGATAATCAACGAAAGGGTGATGCAACGTATCCCAATTCTCTTCTTGTTATTGATATCAGAAAAAAGTTAAAAAATTTCTTTGTTTCTAGAATAAATTGGAGATATCATGTTTAATTTATTATTTGATTAATTGAAGATGTCATGTTACCACAACCATAACATAACATTAAAGTTTAGCAAAATCGACGCAACAAAAAAGAGAGCATACGAGCAGAACTATTGAAACTGAGGATTCGCATTTTTCACTTGAATTCGCTGCAACTTACAGCCTGACAAAATTCACAATTGGTCAATATGTGCATTCGCTTATCTATTCCATTCTATCTACCTATGCTTCAAACTCTATTTGCTGTATTATTTCAGAAAGCAAAACTTTACAAACTAAAAACCGTGGCAGGAGCTGCATTTTTGCCTCTCCAGTTCTTACCTGAAAGGTATCACAGGAGTAAGCTATAGGCTGATAATTTCACCATTCCGGTGTTATTAAGTTTAAAATGAAATCTCCCTAATAATGCTGATTTTCATAGTGTAGCGGAAAGTAGTAAGAAAATAGTACATGGCAATACAAAAGCAATCAAGGTAAGGGGATCCTCAGCCACAAGGAGATAGCTCCTAAATCTCTACTCAACAAGTAATTGAGTCACACAATCAAAGTGGTTTAAGAAGCTGGCCATTTCATATTAATATCTTTCCTGTCACCATTAGAGATACTACAAATGTTAGCAGTTTTAACCCAGAAGCAGTGAGTCTATCAAGCCCATACGACAATATGGATAATGGATTGTGGACCGCACAGGTTTTAGCAAATACTAGGTTGAAAAATAAGGTGAAAAGAATTAAGAGATAATAACCAAGCATAAAAAGAATACGAAGTCCGAGAGTTTTACCAAGTTTCACAGAGCTGGAGAAATAGGAGTTGCTTTTAGCCGTCAGATCTGTCTATTGAACCACAGAAATGCAGCATTAATCTAAACCGCTGCCTGTAGTTGATGAAGTACAAGGATTTCAAAAATAAATGGTAAGAGAAGAGTGTCCATGCGAGCAAAAGAATTATTAATGAAAAAATAAACCATATTTGACAAGGATTTAAGGGAATCAGCCGAGCAGAAATCATGTCTCAAAAGAAACAAACTACATATCCTGTACAAAATGCACATGCCACGGACATAGCAGTCAAGCTCATAACACGTGAGGTTGCAGCAGTTTGATTTCCAGCAATTTCAAATCATTCCCATGATAAAGACAAATATTACAATTGCCCTGTTGACCAGAAGAAATAAACTGAGGTGCGAGCACTCAACTGTGGGGAAAAAAAGTTATATTTACACCAAGTTGACAGAGAATCGCTTGCTGCACTAACTACATATGCTTAGCTGTTACTTTTGACATCAGACAGTAATTTAAGGAAACCTATATAACCAAAGATAAACTTTGATGAAAGAATCTAGCAGCTAGATGCTACGGCAAGTTGAAAAGAGTTGTTTTGCGGCTCTTGCCCAAGAGCAGAACTGCTTCCAAAATGGCCTACTTAGCACAACAATTGCAGATAAACTCCGCAGTACAGAGTGAAAAACAAAATTTTTTGCACCTTTAAAGACCATCCTTCATGCTCAGCTTTATGTTTTGGACTTCAATGGATAAACGTTGTTTATGGTCCTCTATATCCTTTAAAAGGGAAAGGAGATTCGTGCGATACACTTCACACTTGCGATTGGCACGCTCCAGATCCGTGGAGAGTTCATTAATCTTCTGATCCATGTCATCCTACATAAATTAAGTTATCTTAGAAAATGAAAGATAAACAAAATAAGAAATTCCATTTCCTTGAACAAAAGAACAATCCCAGTGAGGCAATGAGAAAAAAAAAATACAAGACATAAAATCCATGAATTTATGTCTTACTGATGTCAGAGTAGTCCTGTCCAAAAAGCCAAGTATTTGCATTTACAGTAAGCCAACATGAGATGTAACTAAATCAGGTATTATTTCAGACTAAAACGGATGCATTCAAAGGGTAAGGACTGATTAACAATAGTTTCTAGTAACCTTGCTCGAACTTAAGAAGTTCCGGGCAACAGAAGCAATCAGTTTGCAGAAATTGAAAAGCGGGGAACATGAAAGCGACTTTGTATCTTGTGAGATGTAAAACAATTAACTAAATAAGATCATATAAGCAGTTACTAGGACATAATCTCGGGATGCTGAACACTAAAAAATTGTTACTTCCACTTTTGCTAACTTGAGGTGATTAATGGAACTCAAGGTATGCTGTATGTTGCCAAAGTGCATCTGATACAATAGTTGAATGCCACGTCTGTCCGGCCGAAATGACAAGCTATTTTGACTTCACCCAATATCCTTGGCTTACAGTAGAACACATATTTGTTTAAAGTGCAATACGCTGTTGTATTAAATATCTACCATTAGGTAAAGTCATTTTTTGCATAGAGCAAGGACCTTTGTAGTGAGAGATCATATATATGAGTTTAATAGGCAGAAAGTTGATCAATCTTTCTAATTTGACATTAAACTAAGAGCTGTCGTTAAGAATCCCTTCTTTACTTCATCAACATTTTAAACCGAATGTCAGTCTAACAGAAATTAATTGATTTTTTTCTCATGTTTAACATTTTTAATAAAACACGGGTTATTTGGAAGCAAATGATAAAAGTTATACTTCTCTTCATAAAGAAATTCAAAAATGAAAAACTTTGTCGATAAGAGGGGGCAATTAATTTTACGGCAAGTCGTCTATTTTCCAAGCAAAACTCTAATTGATTTAATTTATTCGCCAGACATGATAGCGTAAACCTCCCCTAGCATCAAGGATATAAATGCAAGATCTTTGAAATCTATTACAGAAACTATACACGTTACGTAAGAGAAAACTTTTTGCTCGATGCAAGTAATCACACTACTATCATCAGTATCCCCTTTTCTCCTCGCACAACCCAATTGAAATACCATTGCAATCTGATTAGCTGGTCGCAAAATGTCTACGATCCTTGAGAAATGGCACAGTCTAAAATTTCTCCTGAAGAAATTTGGAAATTTTCTCTCAAGTTGTTAGGTCTGCTGAGTGTCTCTTGACTTGGATGCATTTTATATGAAGTTGTGACCTTGGTTGATGTTCCCTTTATATTTTTTCCCCCATTAAAAATAAGTCCTGTATCTTTTGGGATTAGGGTCCATCAACACTTGAGCAATTTCATTTTCCTTCTTTTTTCTTTTTTGTGTGTGTCAGTGAGATGCTTGGTAGACTAAAAGCTTGGATACAAGCCAAAGATTGCACACGTGTCCATCGTAGCATCCAATGTTTTTGTTTAGCCTCACCAGATTGACAGCATGCAGAAATGTCAACAATGAAGTGGATTCTTCAACTTTATGTCAACACAATAACCATAGTAATATATTTATAGTTTCTGGGCATTGTTGGCCTACAAAGCTAGACATACAAGCAACACAAACTCAAACTTGAAGCAGTTTTTGCCATCAGAAAATTTAACAATAACTTTCAAAAGGAATATGCAGAAACTCCACTACAGGTCTTTAACATGATATTAATAGTTATCGGGCCAGTAAAAGTTAGCAATTCAGCCTAACAGATCAATTTACTACAACAGAGCAAAACAAAAAATCTGGAACAGAATTACAGTACACAGGTGCAAGCAAAACAGTAAGAACTAGATTCCTCTATGATAATATAGTTTGGCAACCAAAAGGAACAATGGGTTTCAGCATGTCAAGAAGTAATTTCATTTAACTATGATGTATTAGGAAGTTAGAGTCAGAGATGAAAACTGAGAAGGCACAACAATGACTTTAAGACGGCAAACAAAATTTAATACACCAGTTTCTTCCAGGTTGGAGACAGAGGTACTCAAATAACAATATGTTACTTGGTCTACCAAACAGCAAAATCAATAAGGATCTACATAGGTAATTTATCAAGACTCAACTTATCCCTTGAGCTCATACTGCTAAAGTAAAATATATGCATGCTCACAAAAGCATGTATTCAAACCCTACCAGGCAATATAACAGTAATCAGAGAAATAACACACCTCAGATAGTTGCTGCACTGAGCTCCCTTGACCTTCGCCTGCACAGTGGTTTGGCCAAATTCTACCCCTAGCTGAGACATCCCTCATAGGACCATTACTTATAGAAGCCTTTCCCTCATTCTTTATTGCAAGAACAACTTTCTTTGAAGCCTCGGTCAAAGCAGACATAGCGATAGTATAAGACTCAACAGACTCTGCTCCTTCATCTACAAATTTGAAGGCCTCATGCCGAAGGGTATTATATCGAACAGTATGAGATTCCAAATAACTGTTGAATGGATCAGTAACTCGTTCTTCCAGTACAACACTACTCTTAGCGTTTCTTGTCCATCGCTTCAAGATGTAATGAGAGGGAAGCGTGAGAACATTAGTGACTCTAAAAACTGCCAATACATGTCTGCAAAGAAGACCCGAAAACTCAAACATCTGGCAGCTACAAGTAGCTCTCATTTCAAGAACATTGAACCTCACATGGTAAGCTTTGTGGTCTTCCCCAAATTTTGCCACTCGGTAGATGGTGACTTCTCCATCATCCTCCACTTTGGATGCCATAAAAGTGAGAGTACTAACCAACTCCTCCTGAAATCTCATAAATATCTTTCTTGTGTAGAAATCAGATGCCTGTTTCTCCATTGGAGAAGGAGTCTTTAGAACTGCTGATGTATTCATTGTATCAAAATCTGCTTTAACTTCTTTCTCATGGCGACTCTCTAATGCTTTTTCATACAGCTTAAAGAACTGATTTAGATTGGTAGATGCATTCACATATCCATCGAAGTACGAATTCATACTGTCACTTCGTTGAGTAATCGACATTTCAGCAAAAAAAGTGTCATGAAGATATGCAGGGACCCATTGTCTGCGATCTGCATAAATGGCTTGGAGCCACTTATGATCCCTGAGATCATATTTTTCGGCAAGGGAATGCCAGCAGGATTCAAATTCCTCGGTGCTCTCTGACAAGTTCACACACTTGTGGAAGGCAGCTTCAAAATGAGGATGCTTTAGCAACACATGGGACAATTTCTCCTGGCATTGTTTGAATATATGCCATTTGCAGAAACGATGGCGAGTATTTGGAAAAACCTGCATTATAGCAGAGCGAATGACAGTATCATGCTCGGTCGTGATTGATACTGGAGAGCGGCCAGACATAGCTGCCAGCCAAGTTTTGAATAACCATACAAATGATGCTTCCGATTCATTAATTAGGAAAGCACAGCCAAACAGAACAGGTTGTCCATGATGGTTCAGCCCTGTGAAGGGAACAAAAGGCAACCTGTACCTGTTTGACCTGTAAGTGGTGTCAAATGTAACAGTATCTCCAAAATAACTGTAATCAGTTCTGGCCTTGGGATCAGCCCAGAAAACATTACCCGTATACTGATCCTCGTCCCCCTGAACTGCATAGAAAAATGAAGGATTCTCAGTTTGCTTCTGCTTCAAATAATCTAAAAGCAGCTGAATATCTCCCTCCATGCTCCTCTGCCTATTGTTTCGCATGTAATTTCTGCAATCCACCTCTGTGAAGCCGACTTTGCTAATACCACCATACTCCTTTATGAGTACAGACATAATCCGTCGGGGACCCATTCCAGCAGCCTGCAAAGTATCAATCAAGGTCTTTGCAGGCCCAGAGATCTGGCGATGTGATCGGAGGCAATGCACCTGGTCAGGGGGAACCAACTCATGATTATGCTCCTTAACGAAACCCGAGACAACCCATTTTCCAGAATCCTGTATCTTGACGGACAACGAGGCCTTACAACCCACCCGCGTCACAGTCCGCGGTCGTTTGATTTCCCTATCCTTGGTGCGTTTCTCATTCAAATTGCGGAACCCCTCCTTCGCACAGACGAAAGACCTCTGTATGATGGCCCCATCCTTCCTAGAGCGGCGGGACGAGCTCACACGAGTACTAAACCCAACTCGCCTTGCATATGAATTATAGAATGCCTTGGCAGCCTCCTCGGACTCAAATTCCATTCCCTCGTAAGGCTCAAGATCAAGGTCTCCGTCGGGAACGTAACTCTGCGCAAAAGCAGTGTCGCCACTGCCACTACCCAGGGAATTAGCATCATTGGGAGAACCATCAGGCATTTCACCGTCATCATTAGGGGGTTCAATATCAATAGCATCATCTCCCCCGCCTAAACCAATATCAAATTCTATCACCCCATTTTCCATGCTCAAACACAGAAATCCGGACCACTCAAATATTGAACGAGACTATCCGACAACGAAAGGTACAACCAAAACCGAAAAGGTTTCCCGGGCAAACGGGCACCCGAAACAAGAACAAAAAAAAACCCAGATTTTAAGCCATAAACTTATAAGATTCGGGTGAACAAATCATATAAAAACTGAACCAAATTCCACCCCCGAAAAGGATACGAAAATCAGGCCTCAATTTGCATGAATTGAGGAGGGAACAAAAGATACCCAACCACTTACCGGAATCTCTTGATTGTCTTTTCGCAGAAAATGGTTTTTGTAATTTTAATTTGAGTGTAGAGCAGAACAAAGCGCAAAGGTACTAACGAGTGAGAAGAGCAGGTGGGTGTGGTGCAGATAATCAGAGCCCTAATTATACACTGCATTTTATAGAGGGTATCAAATTGAAATTTCGCTTTTTTCTGGGGTCATCTTGCGAAGGCAACATCATTTTACGGGATTCAAATTTCTACCCACAAAGACATTTCTTTTCAACATCAAGACATCAATCACCATCATTTTATTCTTCAATGAATTTTACACTAACAAATTAATTTCAACTTACAAGTCTTCTGAAATTTCAAAGTGAAAATGAAAATCTACTCTTTTCTTTTTAGGGAAAAAGATTTTTTTAGTCCTTTAATTTTACCTAATATTAATTTTAGTCCGGTAACTATGCTCATTTTTTTTTAAGCACGCATGTCATTTTATTGCTTAGTATCCGGCCAAATATCCCATGTGTAGCCATGTGTGTAACCACATAAGCCTCAAGCTGACTTGGCGATTTATATATAATATTAAATTCTTTTTTATATTATTTATATATTTAAAAAAAGTAAATCAATTTTCTTTATTTTAAAAAAATATTTTTAACTTTTTTTTGAAAACCTAAATTTTCTTAATTTTAATAAAAAATTTTAGAAAAATAAATAAAAATTTAAAATTTTGTAATTTTAAATTGCAAATTTAAATTATAATTTGAATATTAATATAAAAAATTATTTTTCAAAGTAAATATTTATATGAATAAATATTAATTAACTATAAAAATTATATTTTATTAATTAAATAATTATTTAATTTAAATATATTTTAATAAAAATTTATTATTTAGTTTAAAATTTTCTAATTATTTTCAATCAAATTAAGATTAAATTAATTACTTTTAATTAAATTAAATAAAAATAAATAATGTTTATAAAATTACCTCCACCCGCCGCTCGCCGTCCACCGCCTGCCGCCACAGAGGAGGAGGAGGGTGGCATCCCGCCCCCCTCACCTCTGGGCGACAGCGTCGCTTACCCCAGCAGAGGGCGACGCCGTCGCCTCTACCACTGGGCGAAGTTGTCGCCCAGATTGGGGCGACGCGACGCGCCAGTCCCCGACCAGAAATTGGTCGGGCAATTGGCGTCGCCCCCTCTATGGGTCGCCGGGGTGGGGAGAAGGGTAGGGGAAGGCGGGGGGGGGCAATTGGAGGAAGGGCGACAAGGGCGGGGGAGGAAACAGGGGGGCCGGGGGTGGGGTTTGGGGAGGTTTTTTTTTTTTAAATAATAATTTTAATTTTATAAATTATAATATATTTCAAAATATTTTGAAGAAAAATTCCACCTCATTTCAATTGCCACATAAGCTTAAAAATTCCCAACATGTCTGCCAACTCCTCAAAGAATATCCAGTTGGAATGACATGTGATTTTTCCTGTCAAAAATAAAAAATCCGACCACCGGAGGACTAAATTTCATCAAATATTAAAACTTACTAGACTTAAAAAAAAATAGGCATAGTTACTGAATTAAATCTAATATTGGACATACTTAACGGACTAAAAAAATAATTTTCCTTTCTTTATATAATATATATATATATATATATATAAATTGAATGAAATGACTATTTGTTTTTTTTAGTACAATGAAAGTAGGGAATTGAGAATAAATTGAATTTAAATCCAAGATCCTCTCCCCGATAAGATTGAAATAACTATTCAAACACATTAAAATCAAACAACCTTCCACTTGCCAGCCATTTTTTATTTTTATTTTTTTCTTCTCTTTGTGGGGGATGGGAGTTGTGGATTGAGTAAATTAGCAACGAATTGTCTAATTTGGTGGTCAACTTTAGTATTTAGAAATTAATTTAGTTTTCTACCATGAAAGGGACATTACAAATGCTTCAACCTTAAATTTTAATTGTAAAAAGAATGCTAATGATAGTATATGACATAATGATGAGAGAATCATAAAGATAGTATACAATTCAATTTGGTGATGAGAGAATCATAACAATAGCACATACTGCCGAGACAGTATTGCTGTCTGTATCTAACAGTTACTCGTGCCCATGTTTCATAATCAGACAAGCACCCAAAAAAACCCAGCTTATCTATCAACATCAGAAACAAGAAGAATCATGGTCTAACAATCATCCCTATATCGGAATCAAGTGAATTCTGGTCTTGTAACATCAATCAACCAACCATGGGCGGTGACATGAATTTCATCCAACTGCTACCACTGAACTCATTATGCAGCTACCACAACGTGCTTCGACTGCCAAAATGAAATTTGAGCCAGTCTGTAGTAAAAACTGAACAGAAAAACAGACAAAACCATGCCGCCTGTGTTTCTCATCTCAGCTTGGACACAATGCATGATATCTCATATTCTAGTATATAATTATCTGCAGTTGTCATCCATCTCCACTCCAAATAACACATATTCAACCAAATGTATTAAAGGAAAGATCAACTATCTCCACTTGCGACAATTGCCACACCTCAGCCGACCCCAGGAAGGATTCAAGCCAGGGTGAGCAATGGCTGTGTATCCACATACCACATATTTGGCAAGAAAGGTCTGGACATGGATCAGTATGAGAACAGATGTTACAAAGTATAATTTCAATAGTTGTTCCAACAGATATGATGGGTTCTTCCTGGTCATAAGATATTTCAAGTGTTCATTTTCTGGAAGCATGGCTGAACCTTCCCAATTCCCCAAAACATTTTCTGGTGATTCATTGCTATTTGCACGGCCAACATCATCGGAAGCAAGCAACTCATGGAAAGAGAAATATGTCTGAGGTTCAAACTCCGTATCATCATAACCAAGACAATCATAGTCCAGTGTAATACTGTCGTCAAACTCCTCCTTGGAAACAACCCATTGAGTCTGAGGGGATAAGGAATCCTGCTCAGAGCTCATGGTATTTGCTTCTGAAGGGTTGGATGTTTCAACCTGGTACAGATTGATTGCTGAGTTACAATCAGAGTTGTTTTCCCTCTTTACATGCCTCCTAACGGGCAATTTCCTCGTAGAGTTGAACACATTTGCTTCAGAAGCAGCAGAAATTTCGACCTGAAAAGAATCTGGCAGACGAGGAGAACATACATCCTTTTCTTGCTTGATGTGTCTTCTGACTGGCAGCTTCCGAGGACCAGAATAAGATAAATTCGAATTATCCCATCCACAATCCACTTCTGACATGTCAGTACGTTGCTCAGCTTCAGAGCGAGAAACAAGAAGAGGATTGCCTGCTCCTGCATGAATAACTTCTGTCTTTGTGGGTAATGCAGAATAAGCCAGCCCCTGTTCCTTGAGATGTTCAGGTATTACATGAGTATTATTGTTAGGAATTTCAAGCTTTGGAGCTTTGCTCTCCATTTTGTCCTCCAACACCTTCTTTTTCTCAGGATCCAAGTAAGGACACACAGGAGATTTGATCCTACGGCATTTGCTGCATTTGAATCCCACCAAGTAAAAAATCTTAGACTCATCCAGTTCTACAGCATCCGCATGATACCAATCTGCAATGGCACAAAAACCTATACATTAATCACTTCCGCATGCTACAAAATGAAGAAGAGCAACAACGAACATCTGAAATGAAGATCAAATATGAGATTCACTGGTAAAGGATAAGCTCACATTGGCAAGTTTCACAGCGAATGTACATTAACTCAGAATTGTATGGCTGATTACAAAGACGGCAAAGAGGTTTTGTCAAGTCCATATCTGGATTGCCTCTCAGAAGAATGTTTTTCAACCTGAAATCAATGCCAGTGTCTTCACAATTCTTCTTCCTCCATATAAGACCCCAGTTTTTATTTTTACTTTTCTTTGCCACTGTGGAACCATTGGTCAATTTCATCTCCGATGAATATTCCAGGGTCCCAACAGATGCTGATGGTCCTTTATGACCTACTAAGCCACGTTTGTTCGTGCTCCTGCATTTGGAAAGTCTCGACCTTGAAGGAGCAAAGGACTTGTTGGGGATCCATAGCTGCTTTGAACTGGGGTGACAGCTCGAGTCTCACAGCAATGCTTGCAGGTGATCAAAAACTCAATCTCCTCATTCATATGAACTGTTGAACTGGTGGCACATTGTTCATGACAAAAACCTGGCACATTAGAAACTTCCAAAAATGAGATCAAATAAAGCCCTGTTTAAGTACATGAATCAGATCTAATACTAAATGGTGTGCGTTTGTCATAGACATTGCAATTTCACGTCAAACAATTTTTTGCGGAAAATGAGGGAAAAAGAAATGCACAATTACATGTGGCATACTACTGTGAGCAGCAAATACAAACATAAAGGTAAATTTCCTTAAATGCAAAGCAAGTTGATTTATCATATAAAGAACTTTCAAAGATAGGATTATTGGTAAACAGGTGAGATACGTTCCTATGCTGAAAGGAAATGAAAATAGGCAGGTAATGTGGATTAGCACTATGATAACCATCTCGTTCACATTTCTCAAACTGTAAACTAACTCCGGTGCTGAATACTACGCGGAAAACCTGCATATTTGAGTCCAAAAAATATTATATAGCATCACAATACCTTGGCATGCACTGCACTTGACTGCATTCCTGCACATGAAAAAAAAACACCAAAAAAGTTTAAAATCAATAGGACGAAAGACAAAAAAGGGTGATGAGCTGGAACAGAAAAATTAGAAAAACAGTTATAGTATAAGTACCTATGCAAGACATCCAGGTGGCACGAACTACAGTAACTCTTTACCAAGTTATCTTGCTTCCGAGACAGATAGGAGAATATATTTTTCCTGTAAGGCTTCCATTGCCTCCTTTGCAGTTTGGACAACACATCCACAGACTTTTTTCTCAACTTTTTCTTCATATTCTTTAATCAGATATAAAGGGATGCGTGTCTCAGAAAACCAGTATCTTTCCTTTCCATCATCCAGGATTTGTTCTACTTCTGCTATAGTTTTCATGACACGAGAGGGCAAGTGCTTCTGGCTACCAAAAGCAATGCAGTATCTAATTTCATGTTCCACAGTTTTCTTATCAGAAATAAAAGCATTTCTAAAAGCAGAAGCTTCTGTATCAGGGCCTTTTCCATCAGCAGGAGTCTGTTCTGGACGAACTAGATCATTCCACCTCACATGAAAGTCAAGGTATCGGACCTGAAGCAAGCAGCCATTATTGTATTAGGAAAGTCAAATAAAACAACATAAACCATGATCGCTGCCTGAAACAAGCGGTCATGAAGAAGAACCAAGGTACAGTACAAATATATAACAAAATTCCAAGAAAAATAAACCGATTAAAAAATGCACCTGAAGTGCAAGCTGTGCTATGTTCCTACTCATTTCAACTGCTGACCGCCACATAAGCTGCCTACTACATTTAGGAATCTCATGTCCTTCAACATAATGTATTTCCGGCAGCTTCTTTGAACCACCTGCAATGCTTCTAACGTGTCAGCAATATACTTTCGGACTTTGAAAAATCATACAAGAAACGCAAACCACAACCTTCATCGAGAACAGAATTAGAATGGACTCTGCTGGAAGATAAGAAACAAAAGGGTTCCGAAAATTACCTTGACGCGCTGCCTTTCTAATCATCGAACACGGAAGAATCCCTCTTTGGAACATAAGCTTCGACAGTTTACCTCCTCTCCACCAGGTGAAGTCGGTCAACAAATCCTGGGAATCATCACTTGCAACTTCCACCACAACAGAGGGTTTCCGGCCACGCCTCCCTGGTCTACGCTTCTGAGTTGATCCAGCAGCATTTGCTGCAATTTGAGAAGTAGAAGATTGAGTTGAACAACTATCAACAAGCTTTATCCAATCTCCAGAAAGGGCAATGGTGCGAATGTTCTCCTCAAGCTGTAAATGCAAGCACGATTACATATTTGGAAGCATGCAATTTTAAATAAGCATAAAGAGCATGACAAACAAACATATATGTTACTATATGCTGAATTTTTTAAAACGAGATGCAGCAACTCATGGAAAAGTAGACATGCACCAAAGCACACGCAAGATCAAGTGGCAAGGCATTTGAGACACTGATGCAATTGTATATTAAATAGAACTGGTGCATCTAGTCTAGTGGCTGAACAAATATACACATTGATGAGTAATATCTTCATAGACAGAAATGAACCTAAAACCAACTACCAAAAAGGAATGCTTACTTCAAGCAAAAGGATCTTTATCACATTGCACGTAGTAGCCTGTTCAACTTGTTTTCGCCATCTTTTCCTAAAAGTGTCATTTAGGAAGGGACCAGTGAGTAGACCCCTTAAGCTTTCCTCCATAAACATAATATATGTTATAATGCCAGGAAGTCTCCCATCCCCATTCTTCACAGAACGAACAGCAGCAGGTACCTTCATAGCCCCTCTACTGGCATTTGAAGCGGCTGCATTTAACAAGCATCCCCTCTTGCTTGCCACAGAAGCCTTGCAAGAAAAGCACCAGGTACATCTTTCCCTTGGGACTTCAACAAGCTTCTTCTCAGTATTTGGCCAGAAAAATCTCATAGCTGCTGAAGAAAATGCCTTTACCTGAAGCGAAACATTGTCAGACATAGCATTTCGGCGATTATAGGAAGAGCGAGGCTCAGGAACTTGATTTTCCTCAGATGAAAGGATGGCCAAGTTAACAGCTGCAGAAGCAGCGAAATCTCCATGCATGTAATTGTTTATATAACCAGTTGTTTTGAAGGAAGACCCTCTGTATGTGGAACCATCATATGCATTTCCACAGGACTTCCTCTCAACCCTACTATTAAGTTCCAGGGTTGAAAGAGATGTTTTGGCTTCAGAAGTAGCACTATTCAGAGGACCACTGAAATTATCATTGCTGTTTCTTGTTGTGCGAGAAGCAGCCTCTGTCATGTTTGAGGTACTTTGTTGGCTTAACTCTTTGGCAGCAGGCTGTCCTATTAAACGACCAAACGAAGTGGGTTCAACCAATGTTAAGCAAGAATTTTGTCCATTTGAATCTGTGTTACCCAGGTTATCTGATTTGATCATTGTACTCAATGTGTTCCCACTGAGGACAGGTCCAGGAACAAAGTTCGTAAGATACGAGGCAGCCTTGCCGGCTGCACCACTAGCACTGTCACAACTTCCAGTTTTATCAATCTCAGTCATCTCGGTGACTGACTTCAACAAATTATCCAAATGAATGGTGCACTCATCTCCTCCTAGTTGCTTTGCTAACTGTAAACCAGCTACAGGCATCTCACTGCAAGGTAAGAGGTCTTCAGGTAGTACCCAATACTGCATGATCCCCCTGCATATTTCTGAGTATGCGACTTTGTGTTCTGCATTTGAGGAAAGGGAATGGATAACTTTAGGAATGTCATTTCTTGTAGTATCTGAGACAAACCTCTGAGTTAATTGGCCTTCAATCTGCAGAAATATTTGCCACAAAGATCAAGGTATAATCAGAAAAGGTGAAAAAATCTAAGGCAGCATGAAAAGCCACTCTGATGTTACGGAGGTAGAAGGTCCACCAACTCATGCATACATGTGGTGCCCAGAAAGAGAAGTAAGAAATCAAGGACATAAGACTACACAGAATTAGAAACATACACAAGGAGATGGTCACAGGTAGTAACAAAGACTTGTCCGTATGGATCAACACCAAAATTAAGTCCTCCCTTTAAAGTTGTTCTTGCAAAATTTTAGGTTCGGTAGCATTTATTTGACACTCAGGACAATACCAAGGACCCTCCGGCATATGCATCTTGTTTAGTCCTAAGCATCTCGAGTGGTATGATGATGGGCAACCATCGCAGCAAAGCAGCAATCCATCCATGCCACAGATGCGGCATTCATCACCATTACCATCTTCTTCAGCAGAATTTTCGACTAATCCACCCACTTGATCAAAATGACTACCAAACAGATCTTTTTTCTCATGATGCTCTGCAATACTCCCTACCGATTCTTTGTCCTTGGCTGAAGCAGTTCTAGAGTACCTAGGATGGACTCTTCTAGATCCACCAGTAGGGCTGATCATTGTACTTGAATCTATGTCTATTCCTACTTCTGACTCTTCACGCATATCCATTTCTGCTCTTAGCTCTTCAGTATCCAGAACATCATCGCATAAAATCTGCAAAATTAATAATTTCCTTCCAGCTGATAAAGTGTAATAATCTCTCTCCAAGGAATGGGCATAGAATCCTTTCCACTCTAATCCATTTGTATAACCCATCACCATCAGATAGTGGACCAAATAGACTGGCCAAGTTAAGGTGTCAAGCAAGCTCCAATCCAGGCACCTAAAACCAGAAAAGAGGAAGTAAGTTTGATATGCAGCAAGTGGAAACTAATGTCAAACTTGCAACCAATAGATACACACACAGCTTAGTCTGACATTTTACAACAGCCAAAGCCAATTGAGCAGTAATTGCCAATACAATCACTCCAAAGTACATAGTAATACCTATTTTGTTACTTCAAGATTTATTTAAAATGACAAAGCAAACACTACCCGTTTGCAATTGCAAGATTCTATTCACCATACCAGGATTGAGTAAACCAAATCACAAGGAAAAGAACATCATTGAGAAGAATAGTTTCGAAGACAGTCACCATTTCATTATTCACCAAATGAAACAAATTGAGCTTATAGCAAAAGTTAGATAAGTACCTCATGCATTTTAGGGCAACCCCCGAACCTTCTGATGAGAGCCTCTCAATATGGCGCTTCAGGACACGCAATAGAGCAACATGGACAGAGTCCAACAATGTGTTTGCAACAGAGGAATTGAGTGCCCCAACAAAATCATCCAATCCAAAGGGGTACAGAAACAGCGGAACACTAAAAGAACGCAAGAAACTATGTACTGAGAGAAGTGAGAGACATATTCCTCTGGAACACCAATATGACCAGAAGAAGGAGGCAATTCTGGTGGTGGAACAAGTAGCTCTTCCATGTTTAAACGAGCATCCTGCTCTTGCATATTCTCACATGAATCACTTGAAGAATCAGTATCGCCATCGCCATTGCCATCGCCATCGCCATCATCATGAACTTCTACTTCATTAGTACCAGCTTCACCAACATTCAGCTCACTCGTCAATGATAAATCGATCCGATTGCCATTGGTTGGCTCTAGCACGTTTTCAACTTTCAAAACCTTTGCATTTATAGCTTTACCTAGCAATAATTTGTCCAACTTCTCTTTCCTCTCAGACCATTCACCAATTAATTCCCCATCTTCAACCAAAAACACCTTAACTTCGCCACTATCTAATCCTCAAAATCCCCATCCTCATAGTTTGTCCTATACAAACCTAAATCATAAGAAGTAATTTTCCCCAAAAACACCCCACTGCCCTGAAACTCTTTCCGCACGTATCTACCCACAAGTTTTAAAGACCTCGTTTCGACTGCCTTCTTTTTACCATCACAATCCACCGCAACATCTGGTACATCATTTCTCTTCCGTTTTCTCCCCCGGCGCCTCCCAGTCCCAACCACCACCGGCTCCATTCTACCACCAAGGGTACTTTAATCCCCAAAAGAAAACAAACCCTAAATCTAACCCAGCATCTCAGTTTCTCTTCCCCCAAATATATCAGCAGCAAGCAGTCGCCGCTCTCGACACACCTGTCATATTCAATCAACACAGCACTCAGGGCCTCCATCTCAATTACGAAATATAATAAAATTAAAACTGAAAGGCAAGCAAACAAGAAAAATCACTGGATGCAACTTTAACTGCCATTCTAGATCCAAGACAAAAACTCCACGCAAAAGCATAAAGCAAAATACCCACACACAAACGCCTAACAAACAAAAATGACACGAGATTTGTGAAGAACCGCAAAAGTTACCGATCTGCGATTAGATTCCGACGCTGTTGCAACAGTCAACTTAGGGTTTCCGAATTTTGTGTTCGTTTCTGTGCGAGGCTATAAACACAGTGAGAATAATGAATCCGTATAAACAAACGGAGAGTACCTTATCGCCAAATACACTAATCGAACGCCGCCATTGAAGAAGATTTGAGAGAAAAGGAGAGCGAAAGAAGCGAGTATAGGTAGTGATGTGATGTGATGTGCGCTGGATATGGTAAAATAGCCCTAACCAAAGGCTTCGCCACACTCACCTGTTTGTGTCGTGGATTATCTGCGTAAAGAGTTAAAGTTACTATTTGAGCCAACTCGTCCGAGTCAAACATTTCATAGGATTTTCTCCCTCTCTAGATTTTTGCAATTTTTGTAGCGATTTTGTGAAGAAGAAGGTACGCTTATTATTACGTTTTTCCCTTATTACGGTAAGCGTTTTACGTTCTTCCCATGATTTTTAATCAATTTAAGATTTTACCTTTAATTTCACTTCTTTTCTTCAAAACAAAATTTGTCATAATAATAATTTTAATAATCTCACTATTTATAATTTTTTTTCTTTAACCCACTACTCCATGTTTCTCCCTCTGAAAACTTCTTCATATTTATTTTCTTATAAAACTTCTATATTTTTAATAAACTCTCCATATCATATCACGAATTATTTATATGCTTGTAGGGACCGCGTATAATAATAATTAGTATTATATGAAAACGCGATGAATACACTGTAATTACTAATTTATTGCAGTGAATTTGAATCAAAAACCCAAAAGGAAAAAAAAAGTTGAATTTGAAAACTATTTTTACCGTTTAAACTGATTTTGGACAAAATATATTCTTCATATTTAGTAATTGAATAAAATAGTATATATGAGTATAGATATATTTATTATTTGTGTGTATTAAATTCATCAGCTTTTAGGCAAAAAAAAAAAGAAGATATTATTCTCTTTGAAAATATTAAATAAGAAATTTGATTTCACGCATTCGCTAGTATTTTTTGTAGAAGTTTGTTTTTTAAAATAGTTATGAATAATAATGAAATAATAACTACACAAGTCATAATATACCAAGCTCAAATTATCAACTCAATTTATAAAGATGCCTGATCTAATTAATAAGTCAATCATGTAATTTTGACATTAATTTGAAATAAATAGTGACAACAACCAACAACAAAAAAAAAAAAAAAAAAGGCCCAATACTTTTAAATCGTGAAAATTCCATTTAGCTGTTTCGTTGAGATATTATTTTTTTTAATTAATTAGTAATTTCCTCCTAAGCATAAACGAGTACATGCAATGATGCAATAAATACATGGAAATAAAATGTGGAGCAAATATTAAAAAGGATAAATTACAACGATTTGACATAATTACGAATATTCATTCATTGTTTAAAATTTACAAATATTCCCCTAATTTTAACGGCCGTCTAACAATTAGCCAAATCAATTTATTTTTTATGGTGAACTGACCAAAATACCATTGTGAATTAAAAATTATAATTTTATTTATTTAAAAAAAAAATTTATGGACTAAGTGGATAATTTTTTTATAATTTAAAAAAATAATCCATCCCGTTTAATATTTTTATAAGATTTTAATTTAAAAAAAAATACAATAAGGGCAGAGTTGATATTTTTATACATCCATCCAAAAATTACATAATTTCATTAAATATTATGAGATATTTGTAATTTTTCAAATAATGAGGGGTATTTGTAATTACACCAAACCTCATAGGAGAGGGTTGTGATTTACCCTATTAAAAAGGAAAGGGGGTGTGTTGAATTTTGGAAGATTTTTCGCTTTTTCGTTTTTAATTATTTATGGGTTGACCCACTGAGTTACGGGTCAACACGGACCCCTGAGCGGGTCAGATTCTGCCCCTTATAGCTTTGCAATTTTAGGAGCTTTATTTTCATTTAGCAGAAACAAAGAGTAGTAGTGCAAATGGAGAAGTTGGCGGGAACAAACTTGTAGTTCATTTGGTGTTCCCCGCCAATTATTATTGTTTTTAAATTATTGGAGCATCAAATATATATGATATTTGATTATTTCTGCTAAACTTAACCTCTTGTCCTACTCCTTTACCAAATTTCATATCTTATTTTATTTTAGATCCTTATTAATAATAATATAATATTTAATATTTTTATTGTTGCGTTGTTTAATACTAAAAATCCGTACGCCTACTGCTGAATGGTGGGAATTTTCAAAAACTTCATGGCTGATTATATATCGTTGCTTTATAGATTACAATTCTTAAACAAAACGATGAATAACGAAATCAAATTTTTTATGATAGCACAACGGTATATCATAAATTTATAACTTATTATTAAGTGACATAATTTAAAAGAATCTCGTAAACTGATTGAATATAATATTTGATAAATTACAATTGTGGAATTTTAAGTAGGGTGATATATAATAAAATCGAGTTGTATTTATTGCTTCTTGGTGTTTTTCTTGCTCTTGCAATTTATACCAATAATTTATTTGGTATTATTGGAGGGGCCTTTCTTAGCTAGGTCACACTAAATATTTTAAATATATATATTCTTAAGTAAAATTTGACATTTTTTAGTTTCAAAGAGACATAAGACTGTAGATTTTTTTTTCTTTAAGTAAAAATATTCTTCTCTGAAAATTATATGTATTAATGTGTTTTTGTAAGGGGTGAAAGTCTGATAGGTATATATATTGGGATAAAAAAAATAAAGGTGAATGCTATTGAATCTTGATTATGTGTGCCTAAACACAAGCACAATGCTGTGCATGAAAAAATAATTTGGTGTCCACAACAACTACAAAATGGCACAGTTTCAGTATTTTAACATAAAGATCAAACCCACGTTTAGATTTGGTTGTACTCGTATTTCATGATCTTGTATATATATATATATATATATTTATAAAGCTATAGTAATGAACTATTATTAATTAAAATAAATTTGATTATAATCATTCATGTTGAATGTTAATTATTACAACAATCATATTTTAATTAATAATATCATGAGATTTTAATTTCGCCAATTGAGTTAACCTTATTGACTCGTGATTTTGTATACTTATGGGAAGATGTTGTGCTGGGCTTTTTATTTTAAAGCCAAAATGCACCCAAATTAGGAGCAAAATGTTATAAAAAAAAAACACGAAAAAATGAGAAAATAGTCAATTCATTGTTTAAATCAACACATACTCTACCAATTAAAATTAGTTACTATAGACTCCTCGTATATAATTAATAGTATGCATTATTCATGCGAACTTCATTTCATAAACAAGTCATGATTTTACAAACGCATTATGTTTCAGATGGGCTTTTGCGGGGTCCTCGTGCCTTATTATTTAAAAAATAAAAAATAATTAAATTTACAACAAGGAATACTGATTCTCTAATATTGCCTATAAAATTATAAATAAGTAGTACTCTTTTACAATCATCAAAAGCATGTATAAAGAGTATTATTTCCTTACATTAGATAAGCAATAAATCATAAATAATAAGTAATACTCCCTTACAAAAAGTTTATAGGTATACTGTCAAAAAATGAAATGAGTTTGAGGCGAAAATCCAGCGTGTCAACAAATTTATGTCAATTTGCTTGAATTATCAGGCTCAACTTATCACAAGCAAAAGTTTCCCTTGCAACAACAAAAAAGAATGTAAAGAAATTTTATTACCATAAAGTTGAATCAAAAGTTTTATGTTTTAAAAAGTTTCTGTCACATCATCAATTAACAATGAATATATCTCAACTTGAAGCATTCAGGTTGTCTGTTGGGGTACCTGCAACAAAAAAATCAAACAAACCAAGCGCCCAAATAAGAAAGCCACCTCCATTTCATGTCTCGACAATAGAGAACATAAGCGGGAAGTACAATCCCCTAACATCTATTAACAACAATAAAGCTCAAGTGGAGATTAAGGAGTATAACTCTTAGACAATAAGAATGTCCAATATATGAATGCAATTGAGGACACCTCCCAAGCACAACTAATTAGCAAAATAAACATGAATCCAATATACCCACACAGACAAGCATAGGAAATGATAGAACAGTCAACCAATTGATCATCATAGATACCTTAAGACTCCAACATTTAAATAATTTAATTACAAGTACAATTATTTTTGTTAAAATCAATATCTAACAAAAATTATTACAATAATATGTTCAATAACACATACTATTATAGTAAACAACATCCTACTATGCAGTAGACCAATTCATACTATACAAAGCTCGAAAATCCATAAACTGTAAGATCATAAGACATCAACTTCGCCAACTAAACTAAGTCCCAATAATATTTTGTCTTTTTATAAAAAATCCAAGAATCCGCGTTGCGTTTCCATTACACATTCAAACCTCAAGAAAAGGGTTCATTTTCCCAAATAATCTATTTATTAGTTTGTTAATAATAATAACAATAAAAACAACAATCACCACATAAAAAAAAAAAAAAACAAGAATAATAACAGCATTAAGAGGATATTAGTATAATTATTTTAAAATTTAGATTTTTACTCGAGAAAAAATAGGTAGGGTGACTTGTTAGTATATAAAAATGTTTTTTTTTTTTTAATATGTAACGTTAGTTTAGTTAGAGTATTTTTTTTTCTTTTTTCCAAATAATAAAGCTTACAATAAATTAAATTATAATTAATACTAGTTGATTGCAAATTTGCAGCCTATCATGCATTCTAGGGGTGTGATTTCTCATGAAACTTCAATTAGGGGTTTTTGGGTAAATTATCATTATACAAAGCTCATACAATAAACTTCTCAAAAGTTAATTTACAAGTACTAATAATCAGTTATTTGCAATTTTGCCGGCTGTCACTTTACCTTTGGCGGTGCAAAGGTAAACGGAGGACGATGAGCTCAGGGAAGGAAGAAGACGCCGCGCCACGGCGGCGATTGTCGTGCACCAAATACTTTGACGCGCTCTGGTTTTGCTATTGTAGGTCTTAAACTCGCGTTTACCTTTTTCTCTCTATTATATGGATTAATGCTTAATTAATTGATTGCATTGTTGCTCTTAATCTTCAGTTCCTTTTCGCTGCAACCTTAACTTGATCCACTAAAATTCAGTTTCGAAGATCCAAAAACTAGTGGTAGTTTTGTTTAAAAGAAAAAAATAAAAAAAGACCCGGAAAATGCATTTTTTTATTTTTCTTGCTAGACAGTTGCTTTTAAACAGATTAGTGAACAGGGCGGGCAAGAATTTTACATTGAAGGTGGACTGTTAAGTACGATTACTGTTTTGTATCGAAAGGCATAATGGGCTCTTAGGAGAATCCTTCTTGGTTTGATTTAGATGTTCCGGATTCATTGTGGATATGGGCGCCAACTGTTTGATATTAGGTTTCTTTGAATCTTTTATTGGAGAGTGGGTCACTAACTTGATGTATTTTGATTTTGTGGCAGCTCCAGTCCATCAGATGCAGCAATACTATCGGCTTGGTGCCCTTGACAATTGTTCTGAAAGTGGAGTGCAGTTTATGATTGTTTGGCTCTCAAAACGAAAAGAGCTTCTGAAGTTGAGGTGCTTCTCTAAAACTTGGTTGTTCACTCTGCTTTCTCGTTTCCTGCTTTTGCATCACCTTACCCTAGTGGTCTGTAGTTTACATTGAATTATATTTGAGATGGAGCACATGTGGTGTGTCTTAGTGTTAAGTTGGTTTTATTGGTCAGATATGTTGGAACCTGACCTGTTGTTAAGGTGGTAATTTTTACTTATAGCAGGGTGGCTGGGGTTAATCTAAGAAAGAGGATGTGGTAGGAGGAAAGGGCAAAGATCAAAGAACTGTTTCTCCATGTCAACAAGTTTAATTAAATGAATGAAGATGTTAATTTAATCATATCTGAATGCACTTGAAGGTGATAATATCTCATTCACTGCATTTAGTAGTTGATTAAAAAATGAGACTTGGGGTACATTTGTTATCAAGAGGGGCGTGCAGACAGAAAGGGCAATCTTTCAATGCCTCCTCTAACTGAGGTTTATATGCAATTGTCTATATTTGTTGACATCATGGATAGAAGGAAAAAACAGGCCTTTCTCTTTGTTAGATATAATAGAAATGCCCAAGGTGGATCACTTTTGCATTTACATTAGTTCCTCCTCTGGCTCGTGTTTGTGAAGGATTCAAATTTGTACGGGAGGGGCTGCCTTATACCTTGTAATTCCCTTTCGCTCCGTCTTTCCTCAAACAAAAAGGGAGGTGTGTATTCCTTCCTCAGCCGCTTCCCCCTCTTTCCCTCCACCCTCAAATTCCTCAGGCAAGCACACAAACTGTAGACCACCATGCTACAAGTACTTTTAGAAAGGGCCAAGCGCATCATCATCAATTTGATTGCAGATAGAGTTCTTGTGTTCTACATATTATTGGCATGGAAGCCAGAACTGGTTTGTAATTAATCCCTGCTACTTTTGTCAGAATTAGATAATCATTTAAAAATTTCACCCATGAAGGTGACGTCACCATGCTCGTAGGATAAGTTTTTGGGACCTTCGATCCCTCTTGAGAAAAAAAGATATGTTTCTTCTTCTCTTTTGTCTTTTGTCATTGAATGGTTTCTGGAATATACACAACTTTTCCCAGTATTCTCTGCACGAATGAGTGCAGTAACTAATAATGGAGCCTTTTGAGTGTTTTAGTTTGGCATTCTCTTTTCCTATAGTCTGGTACTGTCATACAAGTGCTGGTGAAATTTTTCCAGAGCTCGTTTTATTTGTTAGCATTATCTGGTTTTTGAAGCTTTCATGGTTGAATTCATTTTCCATATAGATTCTCCCGACATTCCTTCTCTAAAATCATATGTAAAAATTTGCTCTTGAAGCTGATGCTTGGATGTGATCGTCTTGGACATTCTCTTCTTCTAGCATAACGCAACACTCCAAAACCATCACCATTCTTTTTCATCAGTGAAATACCACATCTTTACAATGTCCAATCTCATCCGCCCTGATTCCAGGGACTAAGACATCACTGTTTGCTTGTACATTGAATATGACCTGTGTAGCTACCTTCAGTTTTTCTCATTTTTATACCTCCTGTTGCTACCTCTATTTTTCACCTGATACAAGGTTTGCTAAAGATTGCATGTGGAACCTTTTATTATTTGTCTGAACTGAATAACATTTTGAACTTCTGAATGCAGGAGATTTTATCGAGTCGTGAGAGAAATCCGAGCATCATATATGGTCTTTCCGGTCACCAATGGAAGCGAGAGCTCATTGGCAAAACCTCTTTGGACATTTGGATGATCAGGACTAGATGTTTCTCCTCTTAGAATCTTTTCATCTTTTAGATTTTTCTACCATGGCGGCAATTCTCAGTTAATTATTTATAAAAATACCTTCTCCCATTCAGTCAGAGACGGGAAATAGCACATGCTTCATTGACCAGACTGAATCCTGGACTAGAAGGTTTAACATCTAAACCTTCATGTTTGCCTGGCTTTCACTTATTGCGTAACAAGAATTGATTTCAAGGATGCTACTTTTCTTCCCTGAAGCATAAGACAGAGTTTCATTGAAAACAAGAACAGCATAAACAAACGAGTGCTGGACATTGATGCTGCAAAATTCTACACGATACGACTATTCATAAAGTGTAGATTGTTTCTTCTTGTGTTTTTCAGTTCGGAGTTGTCCTCTTATCTATCATTCATGAGCAGTATCTTCAAAACAAAGTATTTAAAAAGAAACATAAATTACAGAAGCATATTAATTTTTGTGTTAGTATTATCATTTTTATTGATAGTTTTTTTTAAAATTATAATTTTCATGTACTCAGCTATGTGATTAAATTTAATTCCAGCGAGACCTTCTGTTGTTTTATTTAGTCTTCTTGAACATTTGATACCAAATAAAGCTTCATGATAGAATAATACATATGCGCCTTGGAAACAAAGTTATTTGGTTAAGTGCATTAAATCAATTATATCTACTAGTTATAATTGATTTATGATGGGCTCATATTATACATATGTTGTACTAGTTACTAGTAGCATCAACTCAAACATAATTCTTATTTAAATAGCTAAAATCATATGACAAAGCAAACTTATTGTCACCAAACACTTATATTCAATGATAATATTAATATTATCACTATAGTTGTCACTATATATATATATATATATATATATATATATATATGTATATGCGTATTGAAATTTGATAGCACCATAATAATCAAATTTTTTTTAATAAAATCTTAAGATCAAAGGAGTACTAACATGCAAAACATGTATGAGCACTATAATATTTAAATCGGTAATTGATTAACTGATAAAAATAATTGAGAAACTTGAAGTAATGTGAGAATAATGGTGTAATAATTGAATTATAGTGATGGGATATGGAGATAAAGTGATAATAATCGCATGGAGTGCAAAAGTATTTGAAAAGCTTGCTGAAAACCAAAAGAATAATTAGAATGAGAGAATGATACTTATTATCGTTAAGTTGCACAATAACCTCTGTTTATAAGCTGATGGGGAGCACTAATCCAAAAGTGACTACGACTTGTGATATATCATTGAAAAGTTGTATGAGTTAGCTAACTAATAAAAAAATGAACGGGGTTTAGACTTACTTGGGAAGAAATATGAGTATTTGAATCAGTCATACTAGTAAAGCCGAGTTTTGCGGGTTATGTTTTACTTAATACTGGCTAGTTGCCCGCCATCAATTTGGAAGGAGTTTGTTAAAGGTTTTTTTGATATGATGATGTATTAGAAATGTGTATAATGTATCAAACCCTGTTGTTTGTTGAGTCATTCTATTGGATTGAGCTTGTTTTTGAGCCTAACATATTAATATAAATAGATGGGTTGTAGACATAGCTAATACTTTACTCATGGGCCGATAGAGCCAAACTTGCTTAATTGATCGGTAGGAACTTACCTATAACCTTAGAATTTTTGGATTTACATTGATTCATTATTATTCTTTTCTTAGTGATAAATAAAATTTATTATCTATTCTAGGCTTCACAAATATCAAATATGATAGAAACATCTGTAATTTCAAACTAAAGGCCATATTCAATAATATGTAGACCTCAAATAATTGAATGAAAAACTACTATTAATATATATAATATATATATATATATATATATATATATTCACATGTATAAAATTCGAATTCACAACGTCTTGATTGTAAATTCTTTACCGTTAAGATATTTATTAATTCTTTATTACATGCTATTTTGAAATTGATTTCAAAAATTCAAATAAATAAATTTGATTTCAAATTTAAATACAGGTGCCCGTGAATCAGCAAAACGTTATCCCTAATTTGTCGCGTTCCTCATAAAATATTAATATCTGTCAGTATTTAATACCTCATTCTAACTCGATTCGACTATTATAAATATCCAACTCAAATTACCATGATTTCTGATGGTTGCTATAATATTCATAATATCTAAAGTAAAAAAAGTTCAAAATTTATGAAATTAATTAATTCTGGCTTGAAAAAGAAATAAAAGAAATTTGATATTTAAGTCTTAATTATTTTTTTCTATGAATCCATTACAGCTCATTTTGTCCTCCTTGTTTGTGAGTATATACAAATTAGTATAAATAATATATAAATTAAATATTTTGTGTATGGATATATTTGAGAGAAAAACTTATAAGAGTAGCAAATTAGAAACAAAAAATTAAGAATAAATGCCACAAACAAAGTATATTTTGTTTCTTATTTTTTACATAAATAATAAATTGGGGACCATATAATTTTATTCTAAAAAAAATTACCTATTTTCTTTCTTGAAATCTCGAAAGATTTAAGTGTCCTAATTAGTAATTATTCCATGTTTAAAATGATTTTCAAGAAAAAATTCCCCGAAAATAAAAATAAAATCTCGAAGGGCATTCTTGGAATTTCAAAAAATAGTCTTCCCCATAAAACAATCTCACCTACAGCAGAAACAGCCGTTTCTTCTTTCTTGATTTTCTTTCTCCTCATTACTACTGAAAATTCAGTAAGAACTCTATATCCCCACCCCCACCCCACCCCCATCCCCACTGACACACACACACACACATAGATACACATGAATGATACACGCATTAGTGTGTGTGTGTGGTTTTTCCTCCCTTGCATGCATGAGATCAGCGCCGTCGCTAGCTCTTCTTTCCATAACTGTGTAATATATATATATATGTAGATCAAAAGTTGCCCTTGTTTCTTTTGTTTGATTTTCTCTGACAGGTTTTCATGTTTTCAGGCGAGCAAAATGGAGTCCGAAAACGCCGTGTCCCAGCATGCAGCCGCCGCCGCCGCCGCCGAGACTGAGGTGGAAGTTTCTGTAGATGATGTGGAGGTGGTGGTTACTGCAGATGAGAAGTTGGAAAATGAGGGCGGAGGAGATGAAGAAAGAGCGGTAGCGGTCAGCGTCGCACGCGCCGAAGAGGCTGTGTTTCCTGCCAAGAGAAAGAGAGGGCGCCCGAGAAAACAGCAGCCGGTGGAGGCCGCGGCACAACAGTTCATGCCGGTGCCGGCACATTCCGCCACGCCGGAGAAGCGGGGAAGAGGCCGCCCTAAGGGCAGCGGCATGTGGCAAAGTCGGGTTGCTTCTTGTGGTAATTTTTTATCAAATAAATCTTATTTTTATTTTTATTCAATTGTAATTAATTAATTCGTAGTAAATGTTATTAATCTTTTGTTAATTAAGAGTGAAATGTTTTGTTTTGTTTTTTGTTTTTTTTTATTCTTTTTGTCTTCCAGAAAAATAATTTGAGTAATATTTCAGTTTTTATGAATACACACATATATATATAAAAAAAGAAAGAAAGAAAGAAATTAAGATTTTTTCTATTTTGGTATTAAATTAATTAATCTGAGTGATGTATATATATTGGATCCGAAGGTGGGATTAACCCTGCAGACACTGCTGGAAGCAACTTCACTCCTCACACAATCACAGTTCAAGCAGGAGAGGTAACACTACAATTCTACCTCACACTAATCATAAGAAATAGAGAATGATGCATTCATCTTATATATATGAATGTTTGTGTTTGCAGAACATAGTTCAAACGCTCTGGTCCTTTTCCCAGAGTATTCCTGATTCCGTCTGCGTCCTTTCCGCTTCTGGTACCATCTCTATTGCAGAGATCTTAATGCCAGCTTCTCGTGTGGTGTTCTTAAATACGAGGCAAGAAGTAATTGGATTCTCATCTATATATATATATGCTCAGAGACGTCGTTGATCCTTAATTACGATATATTGTGTGTATTGTGCAGGGACACTTCACCCTTATACACCTCAACGGATCGCATACTTATGACGAGAATAGGGGTGGCAAGGTTTGCCTTCTAAGTGTTCAATTGTCTAATGCTGATGGCCGCTTCTACGGTGGTGCTGTTGCTGGTTCGCTCATTGCGGCCGGTCCAATTCAGGTGACCTCTATTTCACTTGTCTTTCCTTATATATGCATATTTCTGTGCTAACTAACACTTTATTTGTGAAAATTCTTACTCGAACTAGGTTTAGCAGAACCAAATCAATCACATAACAAGTGTATTGACCAATCACACGACAAGTGTATTGCACTTGTCATATAATTGATTCAAATTTAGCCGAACCCGATCCTAATAAGAATTTCGGCTTAATTTGTTTCCACTTTGCCATAATCAACTTCTTTTTGTGTGGTGGACGTTGAGCTTGATTTGTGCATACCATGCTTTGTTTATATTGTCCTTGCTCATTCTAATATGTATTGGGCCTGTAAACCCCAAATGATTGAAGTTATTTTGTAGACAATAAAACTAATATAATGTTGTATTAATTGGTTTGTACT
This sequence comes from Sesamum angolense, assembly GCA_034509725.1. Lineage (NCBI taxonomy): Eukaryota > Viridiplantae > Streptophyta > Magnoliopsida > Lamiales > Pedaliaceae > Sesamum > Sesamum angolense. The sequence goes on from JACGWL010000002.1 coordinate 19,508,915, forward strand.
ATTTCAGTTTCGACTAACTAAATCAATTATGATTTTTTACTATTGTCATATAATTAGTTTAGATTCGACCGAGTCGGATCCAAGTTAGATTTTTATTGTGAATTTTCTGTATTGATATGAGAATTGTGTTGATCGATAATTTGTAACTAACCTTATAAATAAATTATAGTCCTGGGTTCGAAATTACCCTGGCTCATGGCAGTGGCTACAATCGAAGTGAGTTAGACTTTTTGTGTAATTACCTCTATTTTCTTTGTGGAAACAACTTCAATATAATTACCCTTCTTGAAAAAGTTTCAATCGATGAATATATAATGTTGCAACGTTGTCATTGCATGAACATATATGTTATTCTATTGTACATTCTTGTCACACACCACTGTTACATTTTTACGTGTGTATTGTATACAGTCTCACTTTTAAAATATAATATAATTAATTATATTTTTTTTTTAAAATTTCGAACGAACACGTGTTGAAATAATTGAGAAATAGGACACCATGTGTGATACGAAAGTTTGTTAGAGAAGATCTGCATTGTCTTTTGATTTTTCAATTTCTGATTCACTACATGTCTTATGTTTCCAGCTTATCATTGGTACATTCACACAGAAGCTGAGGCATGAAGAGAACCAAAGGCCACAACGCTTTGCATCTCCAAACCCTAGAGAGGCCATAGCTCCAGGTCCATCACAGACTGACCAGAAGCGCAAAACAGCTGATGCTAAAGCCAAGGGTGCTCTTGTAATTGACCCTCCGATTGTCCCTGATGCTCCACCGGTGACCGATGAAGTGGCCAAGCAGAAGGGGAAGGCCCCTGCTCATGGCCATGCTGCTCCTCAGCCCTCGTCGGCACGTGCTGCGACATCTGATGATGCCGAGGGAGCTGAAGACGAGGAGTGAAGGCATGTTTAAAGAAAAACAAAGAAGACCTTACTTCTTAGCAGAAGTTAAGGTTTTGGTGGCAGTAGCTGGGTTTGTGGTTGGAGGATTCATGCATGGCTCGTTGTTGTTGTATGTTGTTTATGTTTGGAATCTTGATGATTTGCTGCTTGTTGTGTTTTAAATTTGGATTTTGTAGAAAGTGTGAGGGTGTTTTGGGGATTTCATTGTGTGTTTGATTTGATGTACTGCAGTTGTTGTTGAAAACTGAATGTTGTTGTTTCCTAGTTTATTAACATGGTTGTGTGTTGCTTAATCTTGCATTGCATCGATGGATGGTGGTCAATTACCGTTCTGCCCTTGATTTATCTTTGAAAATACTTGGGCGTATCCTTTTATTAGTTTTAGTTATTTTATGAGCTTTAATTCATCTGAACAAGCTTGGGCTAGAAACATTTATCTTCGCCCCATCGATCGAAATAAATTGGCCCGGCCCAATAACACATAGGGCCGTAGCCTAAAATTTGGGCCTCTTTTGGGCCCTCCTGAATCCAGTTAGAAAGCCTGTATCCTTCTCAGGTTAGAATCAAGCAAACTACTCCAAAGTTTGTGTCACAATTGTATTAAATTTAGTATTAGCATATTTTATGGAGATTTTATAGCATTGCAATTCTATTAAATTTATACTTTTTTATAAGATATTTTTTCCCTATATATATATATTTTTTTTTTTTTATAAGGAAGTTTTTTTAACATCTATTTTTTTCTCGATTTTTCTTTTTGATATTACAACTATTGTAGGGATAAAATGCATTACTCCCACTGTTTTTTGCCCACCATCCCGGCCGGCCATGTGTAGTGCACGTGGCATTTCGATTAGCAATTTAAAAATAGTACCAAATGTGCAGACAAAAGCTATTTTAATGTACTTTTTCAAGTATCATGATACTAATATTGGAAAAAGTCTTGAATTGTGATATCAATATTACAAAAAACATAATAAATTATGATACTAAAATTATATATTAATTTTTTAAAATAATAATTATTTATGATGATTTAATTACACAAAGCAATTAAAAAAAAATCAGGTACAATGCAACATATAGTCCAAATACATCCCCCACCACGCCTGCCCCAAAATAACATCTTATATTCGAATTATTTTGTTTGTTTGTGGAAAAATAATGAAATAAGTTATTGCAAGTGAGGCTTAGGGAATATGATGATTGTAAAGTTGGATATAAGTGCTCTTTTGTTTTTGGGATTCTCTTTGTTGATAATTCAGTGCCTAACCCTAACATTCAAAACTCGGCATATAGCACGTGAAAAATTACTATTTTCTGAATTTTAAATTTCATTTTCCACAATGTGCTTGTGAATTTGTTGCAATTTTTTATTAATAGCGTGGCTGCTTTTGAAAAGATGGTTGGTGTACCAAATTTGGTTAATTAATCAAAAGTTAAATTTCCTATTCTTTTTTTTTTTTAAATAGGGCAACGAAAAATAATTAATTTGAGAGTGATGATATTATTGTTTTCTAAGATTTATTTTATAATCTACATGCATTATGAATCGTTGAATTAAGTACAAAATTAATTACTTAATTTAGATATATCGTGTATTATAAGATACAAAAGGATTAATGTCGTTGTGTTTGTGCTACTTTAACTACTTTATAGTTCATCAATTCCAACTTGTGGATTGAATGGAATTTATTGGTGAGGATTACCCTTGTGCTTTTTTTTTTCTTGCTTAGGTCCAATTGGTGGTTGAACAGTCAATTATTAAAGAAGAAGATAACACTATATTGTTGTTTTGTGTGTAATCATCTTTCTATTTATTTAATGATGATTTAATAATGAAGTGAATCATATAAGTTTAAGATTTTATTATTATTATTATTATTATTCAACAAGCAAGTAATATGGGACGCAAGCTTCAAAATAATTTTTTGGGTCTAATTAATGCATATCCAAATATACTAGTTCAGTGTGGTCTCCTTATGTTACAAGTTCTCCATCTCATGTTGATTGGGAGAGGGTTTTTAAGGTGTTTATAAAGTGCCCAATCGATTTTTTAAGAATGGATGTGGACCGATTACAAGTAATATCAAAATCAAGATCCTGTCGATGCTTAGAGGGAGAATTCGTGTGCCCAATATTAAACTTTTCAAAGAGGAACACACACCGAAGATGAGAAAAAATGTTACAAGTCTCCGATCCCACATTAATTGCGCAAAAGGTAGTCCACACTTCATGAGGATATCAGCTGATTGGGTGAGGATAATATTGTAAGTCCCGTTTCACATTGGTTGAGAAAAAGATCTTGACGTTTCTAAAGTAGGGTATCTCTCATTCATAGTAATCGATTTTTTAGGAATGAATGTAGACCCATGACACAATGATAATCTTGTTTCATATACTTTCACAAATCCTATAATTGGGCATCAATTCGCACAAAAAATCCTGTCATTTGGGCATCAACAGAGTACTGTTTTGAAACCATTTTAATTATCACGAGTCTAATCTATTTTAAAGGGAAAGGATATTAAGCTATAGAAGAACATTCGAACATGATTTTATTTACAAATGTGAGACATGGCCGTCATACTATTTTCAATACTTAAATTGATGAGAAGTCAGATAATTAAGTATCTAGCTAGTTAAAAATACAAAACATACTACTTACTTATTTGTGGATTTAATGTAAATGGCTCTTAAGTCCACAATAAATATTTAGAGTTATGAAGTGAGTTAAATTCAAATCCAACACAACCAAATAATAACTTTTTTTATCCTATTTAATTATTTAGGCTAGTTATATTTGCAACCCCTGATCGATGATCTGTTTACCAAATTATTCATGTTTTTTTTGGATAATTACACATACACTCACAGAAAACATTAACATCATTCCACAAGCTACATCTGCTTTTTGACCGTAAGACGTGGTTTCTGTAACTATGCAAAAAATAAGAATAGTTTGTGTAAACAGATCATAAATTAATAAGTGTAAATGTAATTAATTATCCATTATTATTTTCATAATATTAAAGATTCACTTCATTTTTTTCAAAGTTATTTTATCATTGTTATGGTGGGAAGTGGGAACACCAGAAAATGGGTGCAGATTGCAAAGAGTGAACGGAGTTCACTGCTTCCCCACGGTAAGACCCCATGTTCATCTTGATCTACCAAGATTTTAAATATTTAATTAATTTTTCTAAGTTTCCAATATAAAAGGTATAATTAATTCAAAGAACAATCATAATATGGTAATGGTCTGTCTGTGATATATCTCCCCCTCAAAGACCACATGACTTTTTTTATTTCGATTTTGGAATTGATAAAACTATTATTATTTTATTCTGTCAGTTTCTTTTTTCTCAAACAAGTATTCCGACAGTTGTTTATTATAAGAAATTTGATCATATAAATTATAATATTTGTAGCAAATTTTTTTATTCATATCTCGCAATAATATCTGAAAGTTTACATACTGATGGGGTAAATGAGATATATATAAATCAAAACATGTGTGAATGTAATAAAAAACTTGTTCACAAGTTATTATTATCGGATAAAAAGTAGTTATTTTATGATAAAAAAAAATTTAACCATATTATCAATAATTTATAGAAAATATTAAATGACGTGTAATTTAAAAAGTATATATATATGTATTGAGATAATTTTTTCGTTCAAAGCAACGAAATGTGTATAATTATAAACAGTTAATTCTCAAAGAGGGTGTTTCAAAAATCATTTTTTTGTGGGGTGGGAGTGGGGGGTGGGAATAAAAAAATTGTCATGGTTGTGACTTATTTATTTCCTTTTTTTATTTAAAAATAATAATAACAATAATAATAGTAACAGTAATAATAATTTTATTATTGTTATTATTAATTAATAGAAGTTTCTTTTTATGTGCATGTACAGTGGCCCGGCCCACAAAGTCGTGTGCACGACTCTACTTAATTTTGCTCCTTCTATTTAATTTACTTTTAATTTTTGGCGCATAATTTTCACTCCTTAAATAATAGAAACCTTTATTCATTTATTTAATTTTTAGATGTATTATTTCTTATGGAATTATTGCAATATATAGATCAATTAAATAATATAATAAGTTGTATTTATTAAACAAGAAAACGTTTTATCATCATCTCATGTTTATATCCGAATGAATTATTGGATACCCTAATTGAGACATATATTGAATTTGTTGACAACCAATTGTATTATACACCCATATTTGTAGTATCGACATTGGGATTGGATCTAAAAAATTGAAGCGGGCGTCAGACAGACGATAAATGATGCGATATTTCGACAATATCTTGGAGGACCAAAAGGCAGAGAAACAATCCAAATCTCAAAACACCACCAAAAAGTGTCCACATGGACCCCAGGAAGTGGGTAGTTGAGAGCACTGGCCAAACATGACTCCACCAAACACACCTTATTTACATCCAATTTATTCTTTCTGTATATAAACTTCATTATCTCTGCGTCTGTCTCTTTCTCTACCCCCCGTCTCCTTCACTCTCCCTCGGCTCCTCGGCCTCTCCTATGCTGATATCAGCAAGAAACAAGAGATTGTTTGGGTCAAGCTGAAAAAGGCAGAGAGAGTTGAGAGTGAAGGGCAAGAACAGAGAAGAGTTAGCTGAACTTATAGTCTATGCTGTGAAGCTCCATTCTTGGAATTGATTGAGCTGAGATACGAAAAAGAAGGGTGTTTGGATCTTTGGGTTTCTTGGAAAACTGCGTTGGAATATGGAACGTGGAGAGTGGAGCATCCATATTGAGGGTGGGAACAAGAGCATCCCCTGTTTCTTGATCTTCTGTAAAGAGAAAATGGATTTGGTCTCTGCGAAGAGTGTTGTGATAGAGTGGGTTATGGGCTCGACGGCTGACATTAAAGGGAAAATAGGGCCTGTTTGGGAGATAGTAAAGGGCTTTTTTGTTGTCCCATTGCTGAGGTTTGCTCTGTACATTTGCTTGGTATTGTCGTTCTTGTTGTTTGTTGAGTGGGTTCACATGATGTTTCTTGCTGCTCTTGCCAAGATATCCCGGAAAAGGCCGGGGAAAAGGTACAAATGGGAGCCCATGAAAGACGACTTGGAGAATGGCAGTGTTGATTTCCCCATGGTCCTTGTTCAGATACCTATTTACAATGAAATAGAGGTTAATTTTTTTTTAGTCTTTGTGTTTGGATTTGTTTTTACACACTCACAGACACAGACACAGACACACGGGTTTTGTGTGAGAAAAAATGGGACAATTTTGCTGAGGGGATTGCAGGTTTACAAGATCTCCATTGGCGCAGCGTGTAACCTTTCATGGCCTGCTGACAGGTTTGTGGTTCAAGTATTGGATGATTCCACTGACCTTGTAATCAAGGTATGTGTATTCCACAAATCTTACAGACTCTTTTAATCTTTTTCTACCCTCATTTTGATTATCAAGGATCTTTCTAATTTTCAACTTGGGATTTTGCTAAAACTATTCTTTCCTTCTGAGACGGGCTTGATTGTTCCACCCCATTCCAGCCTGTTGAATACTCATAGCTTGCCTTTAAAAAAAATGACATCTTTACGTGGTGTTAGCTTGTAAATCTTATTTTGAAGAGTATATCATGTAAATCACGTCTGCATATGCATATGCGTTTATATATATATATATATATATATACATATATATATATATATTATATATATATACATATATATATGTATGGACTATTTGTATTGTTTTTGTTTATTCTATATTCCAAAGTAGTGTAACATATGACATGGGTCTCATGACATAGTTGTCTGTTGGTCCTGTCATTAATAAACAAAGATTGCAGGATAAGATTGAGAAAGAATGTATGAAGTGGGCAAACGAAGGCATTGACATAAGATACCAAATTAGAGAAACAAGGGTGGGCTACAAGGCTGGAGCACTTAAAGAAGGTTTGAAACATGACTATGTCAAAGAATGTGAGTATGTGGCCATCTTTGATGCCGATTTCCAACCGGAACCAGACTTTCTCCGCCGAGCTATCCCTTTTCTCATACACAACCCAGGAATCGGGCTTGTACAGGCTCGCTGGAGGTTTGGTAAGCCAGTCGATCCTATCCACAACTACCCTCACTTTTTGCCTTGTTCAACATTTTTAACATGAGAATTTTACCAGACACAATTCTATTACCATACAGTTTCTTTATTTGTTCACAGCATTGCTACCGAACGATACGTTGTGAAATTACTACTATATATTAAGTACTTGGTTAGTTTTTTATTAAATCATTTGACTTAGTGGTTTCTTCATGTCATGCATGCTCTACAAAATTTAGGTGGTTTGGCAGTCTTTACAAAGAACTATAAGATAACGTTCGTCAGCGAATGTTGAATTGGCTTAGTAGGAAATTTAGTTGGCAAATTGAGATAAAACTAAAAATAGAAGCTCGAAAGCTATATAACAAGAAGAGAACATGAATGCTTTTGCACTACTGATATTGGGACAGTTGCTGAGGCTTTTTGTAATATTAGTCCTTATCAGTGGTTAATTTTTGCAGTGAATGCAGATGAATGCTTCTTGACAAGAATGCAAGAAATGTCTCTGGACTACCAGTTTGTGATTGAGCAAGAAGGAGGATCATCAATTCATTCCTTCTTCAGCTTTAACGGTAACTTCCATCTATCCACACAATTAGACAAAGCCGTTGATTGACATTCTAACTTGTAATATAAATCTATGACAATTCCAACTAGTAAGATTGTCATTCTAAGACTAATATGTTTTGGGATGATTTAGTGTAGAAAGGTAAAATAAAAGAGAGTGCCTATATACTTATTATTGATTATTCTTCCTCTATATATAGTGGTGGAATTAAAGATAACTACAACTTAATGGATAACAACCAAAGATACCTATCTAAAATAGATAACAAAAGATATGCACAAATGATAAATCCTGAATATTCTAACACTCTCCCTCAAGTTGGACATGAGATCTTGATTGTAATGTTCAACTTGGACAAAAGAAGTGAAAACTTGGACAGACAGTTGTAGGTGTAAAACACCAGTAGAAAGGCATTTAGCCCATAGAAGACAGCTAGTTTAGGTGTAGAACAACATCAGTAGAGGCTTGGTGGAGCCAGTGTAGACAGTGGGAGGAAATAACAAACCCGAGGATAACACCTCAGTTCAAAAGACCAATCAGCAGTTTATCGAGGGGCAAATAAAAAGTCAATAACAGAGAAGGGATTGCCAAGGCCAAGTCTGAAGCTGTCGAGTAGAAGCTTCTAGCTACGTGATTGAAGGAACAAAGGGAAAGGCGGAGCGAGAGCTTGGCCAAGAAGAGGTCTAGGCTCTCTGCGGCTTCGAAGCCATCAGTTGGTTGGCGGCCCGAGCGCGGCAGCGGTGACAAAGGCGCTGGAGCAGCGCCGGCGGTGCGAACAGAGGCGCGGCGGCGCTAGTGGAGAGGCGCCTGAGCGCAAGCAGATGTACCGCGCCAGAGCGGCGCGGCGCGGCGGAGCGAGGGAGTAAGGTGGGGTCAGCGGGTGGGTGATTAGGGTTTCACCTAATTAGGGTTAATTTTTTTTTTTTTTTTTAAACCTGCTCTAATACCATGTAGAAAGGTAAAATAAAAGAGTGCCTATATACTTATTATTGATTATTCCACCTCTATATATAGTGGTGGAATTAAAGATAACTACAACTTAATGGATAACAACCAAAGATATCTATCTAAAATAGATAACAAAAGATATGCACAAATGATAAATCCTGAATATTCTAACATTTAGTTTCTTTTAGTAATTATCTCAGTTTATCTAGGTACTATATTGATTTTTGCCGTCGGCCTTTTTAGACTAATCAGTTAAATTAGCAATAACAAACTACCACTGTCTCAGGAAGTGGTGGAATATGGAGAATAGCTGCAATCGATGGGGCAGGAGGCTGGAATGATCGAACCACTGTAGAGGACATGGATCTTGCTGTTCGAGCTGGACTCAAGGGCTGGAAGTTTGTGTTCTTAGGAGACATTGAGGTACGTTCAAGATTAAAGGTTCTTGCCTGTTTACTTACTGAGAATTTGAGGCTTTTCATGACAGATGTTTTGCGTCTCCAACAGGTGAAAAGTGAACTTCCAAGTACTTTCAAGGCCTTCCGCTCTCAGCAGCACCGCTGGTCCTGTGGTCCAGCCAACTTATTCAGGAAGATGGTGACGGAAATTGCCAAAAACAAGGTTTGCTTGGTGCTAAGTTTAGCTTAACAATCTGAGGAAAATAGCTGAGAAATTCTCAACACAGTTGTCTGTGTTGGCAGGAAGTGTCCATCTGGACGAAGTTCTATATAATATATCATTTCTTCTTTATACGGAAGATTGTGGGCACTATGTTCACTTTCTTCTTTTTACTGTATGGTGCTGCCATTGGTGAGTCTGATGCCTGAAGTTGATGTTCCCAAATGGGGAGCCATTGTGGCTACTTTTATTATCGCCACCATAAACACAGTCGCCGCAACTCCAAGGTCTAGTGCCACATTAATGCTTAGTAGAAGCTAACATTTTTCCTGTCTAAATCTTGAATCTTGATATTTATCAGTATGACTGTGATGGTACGAGAATTTTTTGACAAATTTACAGGTCGTTCCATTTGGCTGTTCTTTGGGTGCTTTTTGAGAACATAATGTCGTTCCATAAGATGAAAGCTTTGTTCGTCGGCCTGTTTGAGGCCAAGAGGGCCAACGAATGGGTCGTCACTGAAAAATTCGGAGATGCCCTCAAGAACAAGTCCAATGCTGAATCAACCACGCCAAAGGAGCCCCAAAGACTCAACCGTCTCAGAGAGAGGTGCATTTTCACTACTAGTCTCTGATCTTACCTCCTGAGGTTTGGACATATAACAAAAAGATCTCGCACTGCACTTCCTATTGTTATGAGATTTCAGGGTGTATTCTTCTAAGTCGAGATATGTTGAAACCTTAGTAGGGGTCTGTGTAATAATCTCTGTTTTGTTAATGATGACTTAACCTGACAACTATACAATGTTTTTGATTCTCCAGAATACTACTACAGGAGTTGACAATCGCGTGTTCCTTTTCGCCTGTGGATGCTATGGTATCTTCTACGGACCAGACCATTATTACATCTACCTCTTTCCTCAAGCCATCTTCTTTGCAATAGCAGGATTTGGCTTGTTTGGCACGATACTCCCAAGTTCTTGACACAACTAGCAGCAGCACTACACATTCTTGCATCATCCTTAGTTATCACTAGCCCATAATGTAACTTCAGACTACTAGGACTAACTCAAGACTGCTGACAGTAGATAATGGTCCAGGTATTTTGTGTCTCGACCAATTGTTAGTTAAAATACTTTGTTTTTGTTCGTAGGTTTGGAGAGAAAACATTGAATAACATAGTCCTTAACCCCTGCTGCTGGGATTCATGATTGTAATGCCAACAATGATCTGAGCATTCCTGTAAGAATGCAGACCTTATTGCGAAGCATTCTTTTGTAACATGTGATTGTGGATATTGTTCCAACAGATTTTTCCCTGTAACTGATTTAAAGAGTTGAATTTCTGCCACATTTTAGCATCATTTTGAAGAACCAAGAGGGTTATTCTTGCATTTGCATTGTTCAATTTACACCCCTGATGTAGCAATTGTGAATATTCCATGTGAAACTGTCAATAAAAAGTATTGATTTAAAGAATAATTACAGTATTTGGATTTATAATTTCATGATTAAGTCATGTAAACATTGTTGCTGAATTTCAAAATGAACCTCATTGTTATGTTACGAATACCACTAAGTGATCAATAAATAGATCTTGAGGTCCAAAGGATACTGGAACACTCGTATACGAGCATTTCAGTCCAAAAATCTAAAATCAAGACCTTGGAAAGGAGAATACGAGGTTAGCTGGATAAGAATACAAAAGTCAAAGAGAAGAGCAAAAAGTACGAGGCCTATAATAAATATTGCTTTCGAGGTCTGAGAAGAAAGAGGACGACAAGTAGATAAAAAGCCTGAGAAGAATACGAGGTAATGAAGGGAACTTGGAAGCATTGTGAAGAAAGGATACGAGGCATTACTCATCACCCGTTGGAATCCCATAAGTGAAACGTAAAACAAATAGTTGGCATTCATGTACCAAGAAGAACCGTAATCTACAAGCCCATCTCCTAACTATGGCCACCACTTGTAAGATGGCAGAGAATCTTCAACACCAGTGCTCCAAGGGAGATGAATCCAGGACAAATCCTTCTATAAAAAAACCTCCTCCATCTCAACTCCAGAGATCATTCTACTTGATGGTAAACAATTCATACCACATCAGTGGCAATTCTTTTCTGCATTATTTTGAATTTTCTATTTAATTTTCTACATACACATCATTCCATCAAGACCAAAATTAAAACAGAATGCCAACATACTTAAATGTTTAAAAATATAAAATAAGAATGAAATGAAAATCTCCTAATTCTCGAAAAACATAAATCTCATTTCAATCAAATTCATTCCATCTCAATTTTGTTTTTCCATTTAAATGAATAAGAAGAAATAAAATTACAGAGAATCACAGCCTGAAATCGCTCTCTGCCGACAGTTGAGATCGATTTGAGTGTAAAATAATTTATGTTTAAAATAATAATGGGAGTATAATTTTTGTGGCAGAGGTCTGGGAAGGAATTAATGCCCCACTTGGAGTTGGAGTACTTCTCTCATCTCTACTCTGTGTGCTGTGCTGTTCTCTGCAATTTCTTCTCTTTCTCCAATGCTGCTTCAATTATTCAGTTTCCCTTCCCTCCACTTATATTATTTATATAAATTGATATTAAACATTTATTTATTTATTAATAAATAAAAAGAAGAGTTGCAACTATGAAGACTTTGATGGCCCACTATGCTACAATCAGAGTCTTATTCTTATACACCATCTCAAATATATCAAATATTTCAACAATTAATATAAAAATATATTAAGCATAAAGTTTATAGAAGTTAGTAGCAGTTCATCAAATCAATTGCAACCAGTTCATAAAATACAAATATATATATATATATATATATATATATATATAAAGATTAGGGAGCGTGTGTGTATGTGAATACGTACATGAACACACCCCTATGTGTCTTAGGGAGGACTACATGCATGGGTATCTTTAAATCCTTTGCGATTTAAATAAAAAAAATACTTTTAAATATGGACATGATGTATTGATACAAGGTATCTTTGAACTACCATCTAAGTGGCACTCTAATATAGATTTGTAATAATTTTGCATGTGCCGTATGAAAGACGATGGTCTCCCTACTTACTCAAGTAGTCTTTATTTTTCGTAACATTGTACGTATAGAAAAGAAAAAGAAAAAAGAGAGAGAGAGGAAAATAAAAATAAAAATAAATTCACATTGTACGTATAGAAAATTATGATTGGTGAAGTGGGCATTTCAAGAAAAGAAAATAGGAGAGGGCATGTGGTTAGCATATGCTCTTCCAGCATATCCAACATGAATGCTAGATGTCCTCACGTGCCCTAAACCTCCATATGCAATCTTGCTCACTCCCATCACCTACAATAACCCATATCTTTGATCCAATCCAAATCTACACTTTCCTCTATTTATATAAAATTTGATTCTAAACCCCCCCCCCCCCCCCCTCATTTTTAATCAATTAAAAGAAATATTCCATAAGTACCCACATTTATTGATCTTTTTTTCTTTTTATTTTTCTCGTATAATAAGTAACACAAATATATTTTTAATCGATTATCGTCTAGTTGAAGGGGTTAGAAGGTGCAATTGTGGGGTTAGTTTTTTGCGATTTTCGAAAGATCACAGTCCTATATTTTGTTAAATTCTATAGATTCGCACAAAGAGTGGTTGTCTGAAAATTCAGAATCTTGAGACTCATCAAGAATTTTCATTACTATATAAAAAAAAAAAGAAGGAGAAGTTTAAGTGCTTTTATAGCTTCCTTGGAAATACTAACTCCACATTCTATTTTAATAAATTGAATAATATATCGATCATTGTTCTATAAATCTCAAAATTAAAGAGTCACAAGCCGAATGGTCATTTATTTTCCTGAACCTTGTGCCAATCCATTTAAGACCTTCGACATCTTTTTTCTTTAAAAATAATAATAAATAGCTAAATTGTTTTGGATAAAAACACAATTGAAGTTGATTTATCAAAAATTGCAAAAGTGACGTACTTGTAGTAAGTATCACATCACTGTTATCTCCTTAATTTCTTGTCTAGATCTTCCGCATTTCCGGGTGATATAAATGGTTAATTACGTATACATATTTCATATAATAATAATAATAATAATAATAATAATAATAATAATATAAATAATTAATGTATGGAGCGGAAATATCAAATCGAAATAATTTTTTTTTTTTCAAAAGTATTGAAAATGAATGTACTAATTATAATTACCAGACACACATTCCCAGGCAATCATACATGTGTTTTTGACCCAACCAAATTATAAAATTCTGCAAAAATTAAGGATGGATGCAGGTTTAGGTATCCCTTCCCTTGATTGATAGATAGCTAGGTAGGTCTGGCCCTGGAACTCTTCACTCTGAGACTGAGACAGTGGGCGAGCTGCTTCCATGTTTTTTTATGTTGTCTCATGAAAAACCTCTTCCTACAATTAATTAATTACTATGTCGTGAGCTGTCCATGTTCCGGAACATAGAATACTTGAACCGAATATACTCTCTTTTTGTTTGCAATAAGTCGTTAGGTGACCGACGATCCACGACTCCACTCGAGTTAGCTCGCCACTTCGGTTCAATTCATTTATTTTGTGCTCGAAATTACCATATACTTTACTACTGCTGAAATTTTTAAACATGAAACAATATTTGAAAAAAATATAAAAAGAAAATCAGTAGATAAAAATAAATAATTCATAGTGAATATTAGTGCATAAAAGTATTTTTTATAAATACATAAAATTAAAATTCATAATTCAAAAATGCATTTGGACCATCTCAACATAAAAACTTGGGTGAAAACCTAATTAAGACTACTAGAATGAGCTCATTGTTATAAATATATTAAAATAGTGGGTGTTAATTTTTTAAACAACGATGAAGTATTTGTAATTATGTCAAATCATATGAGATGCGGCTGTAATTTACCCTAACATATATATATATATATATATATATATATATATATGTGATTGATACATATTTTTCATTTTGATAATCAAAAGATATGATTAAATTAAATTATATACCATGTTTACAAATTTTATCCTAAGATATGTTCTCATTTGGGGCTTGCTTGATCATCATAAAAGATTACAAGAATAATAATATATTCAGGCCATCTTTACTTTGGGTGATTAGCTATTATACCCTTTATTTTTTGTTTACTTCATTTTTTATTAGTTTGTGATTAGTTAAGCATTATATAATTTTTCATGATAGTAATCACAATTAATATATCCTACTTTAATCACATCACTCAAAGTAAATGTGGCCTCAAGTAAATTATACAAAATGAAATAACCCTATAATCATTAGTAAAGAAGAAATCCAAGTCCCATGAAGAAAAGTAGCATCTTTGATGCATGCGAAGTTGAAGTAATACATATCTATTTTGGACCAAACAAATCCTAAAATCTTTCAATAACAGAGAGATCATTATTACAATACATGATGTTCCGTGTTGCATATTTTTGGAAAATCCTTTTCCTACTATTGACTTCATTTTTTTTTTTTTAAGCCAAAAAAATGCTAAATATTTAGTTTATTTTCTTTGGAATATCATTGCTCTTTTTGTACTTCAAGTGGGGTATTTTTAATTTATTTAGGACTAGAAAGTGTAATTAATTTGCACCTAATAAATTATTACTTTTTATTATTATTTTTGAAATGATAAGTACATAATTACATTATAATAATAAATTGAATTATATATGTGTCGATTTGATTAATATATCAATATGATTATAAATAATAAGATAAATTATAATAAACTTAAATAAATACCCACACATAGGATCTCAAATCCATGACCTAATAAACTATTATTGAGACTATTGTTTAATACTATTTATAGTTCAATTATCCAAAAAGTATTTATTTCTAAAAATGATCTGCAAAAACATCCTAATTATTATTATTATCTTTAGTTTTTGGAGACCAAAAGTTGTCCGCTAATGAAGCCATAGCCTAAGTTTATAGATACTAATTATGGCTTAATCATAATTAACAATTTACGACAATGATTGCTTGTCCTTTTCTCTAAAATCTATTCTATTAAGGGATAATTATACTCCCTCCTTCGATTTTGTGTAATTATACGTAAATTCATTATAGTTTGAAAAATTATATCTAGTACTCATGAGGTTTGTTTTATATAACAATAAATTTATAGTCAAAGTTAAATTAATTATTATTAAAAATAAATCAAAAAAAATTATATTAACCCTTAATTGATTTATTATATTTTTACAAGTTAAATATTTTTTATGACCAAATGGCCCTCATACGTCTTCACGCGTTAATGTATTTGAGGACGCATATCTTCACCGTTATAAGGGTAATTTAGTCTGAAAAAATTTTATTTAGCAGCAAATAAGTCAAGTCAAAGGGTTAATATATATAATTTTTTTTGTTAATCATCAGTAAATTCTGTGAATGTTTGACGAATGGAGGGACTTATTGCTAAATGTAGGCAAACTTCAGGGGTGCTAGGTATAATTTCTCAAACCACAAGAGTCTGCGTGTAATTACACCAAACCTCAAGGAAGGGGAGTGTAATTATCCCTTCTATTTATTAATAATACTAATATTTTTAAATTTATCTCCAATTTTTGGTTTCCACATATATAACTTTACTTCATGTTCAGTATATTATTATTTTAATTATCACAAATATAATGCTTAGGATTTTAGGAAACTCAATTTTTAGTATATAAAAAAAAAGGATTAATAAAATATTTATAATTTTATATTATGAAAAATTAATGATGCGTGTCGAGTGTGCGACCGACACTACCTCTATATATATTAACTAAGGAAAAAAAAATTAAAAATAAATTGGAATCAGCAAATTAAGGGGACAGA
The DNA here is from genome assembly GCA_034509725.1 of Sesamum angolense. Classification (NCBI taxonomy): domain Eukaryota; kingdom Viridiplantae; phylum Streptophyta; class Magnoliopsida; order Lamiales; family Pedaliaceae; genus Sesamum; species Sesamum angolense. Next base: position 19,524,908 of record JACGWL010000002.1, read on the forward strand.
AGCGACTGAAGAAAGAGGGTTTTGAAGAGTTCTATGCGCCAACAGCAAATCGGCGCAATTTCCTGCGCCGCACTCTCACCCTATTTACTTTTGACCATATTGGCGCAAAACTTTAAGAAAATCAAAATATAGGGGCAAAAATTGTCTTTCGAAAATAAATATTACTTACATACATATATACATATATATTTTTTTTTTTATTGAAATTTAATAAATTATTTTCACGTATTTTCTCTTAGGGTAAAAATGAGAACTTTTTTTGGTTGAATTGTGAACTCAAAATTCTAGATCAACTAAAAATACAATGACCATATTCTAAGAGCCCCGTATTACTAGTATAGACTTTCTAATATTAATATCAAGACAAAATTACATTTTCAATCCCATATGACAGAGGATTCAACACTTTTAGTTATTGCTTTACGAATTTTTAAGATAAGTTAACATTAAGAAAACTCAATAAATTTCTTAAAAAAATTAGATGGCCGTCATTGTTGTCTATAATTTCGCCCTTAACATCAACAACAGTTGTAATAAATTATTATTTTTAAACAAATTTTTTGTTAATTAAATTAAATTTAGATGGATTCTGTTGTTATAATTTTGATTTAAATTAAATATTGATATAATTTTTTTACTGGATCTTGTTTGAACTATTAAAATTGAATATTAAAATATTAGAGATCGCCATACTCACTATAAACGTAACTTGAATTTCAAAATAATTACCAAACACGGCCGTAGTCCCGTTTGTTTCATGCCCTTTTTTCTTTGCTTGTACATCACATGAAAATTGCCATAACTCCCAACTTTTTATAGTTGGATTATTTCACATAGTTCTCTCTCTTTTTTTTTTTTTTGAAAAAGAATTACATCAACAATTCTAAATCAACCAACAAATTTAAAGTAAATAGAGAAACAACATACTATTATTAAAAATAGATTAAATATCTATATTCGTAGAATTCAAACTCATAACCTCTTGATCGCGAGATTAATTTCTTCACATAATTCAAGTGCATCATATATTTTGGAGGGTGTTTGACTAAGTTTATTTAGAAAATTCTGTATACTCGTATATTTTATAAGATTTTTTAGAGAACTTATAAAGTATTGGAATTTATCTTAAAATATGATTCAAAAGTATTTGGATAGAATAAGATCGTGAAATTTACAAAATGTTAATAATGGCAATATTAAAATTACAACAATTTATTAATATTTTTTGAAGTTATGAAGTTTTTTTTTTTCCCAAGGGGCTTTTATAAAAAATTTATGTTAAAATTTTTATTAAACACTTTACAACATACTACAAGTTATTAAACATCTTATAAAATTTTCTAATGAACTTATAAATTCAGCCAAACACTCTCTTATTAATAAAATGTCGTGGTTTGGATCCTATTTATATGGATTTTTCTATTCTGATATAGCTCCTAATTAAATCATGTGTCTATTTTGAGGTACTCATAATGTTGCGTTCAGTTTAAAGGCGTTTATTTTGTTGACAAATCTTAATATATTGATGGACAATATAACATTTAGCAGATCTCGTAACCCTATTCGTCCGAAAATCCTGCACTAATGTTTGAGTCCCATTTAATGAATGGTGTGGAGTCTGTGGACATCTTAGGACTAACGAATCTTGAAATTAATAAAGTATTTTTATATATTGATATATTAAATACAGTAATTTATTTATTTTCCAAAATAAAAAGGTGGCCCGTAGAGAAATTCCAAGTGGCAATCAATATAGGCTGCACAAAATCAATTGAAACCATGGAACAGGCCAAAAAGCCTCCACTAAAGTTGCCTGTTATTTCAGTTCATCAATCTACAATCATACAATGCCACATTGTTGGATAACTCCCTTTTTGGCATGGCACAACTTCAATAATTGTTCATCACAACCGCCGTTGCCGGAGTCCGGCAACAATCTCCGGTCCACCAGAACTTTGCCCGTCCTCGATCATTCAGCTTGTCTTCCGTAAGCATATGACGTGTCTGGTGAAATAATTGTTGAACTATCCACAAATTACGCTTTATTAAAGTCTCAATAATCAATATTCAAAAATTTAAGTGCGAACATTACTAGTTATAATACTTATGCCTTAATCTAAGTACCTTCAAAGTATGATTAATATTGAATCATTTATACTAGAAAATAATGATAATTTATAAAAAAGCTCTATTTAAATAACAAAATATTCGAACGGTTTAAAAACACGAGTCACTATTCGTGAGGTTTATTTAATTATTATCTTTCATAAAAGCCCAAAGAGTGAGCAAAAGTTTTAAGAGGGTGTTTGGCTATATTTATTTGAACATAAACATTACCTTTATAAGATGTTTTAGACTTTACAGATAATCAAATTTATTTTAAAAATAAGTTTTTAAAGTTTTTAGATAAATCAAATTGTGTTTTATGTTGTTAGTAGAGTGAAATTAATATATATATTTTTATTTAATGAAAATAACGGTTATATATTTTTATTAATTTATAATTGTTAGTAGCATCATATCAAAGTATTATAGAAAATATTATAAGTTAATGCTATTTGTTTTTTTTATATGTATGTAAATATATATAAAAAATATATAATGCTTGAGATTATGATGTTAGTAAAAAATATTTTGAATGAGAATGCGTGTAGATAATATATACTTTCAATTGTATCACACTGTTATAGAAACTGAAAACTAAACGTAAAATAAAAAAACCAAACATGGCCTTATTACAAGGTGAGGCGGACACCCTCAGAATACTGACTATAAAACTTGTTGATCCACCCTCACTCACTCCACATTACATTTTTTTGGAAGAGGCCTCAATTCCTCTCTTTTCTCTCTTCTGTCTCTCTCCTCTGCTCACAGTGCCGCAATACTTCTCTGTCTCTCTTCTATTCTAATTCTAATGCAATAGAAAGAAACACGAAGAAGTATTGCGCAGGCCCATAAGACACAGGCAGAGGTTGGGGATGCAGTAGATCTAATCTACTTTCCCTCTACCGCGGAATCGGGGGCAAATCGGGCTTCTCTGGGAGCTAATCAAGGCCCCATTGATAGTCCCATTGCTGAAGGTTGCTGTGTTCATTTGCTTGGCTATGTCGATAATGGTGTTCGTGGAGAGGCTTTACATGGGAATCGTCATTATTCTTGTGAAGCTGTTCTGGAAAAAGCCGGAGAAGAGGTATAAATGGGAGCCCATGAATGATGATTTGGAGATGGGGAGCGAGACTTTTCCCAAGGTTCTTGTTCAGATCCCCATGTTCAACGAGAAAGAGGTTTGTTCTTGTTGAATTTCCTTCTTCTTTTTGCACGCACGGGTATGTGTGAGAAGAAATGGTCTGATGGGGGTTGTTTTGTTATGGGTCGGTTGTAGGTTTACAAGATCTCCATCGGTGCAGCGTGCAATCTCGCTTGGCCTTCTGATAGGCTGGTGATTCAGGTGCTGGATGATTCCACAGACCTTCTCGTCAAGGTACATTGTACATTTTTATGTAGATTGTTTATAGATATGAGAAATCTAACTATCGTTTCTTACATGAAAGAAGTATTCTACAAATGGTCATGAAATTCGGTTCCATTTTAACATCACGTCTACAATTGCTCAATTACCCATATTGTGAATCTAACATGTAATAGTACAAATCGGTCTGAATGGACCCTGCAATCCGTCCATTCACGATCATTGGATTATAAGGACGACGGTGTAAAGCAGCTATAGCCCGCCCTTACCTAAATTCACACCTATTCCTACACATATCTAACAAAAATCGGACATCTTTTGACACTTTTAATAACATCTACACTCAATGATGCATAATTAATTCTAACGGACACCGCATTCATTATAATTGTCCAAATTTTAATCCATTGAATTCCTCCCTTGATTTTGCATATTAATAATAGCATGCATTAATGGTTTTAGGACATGGTTGAGAGAGAATGCATCAGGTGGGCAAGCAAAGGCATTAACATTAGGTACCAAATTAGACAGAGCAGAGGAGGCTACAAGGCTGGGGCTCTTAAGGAAGGCTTGACACACGACTATGTCAAAGACTGCGAGTACGTTGTCATCTTCGATGCCGACTTCCGGCCCGAACCTGACTTCCTCCGCCGGGCCGTCCCGTTCCTCATCCATAACCCGGATATCGCCCTCGTACAGGCTCGTTGGAGGTTTGGTAAGCCTTAATTTCTTAACCATGGTTACAATTTACATGTTTTGGCAACTTCATTACATATGAATTGGTTATAAAAATGTCACGTCAGAATAATATAGATTTCGCGAACGCTAATTGATTGATATTTTTAAACATTAAAGAAAAACTTGGGAAATTATAATTTTGTATAGGGTGAGAGGAGAAGTGTCGGTGGCTTAGTGTATACTGTAGTGTGCTCCTCTTTTCCAAGAGAGTAGATAGTGAGAGTGAGGAGGTGCATAAATTTATTAGAGTAGTAGGGTTCACAATATTCTGGTGGTTTGCCCTTTTTTTCTGTGGTTGCTTCTCGGAGAGATTTGCTGCGCGCGCAACGGGCCACCTGGGCCCCAATCAGACGCTATTACCCACGCCATGGGACCATCTACACCCACACTCTCTTCTAATTAATCACCACACATCACGGCGTTACCATTACCTCCCAACAAATCAAATTTATTAATTGAAAAATTATTATTAATTATTGTAGCTTGATTTGATATAAATGCACACATAAATATACTTTTTGTAATTTAGTAATCGAGTGTTCGAGGGTGTTTAGGTCAATTTGTAAATTTTCTTAAATATCTCATAAGATATTGTCAACTGTCAAGCATTTGATAATTAGTTTCTTTAAAAGTTAATTTATAAAATTATGAAATAAATCATTATGAACTTATAATTTTTTTAAAAACATTAAGAAGGGATTTCCACATTATTTTCAAAAATGTTATTAAGTTACTGAAATTTTCTTGAAATGAATTATAATTGGTTTTTGTATGCCCTGAATATAAAAAAGCATCTAAAAATTGTAATGTAAGAGCAAAATAGAAGCGGGGTAGATTCGTCATTTCCCGCCCAACTAGACAAAACAGCAGTTAAAGGTCAAATGGACAGCTTTGGCAGCGGGAGGGCAGAGTTGTAATTAAAGTAAAGCACGTGGCATTATGCTCTGCTCAGTAGGCCACAGACACCATTGGTGGAGCCGCAGACACACTGCTTACTTTCTTTGACTCAGTTTAGGAACAGTGTCAACGCCACCGACAACTTATGGTAATAAACCAACTTTCACAAAAATGGAATAGAAGAATCTAGGTGGTGGTGGTGGTGGTAATTCCAGCTTGTTACGTATGACCTGGCACTTCTTTAGCTGTCCATCCACGTGGTGTCAGAAAAGTAACAGCTCTCTCCCCCATCCACCCCCTCCACGTGGGATTAGCATGCACCCATGGATCAAATTGTACAATACCTTCACAAATTTGTACGAAAACTGCATCTTTTAGAGTTGGAGAAAACATATATTTATGGGAAAAAAGAAAAAAAAAATTGGGAGGTGGCTTTTATTTTGTATTTATTGTTTAACAGATATCGAGAATAATTGATGGGGAAAATGAGATATTTGGTTGAAATATTTGCAGTGAATGCGGATGAATGCTTGTTGACAAGAATGCAGGAGATGTCATTGGACTACCATTTTACAGTTGAGCAAGAAGTGGGATCAGCCACTCATGCCTTCTTTGGCTTCAATGGTAACTCAACTTAATTACATGAATAATTGTGATTGTTTTGAATATCTGAATATGACTGACAATATGTCTTACGTGCACGACTTGTCGCCATTTTCAGGAACCGGTGGACTATGGAGAATTGCTGCGATAAATGACGCTGGAGGGTGGAAAGATAGAACAACGGTCGAGGACATGGACCTTGCCGTTCGGGCTGGTCTCAAGGGCTGGAAATTCCTCTACTTGGGAGACCTTCAGGTGAACTTCAAGATTCTGCATAATGCCTTTCTTTTCCGTACAAGTTAATTGCAATGACATCCTCTAAAAGTTAGTGTAACCACCAGGTGAAAAGCGAACTTCCCAGTACATTCAAGGCATTCCGGTTCCAGCAGCACCGGTGGTCCTGCGGCCCAGCCAATTTGTTCAGGAAAATGGTGATGGAAATTGCAATGAACAAGGTTCGTCTAAGGATATTCATCGCTTCAAGAAATGCAACTCTAATTTTATCGAACTTGAAGTAAACCGAATCCTTTTTTCTATGCTTTTGCAGAAAGTGACGCTCTATAAGAAATTTTATGTCATCTACAGCTTCTTCATCGTCCGAAAGCTCGTAGCCCACATGTTTACTTTCTTCTTTTACTGTGTGGTCCTGCCTTTGGCAATTCTTGTCCCGGAAAGAAGTTCCCAAATGGGGATCCATCTACCTTCCTTGCATCATTACAGCACTTAACTCTGTTGGAACTCCAAGGTATAGCTGTTAAACCACTATTTTTTTACTTCATTTTCTTTGTAAATTTTAAGGTTAGTTACAATGGCCTTGTCTGAAAGTTGGCTTAACAACAGGTGATATCTGTTATTTGAGATTACAAAAATCATCCCCTTCTGAATTTTGTGTGCTAAAGAAAACTGTATAATTTGGAAGCAAAAGTTTTAGTAATTTCAAGATAGTGTGTGAGATTTTATTGATTAGAAGCGAATTTTTCAGGTCATGGTATCTGTTGTTCTACTGGGTACTTTTCGAGAACGTGATGTCGTTCCACAGGACCAAGGCAACATTCATCGGCCTGCTGGAGGCTAAGAGAGTCAACGAATGGGTTGTCACTGAAAAACTTGGAGATGCTCTCAAGAACAAGTCTGATAACAAGGTTCCTGCAAAGAAGAGATCCATCTCTATGATTCTTGGAGACAGGTAAACCTTCCTTCTACTGCTGCTTGACACTGTTTCTTTGATGCTGCAGTGGAACTAAGATGACGTTCGAGCGAGTTTATGAGATGTTATAAAGTGTTTATTAGATTTTTCGATAAGTTAACTTACATTATCTAAAGAATTAAGACGTTAGGAACTTATAAGCTATTAAAAAACAAAATAAGCAATTTCCAACTTATTAGCTGAACTCTTAAATAACTTATTTTTAGAATCCGTCAACATCTTATAAGCTTTAAAAAAGTTTTATTGATCTTTTTAAATAAGTTCAACCAAACATGGACGGAAGCTTAAGCAGTCTCTATTCTCACAGGATTCAGGTACACGAGCTCGGATTCGCAATGTTTCTCTTCATCTGTGGATGCTACGACTTCCTCTATGGAAAGAACAAGTATTTCGTATACCTCTTTCTCCAAGTTATCACCTTCACAATCACGGGACTCGGCTATGTCGGCACAATAGTTCCCAGCTCTTAGGAACAGCAGCAACAGCAGAAGCATTTATTTGTAATCTGCACATAACCATGTACACAAGATCGATTTGTTTAGCTAAAAAACCATTCATCTTGTAGAACAGAAACCAGAAGGGCTTCGATCCGCCTGAAATTTCTTGCCGACTGCCAGCAAAAGATGAGCAGAAAGCACAGAGAATCAAGTTGATGCTGTTGCACCAGCATGTTATACAGTCAAGAAAAAGTGTGGAAGGCGCATGAGTATTCATAAATAGTATTAGAGTTAGGCTAATAATGTTGTTTTAAGTTAATAGTTTTCTGGTAGTTGTGTTGACGCTACACTGTATTTGATTTTGTTAAGTAATGTTATTCTTTTTGAGGCTTCACGTCTTCAATTTTGTCATTGTTTTCTTCATTTGTAGAGAGACTCCCAACTCTTCATTTTGAGTCATCTGCTTTTGTGTATGAGAAATATGTTGGAATAGGAGTGGAGTGAATTATTTATAGGATGGGAATGGGAGGGATATAAGATAAATTAATAAATTTTGGTTAAACTCAAATTATCTTTTTAGGAAAAATACTTGTAATAAATATATTATAATTAAGAGCTAGCATTTATATCTTGACCAATATTATTAGGGAAATGTTTTTTGTTATCTTTTACACTTTAGGGGGTCAATCACAATGCACCTATTGAGTGATAGTAATATAATAATAATAAAGTGAAAGTGAAAAAGAATAATATTGATTTAATGGGATGGGATATATAGTTTGGTTTAAAGAAAGTGATATTTTAATACTAAGGCTTCCTTTACTTCTTTGGATGGGATTAAGGAGGATAGATAATATAATGATTAATATTGGGATAGTTTAAAGGTTGATAATTTAATATCTTATTTACTTTGTATGAATTATTTGATGATTATTGTGTGATTAATTTATTTTTATAATTGTTATAAAGAATATGTAATTGACAAAAAAATTGACCATAACAAAACAAAAACATCACATATACATATCATAAAAATAAAAAATATTTAATAATACTTAAACTTTTTATACATACATCTTATATCTATATCATTTTCCCAATCACCACTATATTGATCTTCATAAAAAATCAAATTTATTAATATATAGTAATGTAAAATAAGTATCTGATAACAATATTAATTTAAAATATATATAATATAATCACATCAAATTTATATCTAATTTGTACAAATTATTATAAATTCTTAGCATAAAAAATTATTTTAAAATTTATGTATTTATTATTTGATTCTATAATATGATGTGTACTAAATATTTATTAAATTATTAATTTAAAATTTAAAATAATTTTTTAAAGGTATTAAAAAATATAACTAATTATTTAAATAAATAATTATTTAAATTAAATTAAATTATTTATAAGTAACTATACAAGAAAAAAACCCACTAAACGTTGGGCATAAAAAATTAATACCCAGTTGTGGGCCTTCCTGATAAATTAATTCCACCATATGGGCTAGGATGACAATCAAGCAACAATCAAGAATTGTACCGGGCCATTTGTATTTATACCGGGCTTCACAAAAAGAAAGTAAAACACAAAATAAGTCCAGATTAAAAGGGATATCATCAATAATCAGCCCAAGTAAATGGGCCCTAAGAGTTTAAGCATAAAATGGCTAATATATTTTCTTTTCATTCAAGTGTTGCTATTTCCAATGAGAGAAAAAAGGGGCAACCCCACATGCTTATCATTTTTCATTAAAATCTTTTATTTATTTATAATATTGAAAAATTAAAAATTATGCATCACACATAATGTGTATTTATTTTACTAGTTTTATAAAAAAAATATATATATATATAATGATCAATATATTTGGGGAGTTTCTGAGGAATTAATCCCCTTGTACACGTATTAAATGAAAACAATACAACAAAACACAAAAATCATTACAATTTTGAGAGAAAATGTGAATTCTTTTTAAAAATAATGTTTATTGATGTAAATATTTTATATTCAGATGGGCCTTTTATTTCAAAAATTTGACTTAATATGGAAGGAGTAGTGACTAGTGTGCAAAGAAAGAAAGAGAATTTAAGAAAACACGAGGGGTCAATTTGATATTTATCCAAAATAATTGAGACAAGAAAATAATCATAACATATACATACATATGCTGCAAAAGCCCTTTACCCCATAAACCCTAAAACACCTCTGGTTATTAAGAAAAACTCTTAGGCAGACTGATAAATCTACTCGCCAATCGACATCTTCTCCAATCTACTCGGTGTGCAACTTATCATCGCCATTCGCTCAGCACAGACCGTTTACAGCCGTGGAATACGGTGTTAAAACTCAGGGCATATGGCGGAGGCTACGAAATCTGTACCCACCAATGAACGAATACACAGGTAACCCTGATTCTGTTGTTTCCTTCGTTATTTATCCTCAATTTAAGAGTAAGAAACCCTAATTCGTCATTAATTGAATCATTCCGAGGGGTTTTGTTCAATTGGAGAGTGATTTTTCCTTTTCAAGAAGCCTAATTCTTCATTACACGAACTGTTTCAGAGAGGCTCCGCAGTTGGTTACCGTGTTGAAGGAAATGAAGGAGGGTTTGGATACTCTTAGGAATAAATACAGGCTTTAACTGCTAAATTGCTCTGTCCTTTAAGTTTTGGTTTGCGATATTGCAGTTTTGCACAATATATATGGGGTATAATGCACTTTTTTCCGTCTTAAACTACGTTTTTCACACTTTTCTGTAGGCTCCCACATTCACAGTTATTGAATTCTGTTTTATAATTAACCAATAATGATCATTACAGGTTCTATTCCAAGCGCATGTACTTGATGTTGATTGAGTTTCAGGCTAGAGAACTTGATAGCTATTTGAAACAAAACATCAAAAAAGATAATGCAAGTTTATAGTTAGTATTGGATGTCCCAGTATTACAATTGAACAGCTTAAAAAAAGAGAAGGAAGAGAGTGGGAGAACAGAAAGGTTCCAGGTCTTTTCAAGATTGCATGTGGTTACCTTGTCATTATAATTGCATATGCCGATGGAACATATTACTTGAAGACAAATATAATTTGTGAATATTTTCTGTTTACTTATGTGCTCAGTTTTATGGCGGTGGGTTATTTTACCCACTGCTTGTACAATGCTTCACACAAGGAATGAACTATAATCCATTTTATTGCTCGTCCACTGGTGCATATTACACAAAGACCAATATAATTTATGGATGCTTGCTGCTTTACTTTATGTGTTCAGTCCTATGGTTTTTGGTTATTGCTAAACAGTGTTCCTACTTTTAACACAAGGAATGAACTATTGTTTAGTTCTTATTATAGTGAAAGTAGAAAAGGGGAGGGGGAAGGAGTGCGATTCATTTTGTTTGTTTATCTTTTAATTTTGTATGCTTTTTATGTACAGGTCAAAGCAAATAATTTCCCGACATCAGATGGCATAAGCTATCTTGAAGCCAAACACTTGCTTCTTCTCAACTATTGTCAGTCGCTTGTCTATTTTCTGCTTTGCAAGGCAAAAGGACTATCTATTCAGGCATCCAGTGGTTAGGAGTTTGGTAGAGATAAGATTATTCTTAGAGAGAAGGTATCTCCTTATATATATGTGCCCTCCCATTTGCATGTAGAGACAGAGGAAACGAGAACATGAAAAACAATAAAGCAATACCTGTGGGCAGCTGGTTTGTGCTAGTCAATGTGCGAAATTATCTCCTATTGCCACTTAGGATGACATTGATAAGTTTGAAGAAGTCAACTGGAGTTTTAGTTTTGTATTTCAGTTTTCATTTGGCATATCTTTGGGAGGTTTTTTTTCACTCCTCACTTGGTCTTATGCAGATTCGCCCGATTGACAAAAAACTCCAATACCAAATTCAAAAGCTAACAAGGACTGTAGCAACAGAGGTTCAGAAACCAGGTTTGAATGAGAAGGAAAGCAGGTGAAGCTCAGAAGTCAGAGGACTTGTTAAAATATCGTCCAAATCCAGACTTGCTTGTTAGCAAAACAAATGCAACTGCAGAGGTGATTAAATGAGCAAGAGTTCGTCACTAATATTAGTTACATTATCATTCTTGTGGCGTGCTACAATAATGTTATTTGTTGCATGTTTTACAGGATGCTGTTGGTGTATATCGACCCCCAAAATTTGCCCCCTCTTCTATGGAGGAAGATAAGATGTCAAGACAGGAGAAAAATGCTTGAGGAAAGAACGGGAAATTCTAAGACAAGCAAAGCAAAGTGCTTATGTTAGAGAGTTAATGAATGATCTGGAGGGAAGACCTGAAGAGGTGCACACGTGGTTAAGTTTTTATGTTAATGCAATATATTTGTTCAACTTCTAGCTGATCTGTTGTTGACCATGGCAAATTACAGGTTAGAGAATATGTAGGATCAGAGAGTAGAGAAGTAATGAATTACATGGAGAAGATGGAAGAACGTGCTCGACAAGAAGAGGAACTTTTTACACGTGCCCCTCTCACCAAAGTTGACAAAAAGAAGATGAAACATTTAAAGAAGTCCAGAAATGGGTAAGTCTCAATGGAACGTTTGGACAGCCAATTTTCTTGAATGAGTAATCTTGTGAACTTATTTTTGCTTTTCATTTCTGATTTTACTTGATTGATCAACTGCTTCTTTCTCTATGTTGGTCGAGTCAGGTTGCTTGGTCTGACAGAAAGTTTCTATGATGAGATAAAAGCTTTACCCATGGAGGGTAGTGCCCCGGAGCAAGTAACCGACTTCAGTATTGCTAGCAGTCGAGATAGAAAATTTAAGAAGCGCAAGGTAAACCGATGTTTTCTCTTTTCGACATCTCATGTAAATGAGTCATTACATCTCATTAACCTTTAATCCTGTATAAGGTATCCTAAAAGCACTCACAAGTGTGCGACTGTTTACAGCGAAAGCATTGAGTAGCTGCGAGCTCAGGATTATCCCAACTTAATTCAACTTCTCCACGACATCTTGGTCCTTGCGCTGTGTTGAAATCATTATTGTGAAACTGGTAAAGGATTCATTCCATTGGTGGCTTTCTGAAGGAGACATAGCCGTTTTGGGCATATAACATGTTGCAAGAGACAATTGAGATCTTCTGATTTAGAATTTAGGCAGCAACCATGATTCTCGATTAGTCATACCATCAAGTTTTGCTAGACTGGATTTCTTAAGTTTTCCTACAGTTTGTTTGTTTGTTTGGCCCTTACATTAATTGTCTTGTATTTATATGGATTTTTAAGTTTGTTAAACAGTGTTTGTTCTACTCTCCAGTGTTGCAAAGAGAAGGAAGCCAAGCTGCAGCCTTTTTATTCTTATTTTTCAAAACAGATCATCTTAAGAAGGATAGACTTAACATTTGGCTTTACATATATTCGGCCGTATTGTGAAGGACATCCCTTTGCTTGCACCTATAGTAGTGTACAAAATAATACCAAGTTCATTTGTAACAAGTTAGATCCTCTTAGAGTCGGGATTGACTTGCTACTAAGAATTATCTGATCTTTTATATGAAAGGAAAAAAAAGAAGGGGAAAAGATTATCAATGCATTGACTTAAGGAGTGTTTAGCTAAGTTTTTCTTTGAAATATCCTGTAAGATCTTTTAAAAATTTAAAGATGTTAAAACAATTAATTGGTACCATGTGTCAAGGCCCGAGATAATTCTATTTCTAAATAAATAAATTATAAATTCTTTGTTTGAAACAATAAAATAAGGGTAAATTACATCTACCTCCCCTGAGGTTTGGGTAAATTACAAATACCCCCTCGTGTTTAGGAAATTACAAATACCCCCTGATTTGGAAAATAATTGTGAAGTCCCTAGACAGCAATGGTAAAATTACTTCATTACCCTTGATTAATTCTTTTTTATATTTATAAAAAACGTTTGAAAATTTTTAAAAATTAGAAATAGGTAAAGTCACATTTGCCCCTTTTTGGTGAAGAAGTGAAGTTATTTCTTCATCTCCCGCGTCTTCTCCTCTTCCATTTGCAAACCCTATTCTGAAAAACTCTCTCAAACTTAAGCCCCAAAATCACGTTGCAATCTTATTTTTCAAGCCTCTTTTGTTCTGTTTCTTGGTTGTTCAAAGTGAAAATGGTGTTTAACTGCTAAAGAACTGAGGTCCGACGTGTTTCACCGAAAAAAAAAAGGTATGCATGAACACCTACCTTGGTCTCATCACAAAAAGTTGAGATTTTTTGTATTTCTAGATTAAGGAAGTAGTTTTTTTGGAAACAAAATTTAAGTTTTTTTTGCAGTTTAAAACTTTAACTCCACATGTATTTTAGTGTTATTTGATATTTATTTTTCTTTTCCATAATGTGTTGATGAAAATATGTTTTTGTTCTATGTTGTATATGTTTTTATTTTTAGAAAATTTTATTTTAGTTTTTTGAGAAAACCCTAATTTCAGTTTCAAATTTCTGCACATAATTTGGGGGTTTTGTGAAATTGATGCTTGGTTTTTTTTGTTTTTAAAATTGATCAAGAAATTTTGAATTGATGCTTTAGTTCTACTTGCTTAGGTTCTATTTGAAAAATGATTTTGAAACTAAATCTTGATAACAATATAAGTTTATTTACTACTGAAATTTAGTGTGCCTTGGATTTTGGATAAACTTCTCTCCGTAAACTCCATCATTTCATCGGAATGAACATAATGAGATGGAATTAGAAGAATATTTTTTAGGAGCAACAATATAGATTATTTAAGTCCAACCATAGCAGATATGAACATCAGAACTTCAATGATTAGTTATGTAGAGCATATGCATCAAGAGAATAATTAATTCCCCTTCAGTATGTATTGGATAATTAATTCCCTTCAGCGACCATGTAGCACTAGATAGAAAGATGCTTCAGGTTTTTATATTTTTTGTTTTATGTTTCTGTTTTGGGGTTCTTTACATTTTTTGTTTACACTTAGGTCCTTTACATTTTCATTCAGATAATTAAGACATATTTGGTATTCTGAGTATGTTTTGTTTTTCTTGTTTTTATGTTTTTGCTACAGGAATGGTGGACAAAGTATATACATTGACCATACATTGTAGGGGCAAGTGCAAAAGATTGAAAAATGTTGATAAAGATAAGTATAGCTATATTGATTTTCTTTCAGATATAAGGGAGATTCATAATGTCTGTGATGATGGTATGCTTAAGATATCTTGTAGTGTGGATGACAGTGAAGTGTTGATGAACATAACTGGTGATAATGATGTATTAAACATGTTTAGTAGAAATAAAAATAGAACAGAGTTTGAAGTTTTTGAAGAGTTGTGTAGAGTGGAAAAGGGAGTGAATGAGGGAGAGGGTTCTGAAGAGGTAGAGGGTTCTGAAAATGAGGAGTTAAGTCAAACTGAGGGGACTGAGAGTGGGGAGTCTGAGTCATGGGATGAAAAAAAGAGTGGAGAAAAGAGTGATGAAACTGGGGATGAACTAAGTAATTATATATCCGATGATCACTGTGAGAGTAAAAATGAGAGTGATTCTGACTTTGAGGATGATCCACTTCAGGGTTCATTTGGGGGTGTATTGTTAGCTGCAATTGGGTTGGATGGGAATAATGGGTTATTCCCAGTTGCTTTTGCCATTGCTGAATCAGAACGCAAGGAGTCATGGAGTTCTTCTTTGAAAACCTTTCCATCATGCTAAGTGGCTTCTCTTATGACAAGCCATGGACATTTATGAGCGACAGACAAAAGGTAAAGTCATCAATTTCTTATGGCCTGAAATGTTATAGTTTTACATTCTATTGGACTGAATTGTTATATAAATGTATTATGTTTGGCCTGAAATGTTATATTTATATATTCTTATTGGTGTTTTTGTAATATGTTTGTATGTATGCATGAAATGTGTAGGGGTTGGTGGAAACCATCAATGAGATTGTTCCTAATGCTGTAAATAGGAGGTGCAAGGCATATCTATGCTAATTTCAGAGGGCAGTTTGCAGGAGCAGCACTAAAGAGGTATTTCTGGCAAGCAGCCAGATCATACAATGTTGCAGGCTTCAACTTTGCATTATAAGATCAAGGAGTTGAAACCTGTAGCATATGATTGGCTACTAAAGATTCCTGCTGAAATGTGGTCTAGGCATGCCTTTGATAAAAGGCTGAAAAATGATCACGTCACGAACAACATTTCAGAATCATTTAACCATTGGGTTGAGGATCTTAGGAGCAAGCCTGTGCTTACATTAGTAGATGGGTTGAGGACAAAATTGATGTGCAGACTTCAAAAAAGAAAGCTGAAAGGATTGAAAATGAGTGGTGATCTTGTGCCCAATGTTGTAAAAGAATTGAACAAATCAAGGAAGAGTCTAGAAAGTGTCATCTTTTAGTAGCCGGGAACATGAGTTTGATGTTCAAGATCAAAACATCAATTACATTGTAAACTTGAGAACTAGAACCTGCAATTGTAGGGTTTGGGATGTTTTTGGCATTCCTTGTAAGCATGCTGCATTAGGGATATTTCATAGGAGAGACTCTTTGGAGTCTTTTTGTGATAGTAGATTCTCCAAAGAAAACTACATGAAAGCATATAGCTACTGTATTCATCCAGTACCTGATCCAACATTTTGGCCTCAAGATCTGGAGGTTGAACCCACCAATCTGTTACCTCCAATTGTTAGAAGAATGCCTGGCAGGCCTAAAAAGAATAGGAGAAAGGAACCTGGTGAGGCTCCTAATGTTGTCAGGAGATCAAACATGGTGAGATGTAAAGTGTTTAATGACCTCGGACATAACAAAAGAACATGTCCGGTTAGTCAGGTATGTATAATGACTTGGTGTTCTAGTCAGATATTATTTGTTAGTTTATTTCAGCATTATTTGGTTAACTAATTTTCTTCTTATTTTCCATTGACAGTATAAAGGTAAAGATTTAGAGCTTGATGTTCCTCTAGCACAACTAGCTAGTAGGAAAAGGAAGACTGAAGGAAGTTCATCCCAATTTGTTGCTCCAACAAAACAAAAAAGAAGACGAAAGCAAAATCTTTATCCCAACCAGTGCCCAAACCACCAATTTCTTCATCCCAACCATTGCCTAACACAAAACATGACCCTTCAATGCATGTTGCAGGATCAACATCACACAACCACCAAAACTCTAGAGCAACGTATCTACCGCCAAGCTTTTGGAGAGGGCTAGGAGTCTCCCCACAAAGGGAGATAAGAAGCAAAAATAATCAGGACGCTAAGGAAGTCAACCCCTATGAAGCCTGCAAGCAATAGTGAATGTCTTTTGAAGTACTGTTAATTGGTGTTTTGCAAGTAATGACGTTTGTATTTAAGTCAATGTGGAGATTATTATGAATTGGTTTATGATTGTTGGGATATTTTGAACCTATGTGTTTAAATGACAATGTTTTGAACAATGTGTTTATGATTGTTTGAATGTTTTTTATGGAACGAACATCATTATTTATTCTATACTTTGAATTGCTCTATTTTTTTATGGTTATTGTTACTTATGTATATTCAACAGGATTTTGTACATTAACAGAACCTGCCATTTCAAAGTAATAAAAAACAATATTACAATTTCATCCAAAGGTAAATATCAACATAACAATTACACACCATATGATAAAGAATAACTTACATTAAGGTCCAGAGGGCAAATTAGTCCGTAAAATTATTTTAAAATTTTTAAAAAAAAATATATAAAATTACGATTAAAAGTCTAGAAGGGTTGTTTTGTCAGTTCACAATAAAAGTTGGAAATATAACGGAAGCTAACGGAGGGGCTGTTGTTAAGCGACCATTAAAATTAGGGGGGTATTTGTAATTTCCTAAACAACGAGGGGGTATTTGTAATTTAACCAAACCTCAGGGGAGGTAGATGTAATTTACCCATAAAATAAATAAATGATAATAATCTCAAATAAAAATTTAAAGTAATTTATAACTAGAGAAACACATGATTATATTGAACAAAAAAAAGTACGTAAAAGTTTAAGAAATAAAAATAAATAAATAAATAAATAGAAATGTTTACAATTAACTTTTTTGACATTTTGGTGTAATTATAAATATCTTCTCATTGTTTGAAAATTTACTAATATCTTTGATTTTAATGTTTGTCTAACGAGTATACATAATTTTTTTACCTACACACAAATTTTTTTAATACTTTTTTTAAAAAAATAATTCAAAAAGAGTAAAATAGTATTGTCCACCTCACTAAACTACATAATTACCATTTTAATTTACCCTAAATAGAAATGTATACATAAAATAAAAAACATAACAAATGGTGGCTGTGGGGTTCGAACCCACGCGCACTTATGTGCAGAAGATCTTAAGTCTTCCCCCTTGACCTCTCGGGCAAACACACTTAATTGATAATTTATTAATAGCTAACTTATTTATCACAAACCAATTTCCCCTGACTGTTCACCTCCACTCTCCTTGACCTATTTACAAAGACACAATTCAACTAGGGAGTGTCTGTATAATAAAAGTTAAATTTGATAGTATTTCAAAAAAATATCTTTATAAAATAAATTTATTTAATGAGAGATTATTTTATTCCTATATGTTAAAAAGATGCTAGCTTTTTGCTTATTATTTTACTTGTTTGTTTGTCACTAATAATTATTTTTTCACAAAAAAATATAAATTTTATTTCGATTAGTAGCTCATATTTATACTTTTTAAAAATATTGAAAATATATATTTGATTTAATAATGCTCCTACTAAGTAATATATACTTATTCATACACAATAATTAGACTTGCATGATTATAAAAAATAATTATTTTATTCATTAATCAATAATAATAAATGAACAAAATAATATAATTAGATGATATAGCAGATAAAATATAAAAACCCTAACATATTAAATTTGTGAAAGTGTAAATTTAATTATTGTTGGAATTTAAATTATTTAAAGACTCCTATATCAATTTTGAATATTCAATTTTAAAAAATAAATTAAATATATAGATATTAAATTAAATTTATTATAATAAGGGTAAAATAGTTAACAATAAAATTGAATTTATTTAAAAAAAAAAAAAAAAAAAAACCAAGAAGCTAAAAGCACTCTCAAAATGCTTCCAACTTTTGGCCGTAAAACACTATTTTTAGCCGTTTTAAAAGTAGAAGGTGCTCTCTCAAATATTTCAAAAATACTTTTTTGAAGCCAAAAAACTAAAAAGCACTTTTGGAAAGTATTCGCAAACGCCCCTATTACACCATTGGAGCAAAATAGTGATTTTAGGATGCCCTCCTAATTGCTATATTTTGTATTAAATGTTTTCTTTGAAATTTTATATTAATATTTTTTACAAATATGTTATCAGAAAAATATGAATAATCTAAAATGTCACCAACTATAATTATATTTAAACAAATAATCATATTTTATTAATTTTTTATTCAATCACATGTAAAATAATCTCATCTTATTTACTTTGATTAGATTCATTTTATACTTTATTTAAATATAATAAAATTTTAAATTATGAGAATAATTATACTCTCCTCACGATAATTACACTGAAATTTCTTATGATTTAAAAAATTACATCTAACACCTCTGGAGTTTGTTTCTATCTGACAAACGAGTCCCTCTGATAATTAAAAATTCACTAAATCTACTGATATTAGCCAAAATAAAATGAATGAAAATTAATTTTTACTTTAAACTACCTTATTATTAACTTATTGCAAATCAAACAATTATTTTTCCATCTAAACTACCTTACAACGGTAAAAATATACCCCTTTCACATGAAGATGAGATATTTTAATTATAAAAATATTTATCCCTAAATTATATACGCATCGAATATGTTACAATAGCTCATTTTAATCCTTAGTACCTAGAATCATTACCCTATTCATTTACAAAACCAAGATACCTGACTTCTCAGTTGTATTCAAATTTGAATCATTGAATTGTTAAAATCCAGATGGGGTTAATTGAAGAACTCCTCCATGCTGATTTTCTCAATTTTTTTCTTATTCAATTCCTCGGGCATTTGACTCCCTGTTTTATGGTTTTGTTCGCTTCCTTCATTGTTTGCCAACTGATGCTACAGGTATACCGATTTTAAACTTCATGAAACAAGATTTTCACTATTTCACCACAATTTTAGCCAAAAACATACAGTAAATAAATAGCAACATAAGAATCCAATGAAAAAGAAGAATCACAATTCTTGGTGGACTTTCCAAAATAGAACCAGGGCTTTACGAATTCCTGATTCCTGCTATAAACCCACCACGATCACGATCAAAGGTAACAATCTTCATAGTCTCGGTATATTTTTCTTGCAACAAAATGAGTCAAAAATTATGACGGCAACCGCAAATTAGCAATGCGAATTTCATTTGCCGCCGTGCTTAGCCTTGGCGTGTGACTGCAGAGCATTCTCAGAAGTGAAGGACCTGAAATAGAAAAGGAGATCAGTATTGGGGATAAAAGGTTGACAGAGAAAGTCTTATATATGTCACATACTTGCTGCAAGATTTGCACGAAAGTTGGCCACCAGATTTAGGAGTCTGCTCCTTGGATTTGTTCCCGGTTGGAGTTTTTCCTGCAGGTTTTGAAGGGAAAGGAGTTCCAGCCTGACCCTTCTTGTTACCTACAAACAAAGATTTTACTCAATACATTCTTTTGCATATTCATTACTAGACAAAGCATACTTTTCGCTAAGTAGCAAAATTGATAATTTCAATGATACAAAAAAATTACACAGTTTCAGCAGTCAACAATAGACATGTATGCATAAACTCAAATCATCAGATTGGTAGACATTCTGATGCCTAGCTGACTCATAGCAGAATAGTTGAAAATTAAACCTGATTTGTCAGGAGTAGATGATTTAGCTTTCTTGGCAGGAACAGGAGTTTCTTGTTCAGCTGCTCTTTTCTTGGACTTCTGCATCTTAGTATGAATTAAAATCAGCCAATGCCATAATAAGCTTAATTATGTGAGAATAACTGTATAAAATGTGGTGCAGATAGAGATTCCCACACTCCTCACTCCACCTGTTAGTTGGATGGCAGTGTAGGAATCAACATTGAGTACAATTAGGAAAACTCTTAGACCAGCTTTACCTTTGGCAACTCTTCCTCGCTGGAATCATCCTCATCATCTTCATCCTCCTAAAGGCCACCACAACATTTAGTCAATTCTTCCCACAAGTAACATTTTAAATTTAAAAAGTGAAACAGTCCATAACAGATGGCTGATACACAAAGAAGCTACAAATAAATCAGGCAAGTAAACACACAAAACCAGCTGCCAAGAAGTTAGAACAAAGACATACTTCTCCAGAGACATCACTAGAATCCTCTCCATCAAGTGCCATTTCATCATCAGAATCAGAACCTGTCATCCTCATCATCATCAGACTGATCTTCTTCCTTGCTTCCCAACTTAGCTGCGGCGGCTTTCGCAGCCTTTACATCACCAGATTTTGGTTTGATTTTACCTGAGGAATTTTACAGAAGATGATTGATTAAAAAATCTAATTCTATGACTAATCAATACAAAAACATCAACCCCACGGGTTATAGCCGGAGAAGTAATGGAGAAGAGCATTACCATTTTCCAGAGCATCTACAGGCTCATCCTCAGATTCATCCTCAAAATCATCAGAGAACTCTTCACCATCTAGAAAATGGAAAATTGCAGTGCAATTAACACAACAAAAATTTCATCTGCACAGGACAACAAACATGAAGCATCCAACATCAGATGGAATAAATCAAAGCATACGCACCCGAAACTGGATCATCAGCAACATAGCCCATAAAGTAGACGCTCCCATTTTTCCAATCATGAGAGAGTTCAAAATCCCTCTCAAACACCAAATCAAACATCAATTGTGCCCTGTCTTCTGCTGAAAGAGATCCAATGATGAAGTTCTTGGAATCAACTTTCAGCCTTAGAGGCACATGCTTGGCCCCTTTCACATCCTTCACTTCACCCAGGGCCGCCTGCAAAATATATTGTAAAAAAAGCTTCATCAACATTAAGCCCACAAAACAACGGTAACAAAGAGAAATCAAACTAAAACTCCCTAAAGAAACAGCTCCAACCTGAGAAATATGAATCAGTTTTCCAAATTCAGGTTGGACCTTAAGTGGTTGTCCAGCTTTAACTTCAACCCCTGACAGCACCAAACCAACATAACAGTTAGAATAAGAACATAGAAGAAAATCTGAAGGGAACTAAATGAAACTCAACCCGAATGCAAACTTTATTATTCGCTTGTTGATGTGGAAAGCCAACCCTTGATATCAAGAACACGTAAAAATTATTTCCACAGCAGATGATTTATCTTTTAAAATAACACATTAAAAGATGAGGCATATATATAACCTCACTCCTCCAAACAAACCCCCTAAGAAGAAAAACAAAACTTTACTTCGAACAATGATTTTGAAGGATTGCGTGGGGATAAACAAAAATTATACAGCCATAAAAATCAATAAATAAAACAACAGAAACATCTTCACAAGGTATTAAAGAAGAAAAAGAGCAAATTTCCACAAAACCAGCAAACATCTCAACTACCCATACAAACATATCAAACACAAGGAAAGAGCCCATAAACCCATTGACGCGTGAAAATCCTCAACACAAAACAAACGTTTTAAACAGAGGGAGTCGACAAATTCATCACATCAAACATGTGAAAGGAACATGGAGTAACATCGCCGAACCAAAAGTAATAAAAGAACAGAAACTCACCCCAAAACTCCATTTTCTTCTGAATAGCAAACGAGCGCAAGAATTCTTGGGAGTTTTGAAAGAGGCGTGGAGCGGAAGAGGGGTTTAACGAGGGTTTTATACACAGGGGACTGCAGACAAGAAAGGGTTTATTGTCTCTGACCCGGCTAGGGTTTTGCTTACAGAATATCTGAACTTGTCTTTTTTCCTATTTATTTTTTTTTTTTAATTGTTTTCTTGGGCTTTGCTTCCTGAGTGCGTAAGCCGTTATAATTATAATTGGGCTTAAAACTTCATGGGCCTAGCCCATCTGCATTATCTTTAAGCGTTGACTCAATTTTCTTCAAAAGTTTAAATTATTTTTTATACTCAATTTATTTTTGAACTTAAATACAAAAAAATTATAAATTTCAAATCTTAAAATTTTTTTAATATTCTACTTTAAATACATGAAGTTGAGGACAACATTTTAATAAAAATAATTGAAAAATTAATTTGGCTTTTTTTATTTAGTCACAAACGAAAGTTTTTGTTTTAATTTAAATTTTAAACATTTGTCCATGCAATGAGTTATAGTCAGCAATGGCTAGTAATAAAACTTAATTGTAAATGAAGAATCTAGCGAGACTACACTTTACAAGTGATAGTGCCGATGATGTTTTGTAGTGGTGGACATATGGCGGCAATGCTGACCATAGCCTACGAGTAGAGGAGCTAAACGTAAGATGGCATCAGTGTAAACCATCGATGAGAGGTTAGATTATGAGTGGCGACGGTGGTGGAATTCAATATTATTGTCAAACATAAGAATATCATTTGTATTCGTTTTATATATTATTAAAAATTATACTTTTATGGATTTTATTAAAAAGTTAAGAGCATAAATGTTCACAAAATAGTATAAAGCAAACTTTATCTATACTAATATAAAAAAAGAAAGGGGCTCCATACTCACAAACGGACGGTTTGTGACACCATCGCACCATTTTTTGATTAATATAAAATCAAAAAGCTTGGTAAGGTCCGGGCTTCCCGCACCTCATTTGGTAAGATTTTGATTATTAGAGTAAATAAAAATAATAGAATAATCATAAATGAAATTAAATAACCAATCATAACAAGAGTCTATTTATTTAGAAAAAGAAAGAAATGATTTTGAGTTCAATCACAATTACATACTAGGACAAATCTTACAAATAGTCGGGTATTTGTAGGTTATAACCGATGCAAGCCTATTGCATGATCCATCCGTTAAAGCTAAGTCTAGGGGCGGGTCTAATATCCATGGAAACGGGTCAGAGGCTGCGATTTGATGGGCCCCAATCGCAGTCCTCTTATAGAAATGAATGATCGAGAGGGCATTCTCAAGTAATGGGCCTTCCAACATGTTAATGCTCCATCTCCATCTCCATCCATTTCATGGGCTGCCTCTGCCTGTGTTTCACTGATACCCAAATAAAATAATATTATTGAAAAAGTAGATACTTTCAACTATTTCGTTACATGATGATACAATATTAAAATAGGATATTATTGGGATAATTATACTTTTGATTCTCAAATATTATCATTTATTCGATTTTGATTCTCCAATATAGGCCCGTTACAATTTTGATCCTCAAACATTCATTTTTTTTTTTATATTTTTAGTCCTTGCTGTTAATTTTCCGTCAAGTTTGACGGAGGAGGCCACGTGAGGCGAAAAAATGAACGAAAATTAACAGATTTTCCCCTTCAAATTGAAGGTCTTCCATATTTTTTTTGTTCTATATTATTATTCTCATTTCCACACACCACAACATCATTTTTTCCCTCTAAAATCTGTTTTAAGGTAAGTCCACCCAACCCGTTCCGAATCATTTCTGAATTTTGTGTACTTTTAAGAAAAGGTTGTGTGTATATATATATGTATAAAGTATAATAATAAATAGAGACATATGGGCAGTGACGCCACGGTACAATTAATGTATCAAGTGGGCACAAGTTTTGGACAATACACGACCACCACCAGCACCAAAAACAAACCATCCTTTCCTTTTCTTGGAACTGTGATGCCCACATTCTGCTGCTGCTGCTGCCCCAACTTTGAATCTTCCCTATTTTACAACTTTCCCAATATTTCTACCTGTTACTTTACTCTTACACAATCCCCACAACTTGTGGGTTTCTGGTCATTTTAACGCAACAAATCCATGAATTTCAGCCATGGTAAGGACTTCTTGCTGCCGTTATCAGCTTCTCTTGAACATCTTGAGGTGGACGTGATGGCAGCGCCGCCACTTTCTGCCACCACCTCCGCCGCCCTCTTTGGGCATAGAAAGAAGTTTCTTGACCCCAGTGCCATTAGCTTCGCCTCCCTATCCAAACCTATTCACAAAATTCATATCAGTTTATAACTCCATAATTATGATAATTGACAATTACTGATAAAATAGATAAATTTCGATTCTTAAAATGGGTCTGGGTATCATCTATATATGATATATTGATATATGATGTGAACCATGACGTTACCGAGGACTAGCAGCCTTATTCAAATATACCGCCGATCAAATAATACTCTGTTTCTCTCAAATTTGAGATTATTAGTATGCAAGAACTTAAATTTGGAGAAGAAATTGAGATTCAAGATTTTGAAGGCTTACTTTCTAGACTAAACTGGGAGTAATGGAGATCGAAGCCGGAGGCCTCGCCGGAAGGAAGAACGGGCAGCCGTGCCTCCTTCGCATACTGCCGTAGCGCCGTCGCAATCAAGTCCTCCACCGTTGCCTCCAGCGGCATCAGCACCTTCACGGCGCCAAGGCTCCTCTGTATAGTAACGTTCAGCAGCAACTTGGTCAGCTTAGGCTGGGTTCCCAGCGCCACCACATCCTCCGCCGAGCTGCCACCGGCTCTTCTCCCGGCCAGCAAGTCCGGCACCGTCCTCGGCCTCGGAAGCATCTCCTCCGCCACTCCCCCGCCTCTCCCGTGAAAGGAAGACGCCTTCTCCGGCACCCTCCCCTTCCTGTTCTTCTCCTGATGGCCTCCTTTCCGGTAATTCTTCGGCGACGGCATTTGAAAGATATACAACCGTTTCTATATCTTTTCTGTATGTATATATCTGTCAAGTGGATGCTCGTGTTAGTAAGTATGGGTTACCTAAGGCGGCGGTGGCGAAGGTGGAGGAAGCCGATCGAGGGCTGCGGGCCAGGTTCCAGGCGGCCGTCGGCGAACATAACCAGAAACCGAGGCGGAGAAAGCTAGCTAGGGGGTAGAGAGGAGGAGCCGTCGCCAAGGAAATCCGATAGACAGGATGAGCATATACGGGGGGTTTTTATACAAGGGGGAGATGGGATGGGATGGGATGGGATGGGGGACTGAGCTTTATGGATGTTTCATAATTTTCTGTATTTGAACTTGCGTAATAAGAAATAAATAAGAAGCATCATAAGATAATTAAATGCACAATATTTTCTTTTTCTTAGTATAGTACTTTTTCTGTTTCTAACTAGGGTAAGTGTTTGGATTGGGTTATTTGGATCCATATATTAAAACTTTATAATTTTTTATCTTGTATTATTCAAGCTTAATTTCAATTAAATTGAGTCGATTATCGAGTAGAGAAAAATAAATTATGGATTTTAATATTTTCTAAAAAGAACACAAGATCGTGGTTTTTAAACCCAATAAAATACAAGGTTATAACTTAGTATTACTATCTGTTCAATTTTGATTTGATTCAAAAAATTTATATAGTAAGTGGTAAATATTTTTATTGTCATTTCTCACTTTTATAATATTCCATTCTCAAATTTAATTATAAATATAACATTACGGTATTTAATATCAATTAACTATTTTTTTATCATACAAGGATGATTTGTGCTTTCGATAATTTTTTAAATTTGAATGTACGAGGATCATAGTAGGAGAGGTTTTTCGGCTATTCTAACCACTGGATTCATGTGACATATGGTAGGTCACCCTAATTACTTGAATGTGTGGATCAAACTTGGATAAATAACCTCCTACTCCCAATATGAGTGAGTGAAGAGAGAGACAATTTCGTCTGTAACTTACATCACAGTTTGAAAATTGAAATTTAAAGTCAAAATTTTTATTCAAACTTGATTCGATCGAATCAATCCAATCACAAAGTAAATATAATATATTTGCTTATAATTGATCACTTTTTTCAAATTATAACTAATTACATATAAATATATAATATTTATTATATAATTATTTAAATTCAAGTTCAAGAAAAAAAATTCTTTTTTTAAGGCTGATCGGACCATTGCGCCTTTGCCTACAATTACATGATGGAAATTGGAAAGATGAAAGGGGGGGCGCAAAGGCAAAATGATTGTTCATGTGGCCACTTGTTGCAAGGAAAAGGTAAGTCAAGTATGGTTGGTTCTGAGGGAGGACTGATTGACTAATGACTACATTGCCACGACTTGTATCACATCGGCGGCTGTTTGCTTTGCCCACCTCATCCTGCTCCCACACGTGTGCCATTTTGGTATAAAATATTATTATTTAATTTAAAATTAATTAAAAACCAAATCAATCACAAAATTAAAATAATATACTTAGGTCATCTTTACTTTGGGTGATTAGCCATGATATCATGGCTAATCACCCTTTATTTTTTGTTTACTTTATTTTTGATTAGTTTGTGATTAGTGCCTTAAGCATTATATATTATGTGATTTTTTCATGATAGTAATCACAATTTAATATATCCTACTTTAATCACATCACTCAAAGTAAATGTGGCCTTATTGTATAATTAATCACTCTTTTTGAATTATATATTAATATATATATTTATCATATAATTTTTTAAATCTAATCAAAATTGATCTGAGATAGAATTTTTCAGGCATCAGCTAAATAAAGTCTACGAGAGGCCCAACTCAACTAAATATTTTATAAAATAAAATAATTATATTTACATCCCTAATTTATAATTTACTTATATTAATTATTTTTATTTTTAATTAATTGCATAAATTTATTCTGACGATGAAAAAATATGAATAATTTTTATAAATGATATTAATTTTTTAGGGACTTATGTAATTTTTCAAACAGTTTAGATATTTTGTGTAAATAGACAATAAGTTAGAAATGTAAATATAATTACCCAAAATAAAAACAAGTTGAAATTTGGGTACTTCAGGATTAAATGGTCATCACAAACTTATTAAATTTAATTTAACAGATTAAAAATATAAAATGTAAATTGTAACACTTATTTTCACATATACTTCCAAATAAAAATAATAATAATAATAATAAAAGCTAAAAATAAGTCATTGCGAACATTCTGTTGGTGGACTAAGACTAAAGTTGGGGTAAGCGACGAGTAACAGTAGCAAACTTCGACACTCTGTCGCTATAAGCCATCTTTGGTACAATTATGCAATGAATTGATCATTGACAAATTCTATTTCAAATTAAATTATTTAATGGTATATTTGAATTTATGAATTTGAGTTTCTTGGGCTTAAAATTCATATTTATTTCATTTTTTTTGGCTTATAGAATAAATTAATTGGCTTTAAATCATTAGATATTAGAATAAATTACAGGGGCTCCACTGATATTTATTTTAATTATATATACCTATTTTTATTTAAAAAAATACAAATACCATCTTAAAATTATAAAAATATCTAAAAATTAAAATTATCTTTTATTATTTTTATACAAATACTATAAACTTCAAATTATGCTACAATTTTTTTAACTTTTTTTTTTTTTTTTTTATGAGGATCAGTCCTCTAAAATAGAAGGTTTGGTAAGCACTCTCTTAACTAGTGATTACAAAGAAAAAGAAAAAGTGAGGGAGTTTTGGTATGGTGCAGGGCGTTGAAGTTGAGGGTTGCCCAAAACTGTGGAACTCGTGCAAATCATGCCATTGGATTTTAATCAAGAATATGAATTATTGGTAGGATTGTGGGGCCAGGGGCTCAATCCAAAATCATCAGACACCCATCGTGTTGGTGATAGCAATGGTGAGCACTAAGCTGCTCACTTGTCATGCAACTAATTTTTGTTTTCAATTAAAACGAGCAGTTTATATTTTATATCTACATATCTAAAATTAATTTACATCAATATTTGAATAAATTAAATAATTAAAAATAATATGATAAATAGGTAAAAGACCTTACAAATTCAACTTCCTGTTATAGGAAAAAAAAGAAAGAAAGAAATATTACTTTTGGAAGAGAGGGGCCAATAATCAATTAGCTAATATTTATGTGAGCTTACAGTAATAAAAAGCAAAGGAGATGTGAGTTTATTGGTATATGCATTTGGTTAGTGGAAATAATTGCTTTAGTGGGTTTGTACTTTGTACATTGAATTAATGCTGAAGTACGTAGATGCAGAAACTCTATTTAATTATTATTGTGAATTATTGATGAATGTATGATGACGGAAAATTGGTGGACCACTTTTTCCTATTTTTTCTTTGCCAATTAATTGTGAATTAAGTGGTTCATGGCTCTTGTCGCCCAATTTCAGAAACCTCACCTCCATTATTGTACAAACATACATTTATATGCATTCATCTCAAATGGGGAATTATTATTATTATTATTTATTATTTTTTTTTATTTTTTTTTTGGGGGGTTTGGAAAATCCATCCCTCTAAATAGTCCGTGGTTGACGCAGACCCACGTCATCAATTTGAATTGGTTGAATGCTATTATTAGCCCTTCCAATCTTTGATCCTAAAATATATTGATATTTTATTTATATAATGTTAAATGTGTAAACATATTAATATTTAATAAATAATTTAAATTTTCAAATAAGGTGGTGGATTGAGTTCGTGTGTCATTATCCACGTGTTAAAAATTAAAATTAAGGATAGATTTATATTGTTTAATAAAGTGTGTACAAAGTAGTTGGGCGTAAACAGTAAGACAGGTAGACTCAATCCTAATAGGAAGACATGAGTTGATTTTTGAGGAAATAATAATAACAATTAGTGGTCACTAACATCCCTTTTGCTGAGATCATTTTAAATATCCACTATGCAGTTAATTCATAAGATGATGATTGATTAAGGGATTCAACGTTGTAATCACGATTTTGTCATAAAAAGGTTATTTGATGTAAAAAAAAAAAAAGAGAGAGAACACATCTTCGTTCGAGTGATTAATTCGATCGATGTACAGTTAAATCGTGATTTGCAAGAATTAAATGTTTGGCATGACATGTATGTATACTTCGTCAGTTCATTAGCAGTTTGCAGTCTGATAAGCTTCTTTTTGACTGAGTTAAGGTGTTTCTAATAAACTCTGTTTTGTGATAAACAAAGTTAAGTTGTGAGAAAAATTGTGTAATTATTATCAGAATTAATCATAATTTGGAATGTCTGAGAATAAAATCAAATACTAAAAACATGTACTACAATAAGTAAAATTGATTCGATTGCAAATAATTTAATAATTATAATTTTATCAATATATACTATAGGTAGTTGAGTATAGCTTATTGACTTAATAAAATTTATTTAAGACATGTTATATAATATTCCTGCATTTGTGTGAAAAATAAGGTATAAATGTTTTTAAGTTAAGTAGCAACAAAAGTTTAAGAGTAACTGAAAAAAATAATAATAAAAGTTTAATTTGAATAACTTTAATATTTTCAATTTTTGTATAAAAAAATAAAAACATGATATTATTACCCAAAAATATAGCTCAGTTTATAATAAGTTAAAAAGCTTGAAATATATAAAAAGTGTAATTTGCAACGCGAAGAAATAGTAAATCACATTGTGGAGAACCTTCTTGTTAGCCCCCGTGTTTAATTCAGTAAGATTTTAAGAAAAGTTATCTAATTATGCTTATCAATAATATTTTGGATAATTTACACTCTTCGTCCTCTTGATTTCGTGTAATTACACATAAACATTATGTGGATGAAAAGATTTTTTAAATATTATGTATTATTCAACTATAAACATTCTATGGTGGTAATGAACTTGTTAATTTTAATTAAATTATTTGAATTAATTGTACTCCTCGATTGATATGTTTGTTGGCGTCCATTTTGTTCTACTAAACAATATATATATTTGGTCTATTACAAATCTTCAAATCACTCATTAAACGTGAAAGATGTATGGGGATATATGATGATCATAAAGTTTTATTGATATTTTTTATTTTATTACTAATAAATGTCAGCAAATAGCCCTCAATTGCGAATGGAGATAAAGATATAATTTATTTATTTGATATTTATTGTTGACGTTAGATAATCAATGATTTAATTAGTTTCTGACTGGAATTAACGATATGACGATTGACTATAATTCTCATAATTCGAATCAAAATATTTAAAAGATAAATAGGACTAAATTTGATTACTTTATTTCCAATTAAACATGAAAAATGATGAAAATAGGGTAAATTTTCACATCCAAATAATTGTTGGAGATAGATACTTATCTCTCTTTTTTTTTTTAACATATTGAATGTAGTAATGATTGAAAAATGGGATATCTCATCCCAATCTCGCCTCGAAGAGTCTTCCAAAAATTTAGTAATTTTACTGTAGACCCTATTGTATTTTGACAAGAATTTCATCTTTAGTGCACTACTTAAGTTTAGACAAATTTTATCTTTATATTCATAACAAATAAAAAAACAAAAAAATTATTATATATTTAACTCACCTTATAATATATTTCTGATTTATTACTTATTTACATCATTAATTTTTTTTTATGACCGGCAATTACCCTCATATGCTTCATTCGTTATATGTAATATGAGAAAGTAATATCTACCTAACTTTATAAGCGTAACAAGTAATTTTGAAAAAATCATATCTAAGTCAATCAAGTTAATAATAGATCCCAAGTTTATATATATATTTTTTCTAATTTTTTGGTTAATAATAAGTTTCAATTCGGTGATTTTGATTAACGGAATGACTATTTTTTATAAACATAGGCAAACCTCAGGGGTGCTAAGTGTAATTTCCCTAACTACAAGAAATCTACGTATAATTACATCAAATATCAAAAAAGAAGAGTGTAATTATCCCTTAAAAATATTTGAATTAGGATGATGATATTGCGAGTTGAGTTAAGATAAATTTGTGAAGCTACGTTTCGTGGATTTATTGGTACAACATTTTGGAAATGTTGGGCACATAACATTTACGTGGAGAGGCAGCTGTGTACAGGAAAGTGGAAACTGCAATTCCTTGCGTGAAAGCAACTACTTCTTCCAAATTTTCAATCTACTTTATATTTGAATTCCCCCATTTTTAACAATATATCAAAATACAAATTAAGTGCGTACTGTATTTTTTGTGGACTCAACTGCGACATTTAAATTTTCATTATTTATTTATTCAAATAGTAATTTAAAAAATGAGTATATCAAAAACATTTTGATTCAAATCTTAATTATTTCATCCAGATGATCGACTAAAAGGGTAAGCAAAACTCTGTGTGGGCTGGACTCTGAGAAGAGAGATGTTTTTTCCGAATCTGTAGCACGCAAACAGGATAGCGGAGTGGTAAACCAATACCTTAGACCTCCGGATCTAAAGGTCGTGGTTTCGTTCGACTCCCACTGGACCGATGTGAATTTTTGGGTCTCTTCCTGCAGTTTCTTCAATTCTTTTTCCACTACTCAGTTCCAACTCAGATTTGTTTTTCCCTTTTTCTCTTTGATTTTTATTGCTTAGATGTACTTTAGTATTGATAAGCATCAATAAATGATATTTTAGTTAATTAATTTTGTATGGGTGGTTCTTGAATATATTTTGTATTTGTATTCGAGGGTTCAGTTGCAATAATATAAATCTATCTCAAAAAGTAGAAAGAAAATCCCAAAGCATTCCTGTCTACAGGGAAAAAGAAAAAAAGATGAAGGCAAGGCTGAATATTGACGCAAATTCAAAATACTTAAAATAAAATCGTATACATAATACTGTGAGAACAATTCAAATGAAATCATTATATTTGATCATATCAGCTGCAAATTTTCCAGTACAAATTTTCCGAACTCAATTTCCTCACATAAACTTAACATTGTGAACACAATCCTCTAGTACTACGTCTACGTTCTCCATGACTTAGCACAACCACAAGTGTTGTACGTCTTGGCAGATCCATGACTTAGCACGAATACATGGCATTGCAATATTGATTTCTGCCAGATCAGTGCATATAACTCTGCAAAGAATTAGAGGTTGTCCGAATGAGCCGCAGAAGTCTCATATAACTGAATTTTTTAGAACTTGCGTCTGGCTTACAAAATATGTAAAAGAATGAGAGAACAAGATTGGGAACTTACGATGTTAAAACAGATGGCAACGACAGTAATGTTTTGAAATGCTCTCAATACTTGTCCTGACTTCCATTGAAGACTTTTTTTTTGTGTGACTTTCTGAGCTCAAACTTGGATGTCTTGTACTGAGGTTATTTGCCTTAGTAACATCTCTCAGTTTCAAGCTTTTACCCGCTGCTCGGAGAAGCTAAACAGTCGTGAAAATCCTGTCTCTTGGCGACAAAGTGATGAAACTGGTTTGGCAGAATAGAAACTAGCAGCGCTGATCATGAAATTTTCCCTTACTCCACCTTATAAATGAATCTTTCTGCCTGTAAAAGGTACCTGTGAACCAAATCGAGACTCATTATTGTTGTTGTATAGTGTATGTGCATTGTGCATGTGCAATGTGTTGTTATGAGAGAGAGATCGACCACTTCCCGCAATTTAGCAGTAATTGTCTCATTATAGCATGAAGATAAAACATATTCGCAAGAGCAGATGATATCAAGCTACCAACGAGCATTACGATTCGCAATTGCAAATGAATAGGGGAAGCTGCAAAGGTGGACTTTTCCAAATTTAACTTCCCTCTCATCGGTTACTTGCAGAATATTTTTTTGATCTCGTCAATCGACCCAAACTGGAAGGAGTAGTGTCTATCTTCTATTCCTCTCTCTTCCTCCTCTTCGTCAACTTCGGCTGGAGTTTTGCTCTGGTTTTGCTGGTTGCAGACATCGGAATATCTTCCAATCTTCAACTCTTTGTATCCACTTTCTTCTCTTCCTCCTTTCGTATGCATTATCTTTAGTCTCCTGTCCAAGTCTTCAATTGCCTCTCAGAGAAAGCAACTCAGCTTCACCAATTCCATTTCAATTTTCAGTAAGCTCCATCTTTGAGTCACTGCTCTTTCTTCTTTTTTCAGTCCATTTACTACTGTCTTTCAAAAATTGGTTTGCACCTTTTAATCACAGAAGTTAGAAAGCGCATCCACAAGTTCTCTTTCTGGCATCACTTCTCGTCCATAGAACTCATACCTATCACAAGAGTGGTAGAACTCAGACCTTGTCTGGACGACTCTCCCCCTCCTTCACGGAGGTTGCCAAAATAACCGAGAATCCCATCTGCTCCTCATTTATCCACATAGTTTATTATTCTTCCAGTTTGAGTGTGTAGGATAGGGATCTTCATTGTAAACAAGTTTGGACGGATCTTCAGGATCTGGCTCGGGTCTTTATTAAGCAGAACAATTCTGGTTTTTTCATCAATGATAAGAACAGCAAACCAGTTAACAAAACCATGTAGACTCACAATATATAATCGGAGGCCAATCAAGTATACATGTTTATAATTTTAATGTTAGAAGCAAAAAACTAAAATGGATCAATTATCTTTCAGTAAAATTGAGATGCCATACATCCTATTCAAGAATAAAGTTACTACCTTTGGACCACCACCAGTATTCAAGTTCAGAAGGCATAGGTAGCCTGAGCGGAGCTTTATAGAATGAGTTCAACCACATCTCCCTCTCTTGATCGACCTCATGGACATACATTTTCCAATAATCAGGGACCTGCAAAATGACCATTTTATTACTTTCTGATACTGTTCACAGTAAGGCAATTCTCATCTTTATACGTGTGTTACTTCATAGAATTGATTGATAAAGCCTGGTGCCATCCACACATCCTCCTCCTCGTAAAAGTAGGGATGTTGAGGATCAGAATATGGACCCATATATTCTCTGACCACTGCATGATTAAATCATAGTTTATGTCAGGAAGGGACATCCTCTGGACGAAACAAAGAAAAGCTTACAAATTCTGCAGATTTATTAGAAGACGAAAGGGGAAAAGAAACACCTAATTAGAAAGTATGTGTATCAATAACTTTTTTCTGCTTCTGAAACGGCTTGAGTTAGGAATCACATGTACCAAGTAACATTTTTTCTGTTTCCAGTATAGACAGCTTGGATTAGGAACCACGTGTACAATTAACATTATTTTCCCTTTATAGTATAGCTAGATATACATGTTTAACTACCTAAACAATACTCATGGCAACAAGTATTCTGTATTTTAGTTTTAGACAGATCATATTGATTTAAGTGATCCAATCATCTAGTGAAAAAGCTTAAAAAAAGAAATAGAGGTGCCACTAAGACCTCTACTGCTATGCAGCAAATCATGTGTCATCTACTGAATTCTGCCATCACCTAAGGCCAATCATTTTTTAGTGGAAACTGATTTTGGACTAACCAGGCTCATTACTACCTCTTTGTTCATGCCAATAAATGAGCAGAAATATTTGCACATCATAGTTCACATGCAATATAGCAATTAGAGCCCATTAACACATTGCCAAATTAGACAAGTAAAGGCATATCTTCATGGGGCAACATTCTACACCCTACCGATTTTTCACAAATTCCTACTTAGAACAATGAAACAAGCAGCTTGTGTATTTCTGTCATGAATTTATCTAGTATCCTATTAGATAGTTGTTTTTTACATTTGTACTGCAAAGAGAGCTCTCTTGGCCTAAAGAAATGATAACTAAAGGACCAGTAAGGGGTCAATTTCCATTACAACATAATGGTTCAAATTTTCCTTTTGTAGGATGCACTCATGGGAAGTTATTTAAAGGCCCCTATGCACTTGCACTTCAACACCATTTATGATCCTGATATTTGAGAAGTAACTGGACTTTTCATTCATTGATTTGCTAGTTTTGGCCATTTCTCCTAGATCACAAGCTTCTTATTACCTAATCCCAATGCGGTTCAAGAGATATATCACTAAAAGAGGAAAGGTACAGGATAGGGACTTACTTCCATCTGGCTTGTTGATGAACATGCGCGCCTTTGCAGCTGCAACCTCTGCTATACCTGCATGCAGCTGAGGGGACATACTCTAAGTCGTCTCACCACAGCAAGTAAAAGTTTCATAGAGGCGTGAGCGTAGAGAAAGTCATTAATTACCGCCGACACTTCTGCATCACAACCAGTTGGATCTCCCAAAAGTTCACCAAAATAGAACCGCCCCTGCTCATGTCAATAGAAAAAATTGCACACAGTTCTTTATTACAGTTTGCTTCTTATATATTTAGCTACAGTAAGATGAGCTCTTGGAGATTGTATGAAGGTAAAAATTTCCTCCCATTAGCAATAAGATGTCATGCTTGTCTAATAGTTGTCTGAATATCATATATCATTTACATATGTTCTAACGCCAATCCAGAAACAAAATTACATGCTCCCAATAGCTCAGTTTGCTATGGCATCAAGTCAATATGTTTTTTTAGACTGCCATATTGGTCCGAGAACATTAGTATTATCAAACTTCAAGATACAAGCATCAGTTATATTACTTAATATTATTTACATTAGCAGTTAATTTTGACTAGTCAACAGCACCAAATGAGTCATCTCTGTAGAACAGAGGTAGCACACAACTCTTTGTACAATGTGCTACATGGAAAAGAACATAAAAAGGAGGAGATGCAAAAGAACTACTTGATCATTCATATAAGCAGCTGTTCTTATTATCATTTTTATTTTTCTTTATAATTGGTAGTAGATCAGTACTAAATTCATATTTCAAATGTTTTTCATATAAGAATAAAGTGCAAAGCAAGAAAAGCAACAAAAATAATGTCTTCTTACATATATCGTTTGCTCATTGAGTTCATATACACCACAACCATGCATCCTCCCATGCTTCCATTGACCAGCATAACGGTACCGGCCTTTCTCCCTGGTACCAGATAGACAGATACCATTGCAAAATCACATTAACAGCAACAAATACAGAATTTCTAGAAGACTCAGACTAGCAGTTCCATTCAAAAATCGTTTTCAGACTACCCGAGCTATACAAATTCTTCACTGAACCTCAATAATAAGTACAAACGAACAACAGCACCGCTTTCTTCATAGAGATTCTGGATTAGATGGTGCAAAATGGATTCCTTTTTTTTTTTTACTAACTGGAGACAAACAATTCAAACCAATCTTTTGATATCATATACTTGTGAAGACACGCCACTAAGATAATATGTTTACTAATCAGCTTTCTATTGCATGTCATAAATTATTCATAACGAGCTATTTCATGGTATAGTAAATTAGTATCTCATTATCATAACTAAATACAATCTGCACTCATACTAATAGTATGAGCAAAGCAACTATCCAGACTAAAAAGATACTACCATTTCAGAGTTCTGCATGAAAAAGTGCAAAATTATCCAGGTAACATCAGTGATGGTTTTACTGACTCAAACTCAACAATGACCTAGAGTGGAGGATGCTACAAGACAACAACCAAAAACTACTGCAGATAGCAACATCACCATACCCTAAACTAATTGTACAGTAAGATCATTACTTTGCAATATAACACCTACAAGCATCAAGCTTCATGCGATATTTGTGGAAGAAAAAGAAGCACGGGGAAGGGTGATAGACAGGGGTTGTTGTGATTGTGAAATGATGACTTGAGTACAAAACTTACGGCTTCTTGCCGAATTGTCTGATCCACTCATCGTTTTCATAAAAAGGGATTTCATATTCTCCATTAGCTAACCGCACACTGTCTTCAATGTCCATCTCAAGCCATTCCCTATCTTCAGGGGACATAAAGTCTCTTGATATTATTTTACCTTCGGCTCGCATCTTTGCCTCAAGCCTGGAAAACCATGGAAAGTATATCAATATAATACTTATGAGAATGCTTACGTTCTAACTGTTGATAATGTTAAAAAGAGTCCACAAAGCAGTGAAGGACATACTTGGAACCAGGAATAGGTTCCATGGTGGGAATTTCCACTTCAACAACTCCATGACCTTCCATGTTGTTTTGGAGCCATTCTCCTTCATACCTACAAGCAACCATTAAGGCTTACGAAACTTATTTACAAAGGCATGAATGGATATCTTAAACTAAGGTAGAAAGCCATAAAGATTGCTTGAAATTACAGACAAACCTGACCAGCCCTTGCTCAGCAATATACACCTTTTCCATGAGCCAAGTCATCCCAAACAGTGCCTTCATACCTTGCAAAATAAGTTCATCAAAATGATAAACATATAGTCAGGAAGAGCCAAAGTGGTGGCACTTTTTTTACTCTAAGCTCAACAACCGAAGAGAAAATCACTAACATGTACAAGCATCCAAACCAACAATACTTAGACATTAATAGTTCATATTCTAAAATTACTGAATAATAGAGCAACTTCTACTTCCTATGACAAACAATCAGGTCGCACTTAATCCAGAATAAGAAATTGACCAGAGAAAACATACAGATGTGACAAAATGCTAAACTACGCCCTCTTTCAAAATCACATAAAGAATTCAAACTGTTCCAAGAATAAGTCTGAACACTTACGTGCTGCCATCGGGGAAAATGTAGCTAACCCATCTCAAGAACTCCTCAATCCTGTCCAGCTCCTCAATCACGGCCTTGGGATTCGAGATATCATGATGGTTATTCGGAATCGCTGGATAAGGCTTCCTGTAGGGCACGTAAAACGGGGCAAT
This sequence comes from Sesamum angolense, assembly GCA_034509725.1. NCBI lineage: Eukaryota > Viridiplantae > Streptophyta > Magnoliopsida > Lamiales > Pedaliaceae > Sesamum > Sesamum angolense. The sequence continues at coordinate 19,562,830 of JACGWL010000002.1, forward strand.
GGGCGGGTCACGGCCAGCCTTAATCTCCTCGCTGATAATATCCACCTCCTCCTCGTCCACCCAATTCGGGTCCCAACCCGGTTTAGTCATCTCAAGCGGAGCATCCGCCCACAACTCCTTCAAATCCTCCTCCCGCCAGTTCTCCGGGTCCCGAGGAAAATCGAAGAGGTCTTCGTGGTTTTCAATTTCTTGCTCCTCCTCCTCTAACTCCCTGCGCATGCGCTTCGAGAAGAGGATTTTGCTGAAACGGCTGATGTTGGCTTCGGGGGTGTTCTCGTCCTCGAAGTCCTCGGGCTTGGGTTCCTGACCTCTGCCGTCGGGTCGGATGTAGGGAACGGGTTCTTCATCGGAGTCCGAGTCCGACCCCAAGTCCGAGTCCGAGTCCGAGTCGATCGGATGAAGATGAGGATTCTGCGGGTGTGGCTTCCGATTCTGAATCTTCCTCAGCCGCGTTTTTGGGCTCTGGTCGAGCATCTTCTTCAGCTCGCGTGCTTGACATTGTCGAGTGTGTAGTGTGTGAAAAATACAGAGGAAGAAGACCTGAACGGAAGGGGAAGAAGATAAGGTAGGGGGAGTAGAGTAGTGAAGAGAGCGGCAATAGTTTTGTTTTTTATAGTACAGTGTGTGCAGTGAGGCGTTGTACCAAGTATTGCTGCGACGGCTTGTACTAAAATTGCTCTCCTCTTCTTCTTTAATTACCCTCTAATGCAGCTATCAAAGTCAAATTAGGGTCAGGTTAACCTGTCGTTTGCATAATTAACTATAAAATAATTATTTTTTCAAAAAATTACAATCATCTTATCTGAGATTACGTAAAATTATACGTGAATCCCTTATAATTTAAAAAATTACATCGAGTACTTTTAATAATCAGTAGTAAGTCAATCAGTGTTAAATAGGAAGTTTTATCCATTTTTGTTATTAATCTAATCAAATTCGATAAATTTTAATTAATTGATTAATTTAATTATTATATAATATCAAAATTCATAAATACTATACGTAACAATTCAAATCATATGGAGTTCACATGCAGCTACACTAAATTTAATGAGAACAATATAATTATCCCTTATGTTTTTAAATAACTGACTTGAAAAAATAAATTTTTTGAGTTTCATAATTGATTGTATAATTGCATATTATGATTAAATTACAACACTAACATCATTCTTTTAGATTAGTGAATGAATTAAATAAATATGTGAAGAGTATAAAAATAAACAAAAATAACATTACAGTGGAATTAAAATTTAGAACTTATAGCATGTCTCCTGCATGAGAGAGACATGTTAGTTTTAACGACATATATGTAAATTATCCTTATAACACGTCAGTTTTAATGACACATATGCAAATTATTATTTTTTTAAGGGAAAGGGATAAATTAGTATTAATTAAAATAAATCGATTATAAGTATAATTATTTATGTCGTCATTAATATATAACAAAGACTAATAATACAACATCTCACGAAATTAGCAGGATTCAAATCAAAATATTACCAATTAAGTTATGCCTTATTAGTATGTAAATTATTCATATTGTCATTTAAATCTTAATTTTGATAGTATTTTTAATTAACATATAAATATATATTTATTAATTAAGGCGTAAGCATTTATAGATTTGAATTTTAAAATCAAAGTTGAGGATTTGAATTTTTTTGAATTTGGAGTTATCCAAACAAAGATATTACGAATTTGATTTTCAAATATGTATATGTAACAAAATTAGTCTGTTTATACTTTTTCAGTTAATATATTTATTAATTTAAAATATTATCAAAATTAACTTTTAAATAACACTATAAAAATATTTTTATTGTATTAAAAAATATATATACATATATATATATATATATATATATATTATATATTTGAACACGTTTATAATAGAAGAGAAGAGATAGATACAGAGTCGGTCAAAGCAAATCAAAGCAGTGAAGGTGGAAAAGCTCTTTCTTCTACCATTGGTCTTATTATTAGCCCTTTTGTACTCACTACTCCCATGTTTTCTGTGTTTGTTTTTTACTGATGAGTTCGTGTTGCAGTACTTCTCTAGACATGGCCTTTTTCTTCAGTTTGATTCTTGTTTTGGTTCTTTCTCTCTTAAAGCTCACGGCCTTTTTCTTCTCCTGAAGTTTGAATGGAACTTGGGAGTAGTATGGCTGGAGAGTTGAAGGAAAAGGGTGCATGGGTGCCATTGACACCAGCAAAGCCTGTTCCTGAAAGACAATATGAGATTAACTCCAGTGATATAGGCGTGAATCATGATGTGGGCTCTGTCGAAAATCCTCAATTGTCTCATGTTTGGGGAGAATTGGGGAAGGAGAGTGGCAATTGTGGTTTTGATTTTGGGAATTCTGTGAGAGTTTGTCTTGGGAGGGATCAAGAAGTTGTAGAGAATTGTGATGGTTCTGTGTCAAATGTTGGGGCAGTTGACGGAGTAAAAATTGATGACGATTGTAGTGGTGGGGTGGCCAGAAATTCTGGTTTTGTGGTTTGTGGGAATCCAGGCAGCAGTTTTGAGTCATTGGGATCACATGGAAAACCAGAGGGCATAATGGGTGGGATGTCAGGTATGTCCGTGCATGTTTTTGTTGCATGAAGCTCCATGTATGTGTGTGTGTGTGTGTTTTTTTTCTTCTCTCGCCTATGAAAGTGGGAGTAGTTAATGAATGAAGTAAAAAATTGCAAGCTGTCGTTATGGAGTTGTTTAGTAATCACAACAGGTAATTCTGTAACCATGGCTTTGTAGGGTATTTTTGCATGAACAAGATATGTGTGCTCTTATTCAATATAGCAGATTATGTTCACAGTGTGATGCCTAGATTTTAGCCTAAATTAATTTTTTGCCAAAGATTTATTCCTTGTATGTCTGTCTTTATGTATTCGTTTTTCTTGCTTCTTTACTTGCTATCTGTTTCTATGTTTCCAAAGATACGGCTCGACGCATTGTGATGTTGATGTTGGAGATGGTTATGAGTCATAACTTATGACATTGACTAATTTGTGGAAATATTGTGTTTTTAATATGAAACCTTTCCTCTTATTTCTGTGAAGCCAATAGGCCACGTCAAGAAACCATTGATGTTGATGTGTCTTCTGCATGGAAGAAGACAGGACAGCTCCATGATCACAATTCACAATGTGAATTTGGGTCAGATTCAACAAAAGGTTCAAATATGCCAAAGAATCAAACTCCCAAAAAGAGGAGCAACAAGGGCATTGACTCGAATAAAAAGCCGCGGAAGAGAGCAAGAATGATAAGACATAGACCTAAGGTCTTTGATGAAAGTAAACCTATAAAGCCTTCAACTCCAAAACCTCGGACTCCAAAGCGTGCAAAATATGTGAAAAAAGATAGCTGCAAAACCCCAGTTGATCCCTCAAAAGATGTTGATAAGGAAGCAGTTGGTAATTATAGTAAAATTTATTGCAGACAGAAACTGGATTTCAGTACGGAAAACTGCACTGTGAATCAGAACTCAGAGGTCTGCGATGAGATAAAAATTACAACAGAGGTCGAGACACAACCATGCTGTGGTAGCAGATTCAGTTCTTTGCAAGTGTATCGAAGAATTTTCAGGCCAAATGAATGTTTGAAGAACAGTAGAAAGCTAGGTCCAAATTGTCCAAATATGTTCAAGAAAACAAGGATGAGGCGAAAAGGGTGACTGTGTTTGACAAGTTGATTAGACTTGTTAGCATGATTCCCACCTCTCGGAAACAGAGAAGGGCTGCTTCGAATGAACCATTGAACTTGTACCCCGGAGTGAAAGATAGAAAGAATAAATCTCGGACATTAAGGCGAAGGAGGACATCTCGGACATCAAGCAGAAGGCAGAAATCCACAGAAAAAGACTAGGGAAGCAATTAAACATCCAAGGTCTGAAAATGCACTTTGAACTCAACTTGGATGGTGAATTTGAAAAGGAAAAGATCTAAGACATCAACCCGAATGCGGGACCTATCATCCTTTGTCAATGATCTTTCTAAGATCCAGGTATCAGAGGTTTTTCTCCTGAGGGCCTCTAGCGTCAGAACCCAAGGCAGTGCCAAATTTGCAGCTTCCATGGCAGCTCAAGATGAGGGACCTCAGAATTCGGTGATTGAGCAACACATACTTCCTCAAGATAATTCAGTTTCTTGTAATGAAAGCATTCAGAAATCTCCTACAGAATTTGGGAATTGTGTGCTTGGAGTTGAAATTGATATTCCCAACCGCAGTTTGGAAATTGACGTACTCAACTATCAGGTGGTAGAGGGTCACAGGGTGGTAGCAAAGAGTATGGAGATGGTATCATGTTCTGATAAGTTGCTACCTTACCATAAATCTCGATGCAAAACTCGTACCTTTGACATTCCCCCATGCTTCCAACCACGAGAGGACATCAATTTCATACGCAAGAAGTATTTGTTGGAGTCTGATATTGTGACACCATACTTGATGGGCCCACATCATGAACAAACGAATGCCTTTTCAATGCGAGATTGTGAGTCCAAAAACCAATCTACTTTTTTGCTTTTAGCTTGAGATTTTCATGTGAAAACAGATAATTATCTTCAGGCGACATTGCTCTTGTTTCAGATGATGTATTTACACAAGCTCTGGTTGATTTTGCTACCCAGAGAATAGAGTCTTTACATATTGATGATGGATGTAATCAACTCGTGGTGCGGAATCAAATTGCGCATGGTGCACTTGTGCCTTCTAAAGGAAAATTTGATCCTTCGACGAGACGGAAACCGCTTCCAAAAGTTGATCTTGATGCAGAGACAATGAGAGTTTGGAATCTGCTGATGGAAAACAATGGGACTGATGATACTGAACAAGAAGATGATGATAAGGCAAAATACTGGAAGAAGCAAAGAGAAATATTTGACGGACGAGTGGACTCATTTATTGCCCGCATGCATCTTATTCAAGGTATATTTGATGTTCTCATTGTATTTGAAGATGTAAAATATGTGATGGGGGGATCCAAGATCACCTAAATGAGTGTTGAAAAATTATGGGATCAGGTGTGGACAAAGGTAATTTGTGGTAGTTAACTAGTTGTTTCCATCATAGTTGATAAAATGACTTAAATTCTGATATTTTCAGATTTCGCTTTAGGATAACCTTTGTGTAAGTGCAATCTCATGGATTTAATAATTTCATATCAAACACGACAGAACTTTCACCACCTTAACAATGATGGGCCATGGAGAAAAAAGAATATATATCCAAAAAAATTTGGAGATACAACTACAGCAATATTCACTACTATGGCGATCTTAGTATGGATTAGTTATCCTTTCAGATTCTAGAAACACATACAGATTGCCTTGGTTACTGACGACAATCTCTTTCTCCATTAAAGCAGCTTTCGCTCACCTGGCTTAGGCACTCAAATGCATGCTTTTGTTTTTCTTACAAATGTTACGTGCATCAATATAAAATCTATTTTAGATAATAGTTCGTTAACAATCAAAATATTTTGTTGACTATTTATTCAGGAATGTCAATCACCATTCCATGTATTGCTGCTACCTTGAGACTGAACGTTAATATGGATAAATACAGGAGTATAATTATATTATTATTTTTATAATTTTTATAATTTTGATATTTTCCTGATTTTATGATTTATATTTAGAAATGCATATTCCTTGTACTAACTGCAACATTGAGCTGCTAACATTTGTCTAGATAATCACATACTACCAATGATTAGGGCGAAGATGAAGAATGCTTAAAGCAAAGGGTTTGCAGGGGCTCACCTGCTATATATGCACTCGGAAACCTTAAAGATCCTCTGGATATATCAAAGGGGGCCTGGTGTAGCAAAATATAAAATTCAGACAATTTTCTTTGTGTTTTGCATGCTCTAACCTGGAATTTCTGGGTGGAACAGTTGTCATGTTTGAACGTATCTAAAAGAAGTTCTATTTTCAAGTCCAGATTTTCAATACGCACTCCCAAAGATTATCTCAGCACTTTAGTTGCTTCCAATTTACTGTGATCAACTGCCTAAAGAAAAACTCGGGAGGATTTTTAGAGATGAATTATCTTAGTATTACTTTCTAAATAGTAGTGCTTCTTCAATGTTCCAGGAACCTGCAGCTAGTCATTATTGACTAAGGATTTTAAGAGCCTTTGTATCTTTTCATCTTAATGGTACTGTGGTCGAATTTATCTGAAGCATCTAACCTAATGATCAGTACCTCAGGGCCAGAGGCCTGTATTGGAAAGGGATGATTTACTTACTGGGGAAAGTTATTGATATTAGTTTCTATATTTATAACCATCTAGCTCTAAGTTGAGTAATCCTAGATCAGTACATGATGTGTTGGATCTCATTTCATTTCTATCTCAGAAGAAAGTTATGTTCCCCCTCACCATTATCCATCTTTTTATTTTATAATATATAGTCAAAGCATGGAATTTTCCTTACCAATAAGGGTTATAAGCATACAGAAATTTCAGTTGCGTTTCATCACATCATTCTGTTTCATAATTGATATTTAGAAATTTATATTCCATGTGCTAACTGCAACTTGTCATGGGTACTGCTAGTAGTTTTAGACGAACAGATATTATCACAATACTGGAGCAATGAACAGTTTCTCATTATAAAATATAGTTTTAATTATCGATGTCTAATTGTACATGTACCATTAATAGACTTGTTGAAACTCATTGTTGACTATTGAAATACCAAACTCTCAGGTGATAGGCGATTCTCACCATGGAAAGGGTCTGTGGTTGACTCAGTGGTTGGAGTTTTCCTGACTCAAAATGTTAGTGATCATCTCTCCAGGTAAAGTCAAATGTAATGCAAATGATTGCAACATCTTTACTTATTTCATGTAATACCGCCTCGTTGCCACTCATTATTTTCTTTTTTGTCACTTGCAGTTCTGCCTTTATGTCTCTTGCAGCAAGATTTCCCCCTCCAACTGTGACTGAGCAAAATGGTTTAGACGATAGAAGTGACTGTGTAATTGATGAACGTAAAGAAGTGAAAATAGCCGAAACACCCTCGGGCAAGTGCGAAGAATTGTCGATGATGGAAAACTACCCTTCATCGAGTTGCCCCCCCAATGAGGTTGGAGTCGACCTGGAAAAGGGAAATGAAGCTTCCCTCCAGACAGAATCCACGTCAAGAAAGAAAGGGAAGGTTAAAGATAAACAAGAAAACACAATCAATTGGGATGACTTGAGGAAAAATATTTCCCATGGCAGCTCAAGGAATAGAACTTACCAGACCATGGATTCTGTTAATTGGGAAGCAGTTAGACAAGCAAAGGTTGAAGAGCTGGCTAAGGTGATCATGGAACGTGGCATGAACAATATACTTGCAGGAAGAATCAAGGTGATGAAAATGAGTTTCTGGCAAGAACCTAAGATGTCTCTAATTGTTGGTTGAAAATTCATCCCTTCACTCTCACTTTGCAGGATTTCCTTGATCGAATAGTTAGAGATCATGGTAGTATTGACCTAGAGTGGCTAAGAGATGTTCCACCAGATAAAGCGAAGTAAGTATGAAAAGATAACTTGATTAATGATCAGAAACTTTACTACAATGTTTACATACGGAAGTTAAACATCAAGTGGAGGTAATTGATCTTATTGTTCTGCATAAAACACAATCGTTACTTTATAGGGAATACTTATTGAGCATACCTGGATTGGGCTTGAAGAGTGTGGAGTGCGTGAGGCTTCTGACGCTGCGCCATCACGCGTTCCCTGTAAGTTTGGTTGGATATGTGTGTGTGTTTCTCAAGTTTGAACACATTTAATGAAGTACTAGATGCCATGTTTTATATTACAGCTTCCTTCGGTCAATTGGGATCAAAAGGGTATGTTGGAATGTAAAGAATAACTGCATGTGGTGTAAAGTGATTTTTCAGAATAAATGAAACTTTTTTTGTAATGCACATAGACTAAAAGGGATGTCAGCATAATCATCCCATATATTTATTAAGCTAAATAGTATAACTCCATCCTTGGTGTTATGGATGTCTTCTTTCCCTAGGTTGACACAAATGTTGGTCGGATATTGGTACGTCTTGGATGGGTCCCCCTGCAGCCACTACCTGAGGATGTTCAGATACACCTTCTAAATCAGTAATTATTTACTCCAAGCCCGTTAACGCCACTTAGTCATTTTCACATGGAATATCATCTAAACAATTATTCTTGTGCAGGTACCCACTGTTAGATACCATCCAAAAATATATTTGGCCCCGCATGTGCCAGCTCCAGGAGCTAACATTGTAAGTTAAGAAAACTGCTCCATTTTTGGATTTATATATTCCGAAATGTAATTGTATTGAAAAAACTGCACATTATGTTTAGGTGCTTGTCCCTTTACTGAATACTGTTACTTTGCACAGATACGAGTGCCACTATCAGATGATTACTTTTGGAAAGGTCAGTTTATCTTACTACTAATGGAATTGGCCTCATGTTTCTCTCAGTTGCAACTTCTGTCAGTGAAGAACCCTGATACCATAGTGTTCTGGAATGATATAGGTTTTCTGTACGAAGAGACGACCGAACTGCAATGCATGTCCGATGAGAGGAGAATGCAGGCACTTTGCTAGTGCATTTGCAAGGTTTGCTTACATTTATCTGCTCTGCTTTAATGCAGCAAAGTCAATTTCAGACAAAGGTTTGAAATCCACCAGTTGTAGAAGGATATACTCAATGTGTTTTTGTGCCATCTTATCTAGTAATTTGATGATTACAAGACAATCATAGGCATTCTTTAGTTGTAATGAAAATTCAAATGCTGGAAAGGATAGAAAACTGCTAAAAAGAAAATTGAGAAATTCTCAAAGGGTATCTCTAATATGTTTACAGAGTTGAAAAGACAATAGAGAATTCTCAAAGGTATCTCCAATATGTTCAGAGTTTGTTCAGACATTTGATTAAATTACTGTTGAGCATCCAACTGGGAAGAACTAGCAATGAACAAGAATTTTGTTGAAACAATTTGTGAGTTTTGATTGCAGTTCTAGGCTCCGCCTTGAAGGTTCTAAAGGGCAAAATACGGCACCTGAGTCTTCCGTTGCATCAATTGAAGACACAACAGATAGACTTTGCATTGAAGGTTCTAAAGGGCAGAATACAGCACCCGAGTATTCCGTTGCATCAATTCAAGACAAAACGGATCACGTAAGTCCGCCAAAGTTCTCCATTGTTGATGGTGATTGCTCCGAAGGTGTGTACAATTCTTGCAATTGTGAACCAATTGTAGAAATGCCATTATCTCCAGAGCCCGAGTACACAGGAACAGTTGAAATAGACATTGAGGACTTGTACTGTGATTCTGATGATGAAATTCCTACAATCAAACTTAATGGTGAAGAGTTCAGAAAAAATGTGCTAACATTCATGGGTGAAGAGGATGGCATATCAAAAGCATTGGTTACTTTAAGCCCCGAGACTGCATCGATTCCTATGCCTAAATTAAAGTACATAGGCCGGTTAAGGACAGTCCATCACGTGTAAGTACATATCAACTTTTTATGATTACATCAATATTTAAAACCTTGGATTGGCAATTTGTAGTAACCATGATGAGTGGTTAGACCATGTTTCACGACTAAATTGTTTCTCCATTTCATTGCAGGTACGAGATTCCAGATTCACACCCTCTTTTGGCAGGGGTTAGACCTCTCATATTTTGTGTTTCATGTATTTTCGAAATGTTTTATAATTCTATAAGGCTACAGTTTCATACTCTTTAATATGTTGCACAGTTTGAGAAACGAGAACCTGATGATCCCTGTCCCTACCTTCTTGCAATATGGACAACAGGTAATGAACTAATACTATAATCTGTTTCTAGTGTTATGTTTATAAATTTATCACATGGCATAACAGACAAACTTTTTTCTTGCATCCTTGAGCACAAAATGCTTCATGAACATGTCCTGTCAACCTCAAATTTGGACATTGTTCATCTTGTGTTACTACTGATGTTTGTAGTATTGCATTTGTAATTTCTCTCAGATGAATCCACAAGTTCTTCCCAGGAACCGAGAAAAGCGTGCAATTGCCAGAAGTCAACATGTGACATGAGTACATGTTCAGGACAAACTGTACAAAATGAAAATGACTGGACAGTTCAAGGAACAATCTTGGTGAAGACAACTATAGCTCTTATTTCATGTTGTGGAATTTCAATATGTAGTGAAATTTACACATCCAACCACATGTGTAGATACCATGCAGAACGGCTAATCGAGGAGCCTTTCCACTCAACGGGACATACTTTCAGGTCAACGAGGTATTGTCAAAGCTCCTTGTTCTTTCACCAACTTTCTTACTTTATGGTATCATCTTATGTGAGAACTCTTTGTATTATTTATGCAGGTTTTTGCCGATCATGAATCCAGTCGACACCCAATAGCTGTTCCTCGAGAATGGATTTGGAATCTGAGGAGACGGGCGCTATTTTGTGGAACATCGGTAACATCAATATCTAGAGGTGAAAAACACACACCATCTTTTGCAGATTGACTGTGAATCTCAAGTCCTTTCATCAATCTATCACGACTACATGCTCAAAAATATAATACCATTAAGAATTATTGCAACCACCATAGAGCCTGGTTTTGATTGACTACTATAGTTCTGTATTTTGTTAAAAGTATTTGAGTGTGTATCATGCAAATTAGCTTTTGATATGATCGATGAAGTCGAATCTTACATCTGATGCTAGAAATTTCTATGTTGCAATCCAGGGTTTTCGTTGGAGCAAATCGAGTATTGCTTCAGGAAAGGTAAGAATCTGACACGAGATGTCACGGGATTTTCTCCATAGATAAAAAAGAATCATGGAAATTCTTTAATAATCTTTGTACATAAAAAATCACAGCGTTTGGTAAGAGAAGTAGAGAAAATTAGAGATTATGTGTAAACGAACTCTGAATTATTTGCAAAAACACCGGAGGCAGTTAGAAGCGCCCTCCTACCTGCACTTGGCTTTTAAAGGTATATAACTTTTCTTGAAGTTTGGTAAGCAGAAGCAGAAAATATAATACTGACTTTAAGCTTTTTTCTGCTCTTAGCGGAACGTAGAAAAGCAGTTTTTACACACTCTCATAATCATAAAAGATCATAGGAAGGGATTTTTGGAGTTCTTTGAGAGTTGAAACATGAAAACTGCAGCTTCAAACTTAATGTAAGACTTTAAGCTTATTATGGTTGAAGTCTCATTTTATTGGCTTCTTGTCTGAGTAATTTCAGGTTTCATCTGTGTACGAGGAATCAACAGGAAAACTGGGGCAGCAAGGCCGCTCGCGAGGAGGTTCCATCTTTGCAAGACGAGGCAAGTAGACGACGAGTGATTCAGATTTACTAAGTTTGTACAAAAATATTCATTTATGCTATGATGATTCTTGCAACTATGCCCACCAAACTCACTGGACAACCTCTTTGCTTTCCTATAAAATACCCTCTCCCTATATTCTTTTGCCCAAATGTAAACTTCTCCAGAATCATAAATAATTCTTGATAAATTAATATTTTTGTTGCACTGGGCTTTGCATAATCCTTGCGTTAGAATACTTCCGATACTGTGAGGCCCAAATGTCTTAGCCCAATAAGGTTTATTGCAGAGTTGAAACAGACAAGTCCAGTTGATTGGATAATATCGCAGCTTGTGGGCCCAATCTATTTCAGAAGTAATCAAATGTTTCAGCCCAAACATATTGTTTCTTTTGGAAATAATGACATGGTACAATAATGTATCCCCAATACAATACCAAAAGACATGGGTAAAATGTTTTTATTAAACTCTTGTAATAGGTCGATGTTTTATGTTTTCATCGTCAACATGGTTTATTTATTCAAAAAAAAAAAAAAAAAAAACATGGTGGTAAAATAATGATATTTGCATTTATAATTGATTGTACGAATGCAAATTGTAATTAAATTTTAAAATTAATGGGTGATAAGATAAAAAAAAATAATTACTACATAATTAAAACCTACAAAATATAGCCCTTATGGGATTTTTTTGATGACATAGTAATTATTGAAAACGTAACCAAATAATATAAGAAATTACATTCGAACTCAAAATAAAGGTTTGAAGCAAATGGGCACTTAAAAGACAACCCCAAACGCAGCCTTATATTAAGAAAATAAAAAAGGAAAAAGATAATGGTGAAAAAGGTTGTAAGCCAATTGCAAGAGACAAAAGCATTGTTGATAAATTGGGACCCACTGCATATCTGGATCCTCATTTCTGACACTTCGCCAAATCATAGACAAACCCAAAACTACACAACCACTATCAAAACTTTATTATTAGTTTATATTTATATATTTTTTTTATCTATAATTTATTTACACAACTAATTCTTTTTTTTTTAATTGCAAAAATCACTTTTAGCAGTAAAAAATAAGAATAGTTTGTATAATAATGTTGATATTTTTTAAAAGTGTATGCGTAATATTTTGAAAAATATGAATGATTTGTGTAGATGATATTGATGCTTTTAATGAGTATATATATAATTTTCTAAAAGACAAAAAAAATTATATAAAATTATAAATAGACCATAAATCAAAAAGTGTAAATATAATAATTCACCAATTCCTTCAAATACTAATAATAAAAGAAATACCGCTTCTTTCTTTTATGCTATTGATAGGTATTATCCATAAAAGCAATTAACCGTTCAAGGTTTGCATTTTTGTTGCTGTCAAATTTTTGAACTATTCATTTCACTTGTAGAATCCATACATTTTATGTCTGATCATACCTAAAGTACATGTAATAGATACCACAATTCTAAAAAGAATAGTAAATTGTATGACAAGTGACTAAATTCAAATTTGAAAAGACCTAATTTTGTATTTAAAAAAAAAAAAAATCCATACTCCTGCGGGCAATGTCTACGAAGATCTAAACACCAGGATTCAGTCAAAGTCACCCAACAAAATCGCGTTTCTCATCCCATTCTTCACGAGACAGACTTCTCAAAAATGGATTTGGGTGGGATTATTTTCTTATTCTTGGGGGTTCAATTCAAAGACACGTTTTATTAACATATTGTCATTTTCTATAATTATAAACGCGGATCAGAATCCATTCATAGCTACAATAGAGAAAATTATTGTTCGAATTTGATTCGATCGAACTAATCCAATCACAGAGCAAGCGATTTCAATTCAATACATTTACTCTGTAATTAATTACTTTTCTTAAACTATACATATTATTTATTCAGATTCGGACAAAAATAGGTATGGGGGAGTGTTGAAATCTTTTTAGGTCCAAAATGGGTCCCTCTTTCGAAGAACCTGTTGACCGACCATACAACATAACATGTAATTGTAATCCAGTCCATTAATACCCCCCGCCCGGAACTGTTCGGAAAGTGTCGATAAAAACACCAAAAAGGTTAAAAAGTCGTTGCCTTTGTGATTGACGACTAATGTTCATAAGACTGACTGAGAATTATACCACTACAAAAGTAATTACTACAAAATGTGTTTCAAGCTGAAACTCATACACACTTCCCACATAATCGCTAACAGTAAAAAACACGACTTAAAAACGAAATTGACTGCAAAAAAATTTCACCCTCTTTTACCTGCACTGTCATTCTGTTTTCTTTTTACCGTCGTCTACGTTTCGGTTGAACGATGGACGAGCGGGTTCTCGATAACCGAGTCAATGGTTCGAGCACCGAGTCCTTGTACTTGGTCGGAAGAATCTGGGTCCGCCCTCGTTTCGACCGCACCACCGGCGACGACCGCGATTCCTCGAATTCTCCACCCATTCCCGCCTCCGTCCAGCAGCTGCTCCGCCGTCTCAATTTCCTTTCATTTGAGGCCTCAATACCCGCCGCCGCTTCATCTTTCTTCAGCTCAGAATCAGAACGCTTCTCCGACTCGGGTTCGTCGTTGTCCTTGAACTCTCCGAATATCAGCTTCGCAGCTTCAATGAGCAGAGTCAAACTCTTCTCCTCCGCTTCAATCTTGACGCGGGAATTTTCAGAACCCCCGGTTCCATGCTCCACTCGATCGCAGTCGTTTCCAGGGTTTACTTCGAAACAACCGCCATCGCGTGCTTCGGAGCCACCACCGTCTACAGCGGTGGGGCTGCTTGAGCTCAGCCCCGAGGCGTCTGCTTCGAGAGACTCCGATTCCTTCAGCTCCGGCGAAATAGAGAAGCCGACGTTCAAGTCAAACCCAGACCCTTTATTTTCACCGCTCGTTTCGTTCTCGGCGGATGATTCCTTGGTTTCTGAGCCAGAACACGGGGGGCTCGCGGCAACCAGCGGTGGTGGTACGGTGGTAATTATGCATAGAATCTTGTGCAGACACATTTGAGAGGTGGATCCACGCCGCCGGTTTTCAGAAAACATGGAGCCGAAGGAAACCCGATCGTATTTGGGGGGGCGTTGATGGAGAGAAGCCATAAAAGAATTGAATCAAAAGTAGGAATTGTACCATTCGAGGTGTGGAATGGAAGAAGGCAAAGAGTAGAAGCAACTGTAGAGAAGTTAAAAGCTATGGAAACTGCAGAGACCGAATATTTTGCGGCTTTTTGTAGTTAAATCAAAATATTTCTGAGAAGGTGGGGATTGACACTTTGGACCATAGCTATTCTGCTTATCCTATTTATGCATATTATTATTTTTTATCTTTTTTTTTAAAGATTAATTAAAAGTGGGAAATAAAAACAGCTTCATAAATATAATAAATTTTAAAAAAATAATAATTATCTAATAAATATTCATAAAATATTTTCTAATTTTCAAATAATGAAAATTTATTTATAATTATAAACAATTTCAAAAGAGATGTTGTGATTTATCTTTAAAAATATTATTGAATTTGTGCTGGCACTATTGTCATTATTGCCTAAGTTGGGTTTCTCTATTGAATGTTGATACCGACTATAGAGCAAAATGATTTTTTTTTAAATAATAATAAAATAGTATTATTAATATATATAATTTATAATTTTGGAAACAAAAATTATATATATTTGAGATATAAAAAGAGAATATAATGTGAATTAAGAGTAAAAGATGGAAGGGAATATATATAGAGTTTAGTTGATAGATTTGAATGAAGAGCGGCAGTCTTTACCTAAAGTTGAAGATTAGAAAGATTGAGTATATATAATTGTTTGTGGACAAGCTTTCATCATCTCCATTCTCCACTTATTCAATAAATATCTTATTTCTAATCTTTTAAATGTATTTTGTTATTATATAAAATTAATTGTAATCATAATCTTTATATTTATTAATATCTTTGGCATATCGAGTTTATTATCATGAATTTTATCTTTTTATTTATCTCACCTCAAATATTACCTTTGTTTCAAATTACTTTTTATCTCATGTATTGAGATTATATGGAAATATTAAACAATACCAGATTCATATCATGTTTTCTTTCTTTTTTAATATTTTCTTGACCTTAATTGAACTATATTACACTTTTTTATGATCATGCTCTTGAGTTTCTGGACTATTCAACAATATATTGATATGAATATCAAAATAATTAAAAATAATAAATTAATTTCAGAATAGGAGGCGTGGAGTGAAATTTGTTAAGTGATTTTATCCATAAGATGATGGTAAAAAAAGTGTTGAGGTTGAGCGGGGGCATGCGTTGGAATAAGGTTTTAGGAAGACATAGGATATGGGAGTGTCAGTGAAAGTGAGCTTTTGAGACCCACGTGTCTTCTTCCATTTGCCAAGTCATATCATGGAATATAGATGGCGTGTTGTGATTGGCTGGCATGCCATTCCTCTATTTACTATTACCATCTTTTAATTAACTCCTTAACACTTTCTCGGAAATTATTATTTTTATTTAATTGGTGAACCATTCACTTTATGCTGCATCTGGAATCTCTAATTTGCCCTCAGGGTCAACGCCTCTTATTTTGACTCAAAGTCTCATGTAAAAAGATATGCCACGTCACGCATTCGAGTCTAAGTAGGCCATTGAGGAATCAAAATTATTTGCCCTCAGATTCAACACCTTTAATCTCCACTAAAAAGTTGTAGTAAAAAAGACATGTGATGCGTTCGGGTTCAAGGGGAAATTGAGGAATCAACTTTATATTGTTAAAAAAAAAAAAAAACAAACAAACAAACCTAAGAATATGAATTAGAAGTTTGTTTGAGGCATATTACATAATAATTATAATTATACTTCATTTTCTTAGTTATTAATACTTTATGTGAATCATATATATTAAGTTTATTGACCCGAATTTTTTTGTATTTAACCCTCTCCTTTATGATAATTAAAAAAAATTAAATTGAGTTAAATCCATTTTTAACTAACCTGACCAATAAAATTTACTTGTGGTAAATGTTTTTTTCACCAAATTAAAAAATTGACACAAATAACGTCATCGATATTAATTGGAGAGCGAGAACCACGTCACCTGTAATAATCACGAACCGTGATTCCAGCATCAACATTAATACAAAGAGTTAATTGTGAGGAATCTTGGCAGAATGGCTATGAGGTACAATTACTCAAACGGCCTCCAGAAAACTACAAGATATAACCCTAATAAATGAAAGTTGAGATGAGACGAACGACGGAGATTACAAATTTTTTTATTTAGTGAACTCTATAAATATGTCCTCCCTAACTTATTTGAAGTGGGTTGGATTTTCAAAAGATGAAGAGAAATTAAAAAGCTCTACCTCATTTGTATGCAAGGAGAATCGAAATTGTACTATTTACAGAATCAATAAAATTATTATTTTATGCAATATCAGACTAGTATAAAAGTGATAAATTATCGAGTGTCAAACATCCAGTCTGCAATAGATCTACAGAAGTTTTGATGAGCTCTAATTCAAATAATAACAAAAAAAATAAAATAAAATTGGACCATTAATTATAGCACCATGTTAATGTTAATAGAAAGTATGTACTTTTATGAAGGCTAAAAGTGAAAAGCAGATTACATAATCTAAAGCCATGTCTTTTGTTGGGGCCCACCACAGATTAGGATGAAAAGTTGGGAAGTTGTTGCAGCTGCAAGAGAGAGAAAGAGCATCCCAAAATGAAAAGCTGTTTGACAAGAAGGGCAAATCGGACAATTCACCAAATTTTCCCCTGGCACCAACACTATGTGCTCGGCCAAACATATATATTTTTTTTCCCGAAAGAAAAAAAGAAATACATTCATGTCTTCGAATTTCCACGTCACATGAACTATAACGGAAAACTAAAATCAATTTTTTTAAAATATATATATATATATATATATTTTAATATATTTAATTAATTAATGTTATCCTAATTTTATAAGAAATTGGAAAAGGGGTTTAATTGACGTGACATTCTTAAGTCAAGGACTATTATTTAATTTTCTTTAATTCCCAGATAATAAAAAAAAGAAGACCATATGTAAGTATTTATACTATCTGAATGTCGTGCTCTCGTGGCGCAATTTTAGAGGATGTTTGAAGCATTAGATGCACTCATGTTACAAGTGGATTATGATCTAATTTTGTTTTAGAATGAGAAAACTATGTTAGTGGATTATTTATAAATATTTTATAAATGATGTATGGTTTTTAAAATTTATTTTGATCTTGTAACAATTAATTAAAATTGAATTTATTTACGAATAGAAAACATCTATCTTGTTTCTTTCTTCTCATTTTTTTCAAAATTTCAAGCATGAAACATAAATATAGTTTCGCTGGATAGTAGACAGGGACAGTGGGAATCTCCTTAATCCATTCATGCGCGTCACTAATTAGATGACGAGGCATTTGGCTACCTTAAGAGAGTCATAGTTACTCCTGCCATTTACCCACACTTGGTTGAATTTATTCACTTTGACATTCAAAGCACTAGGCATAAATCACATTGCGTGAGTATCCGCAGGGCCCATCGCAATGCTTCTTTGATTCCCCTTGTCCGTACCAGTTTTGAGTCGACTGTTCGACGCCCGGGAAAGGCCCCCGAGGGAGCCGTTCCCAGTCCGTTTTAAAGTGATACTTTAGCTATGAGGATCTGCACATTAGTCGGTTCAGTTTAAGTGACATCGTTCTTAACTTGAGCCGAAAAATCCAATTAGATTCACGAAGCTCAACGTTATAGAATCATATTGATGTGACTGATTCAAGTGAACCAATGTATATAAATATTCAATCCCTATTTTTTATTCTATCGCTTTTGTTGCGTGGTCCATTGATTAAACATAGAAAGACTACTGTTGGATCTTATCCAGTGCTCTTTAATTATGATTTTCGTGCAAAATGACTGAACGAATTTGGGATTAGAATGACTTACTTTTACAAATAAAAAAGAAGATTATGTTCGAGCTCGGATCAACAAGAGACCTATGAACGACTCTAAATCTCCATAATATTTGTAGACACAAGAATAGTCAAATAAAAGCCGTTTCATCTTACACTTAAATAATCAAATATCGTAAAAAAACTAGTATCAAATTAGTAGATGAATCAATTTGAAATACTCTCAGCACATCCCATATCAATGAATCATGAAAAATTATAACCCACATCGAGTTTGACTAAATTTGAGCTAATTACATAATAAGTACAATACACTTATCGTGTAATTAGTATATAATAAAAAAAATAATCAATCACATAATTTATATATCACACTTGTTTAGCGACTAATTTGAGTCTTATGGAAAATGTTTCATGTTGATAGCAAGTAAAAGCAAATGTTGCTTTTGAAATTAAAAGCACTTGGATTGATCATGCTCTTTTTTGGAACTAAAACGAAATTTTCCTAATTGTAATCAGTTAATTTACTATTCCAAAACCACCACCACATCAATGTCATTTTCTCTCAAATCGAAGATTCAAGAATCATAATTGATCACCGCTTCTCTCAACACTGAAATACAAGTAGCTTCATCAAAAAAATTTACCACAATTAGATTTTATCGAATCAAATCAATCACACAGCAAATGTGATATATTTAATTATTTTTGAAAAATTTATATAACAATCACACAGTAATATATTACTATAAACATATAATTAATTAAAATATCATCGAATTTAGTTTGAATTAAAATTTCCCAATTTGAAGTAATACTTATAAATTATGGACCAAAACAGTCTATTGTCTAATATATTTAATAATTAACATACTACTACTGTCACCATTTGCCTAAATAAATTAGGTAGTAGTAATGGGGTAAAAACAAAAAAGAAGTCGTCCATTTTTCACCTCACAGTGAAAAAAGTCAAAACAAACAGTAAAAACAAAAGTTACTGTCGCGCAATCACCTGGACTTCCTCTGGGCGGAAACAACGGTGGCGGATTTGCCGCTTTTGTTATGTCGAGGAAATTCCGCCACCGCGTCAAGAACCGAGTCCCGATACTTGTTCGGCATCGCCACCGCCCTCCCCCTAGTTGATCGCACAACCGGCGGCGGGGCCAGCACCTTCGCCTCCGCCGTCGCCAGCTCACAACCATCATTCCACGCTTGCCCGAAACTCTGACGCCGGTGCCCGGCGAGCTTCTTCCGGTCGCGGAGCTCAGCTTCTCCGCCCGTTTTGCGCTTCCGATTCTGAACTTTTTTCTTCTCTTTCTGAGGTTTTCTTCGTAGTCGCGTAAAGAATTCTCCGCAACTTCTAGAAGCGCATTCAAGCGTCTATTTCGCCTCTCTTTTTCCTCCCTTAATTCTACATCTGAATCAACAGCAACTTTCACAGTATTCATATTTTTCACTTCTTCTTCAAGAACGACAAATCCGTTAGGTTGCCCTTTTGACCAATGCGCTGCTTCATCAACGACTAATTCAGCAATCCCATCAAAATTCAAGTCATTTCCATCACCAGAACCCGCTTTCTCACCGGAAGCAACGGCCGCCGCCGCCCGGATTTCCACTTCATTTACACCGTTCTCCGCCGCGGGAGACTCGGAACCATCATCCTCAGGAGGAGCAACATTCAAGTCGATACCCAATAAACCCCTTTTTTCTACGTTTCTCGCGACGACTACTTCTTCATCTTGTCGGAAGTGGGGCGGCTTCCCACTGGAACCCGGCGCCGCAACAGCGGCGGACACTGTGCCAAGAATCTTTCCAAACAACATCTCCGGCCTGAAATTCTCACCACATCCGCCAATCGACGCCATTGATGACAACTGAAGCTATAATCAATCAAGAAGCAGGAATCTCTTCTTCTCTTACCGATGTTTCAGTTCATGAATCTGTTGATTCATTCAGATCGCGAGGAAATCAAAGAGATTAATACTGTCTACGACTTTGGAAGAGGGAGGAAAGGGACAGAGTAGTAATAACAATGAAGACAGAAACAAGCAGCACTACACACCCGATTCTAACACTCTTATCATTTTACATTTATTTAAATTACATTTCCAATTATTTTTTTCCCTCATTTATTTCTGGGCCTTCAACGTTGTTTTTCCTTTTAATATAAGTACTCATGACGTGGCACTCGAAGTGTCCACGGGGGTGAAAACGTGGCGGGACGTGATTGGGCAGGGGAGTACCCATGTGAAGACAAAAGTAGCCGATGTGACCAGAATCTCAATCATGTACAATCTTGGATGTTGCTTCTCCTGTCACTTGATGGCTCAATAGCGCGAAACGCAGTCGTTTTCCGCTGCGTCCGAGTTTCATCATTTATTCATTTACTTTTTCTTCCCATAAATTAATTATTTTCCATTTTTGGTGAATCCCCTTTCTTGTAGTATACGGTTTTTTAAAAGTTTGATTAATCATATCAAAAATTCAATGAAACGTTGCAACATGTATAATATAAGTAGTATGAATACAAATCAATAATATGGTTAAAATCGAGATTTTATAAATAAATTAAAGATCGAATTTTACAGTATATGTGTATAATTATCTCATTTTATGTGAGTTCATTATAATTTATTTTATTAATTTTTTTTATATTAATGAATTAATCGAATTAATGTACTCAATTTATTAAAATATTAATAAAAAAAGAAAGTAATATGAATCGTGAATAGGGAATGAAAGAAATATGGAATGGGAAGAGGAATGAAGGGTAGATCAATAATAAATGCAGTTGCTGTCCATTTTTCGAAAATGCGACTTACGATGGTTGGAGTAGTTATTGTTTCATACATACATTACATGATGGAGTGCTACGGCTGATTTTTACGACACACCGCAGCAGCGGAAAATGGACATGACTTTAGGACAATAGTGAATGGACCAGCTACCCCAAATCACCCCCAACTACAAACCCTTATCAATGTTTTACGATGATAAACATAAATAATTTTTTTAAATGTTTTTATGTAAATCAAATTTCATCATACCAAATTAATTATATTAAAGGTGTTCATATAGAAAATTGCACATTTTTCTTTGCAACAAATTTAGTTTTTTATTTCACTAAATACTTTAATGAAAATTCTGAATTCATTACTTTTGTTATATAACTAATTTTGATTTAATCAAACAGAATCTATATTTAAGTTTTTTTTAATTATTATTATTAGAGATAATTATACCATCCTTTCCGGAAGAGGTATAATCACACGTTAATATGAAAAACATAATAGTGTTCGAGTCCATTTGAAATGAAAAATAATGAAGTAGAGTGCTAGGAATTGAGAGAGAGGAAATAAGTGAAAATTAGAGCATTATTCCTTGTTTTGTGTGTACAGATAAGAGGTTGATATAAACGAAAGGCTTAGGTACAAAATTACAATGTTCCTTTCGACTGAAATTATAGTATGTAGGCTCGAAGTGTAAAACCCTGTCTTCTCCCGCTGGGTCAGCTTTGTATTTATAGGCAATCATAAGTTGGTTGGAGAATGTCATAGATTTGGTGGAATATGACCTGAAAGTTGTTAAATAATGCTAAATCCCCCTCAAATTCGGTGGATATCGCCAGCAGTTGGAGGATTACCCTCGCATTTAGGGAAAGATTATCTCTTGGTAGTTGGAGACCTGCAATCTCAGGGAGCAGCTGGAGTCTGCTATGTATGAAGGTTTCTTCTAGGAATAAGGATGTCTTCTTGAAATTTCAAAGACATGGTTGAGGAAACGCTTTCTCCAAACAGGAATCTTTAGAGTCGCCACGTGTCATCAAGGGAACTGTTGGTCCTTATTTGATTTTGTGAGGTGCGCTTTCCAAAAATCCCATGTGAATGACATGTGAGACGAGCTTTGACTTTGGCTGGAGAATTTCAAGTTCTCAAGCTTTCTTGTGGACTTGCAGAGACCTTCTTGAATCGATACCTTTTTAAATTTGGGCCGGCTGGACTTCTTTTGATCAATTTATTTTTTTGGGGCGCATGATAGTCTCCCTAGGGACTCTATTTCGATTGGGCTTCTTGGGTGCATTTTGGGCCCTCTCCTGAACTGAGCCTCCTGGGCGGCGCCATGCCATTGCAATTTTTCCCCCTTGGACAACTTGGATCTCTTTGGGTCGATCTATTTTTACGGACATCACACGTAAACTCTCTATATTTTGATAAATTACATATAGTATTTCCAAAAATTTATTGCTGTCAAGAAATAGATCTATCTATTAGTCAAAATTCATAAAATTAAATAAAAATCTAAATTGAAATTCTGAGTAGTAGTTGAAAATGAAGGAAGAGAGTGTGATAGAAGAAGATGGAAAAGCAGAATCTAAATTGGGTGTGGGGGGTGTCCTTTTTTGGTTAACCTTCAACACAGAGCAGCACAGGTCTCACTTTGCTCTCTCCACCTCCACTACTCTTTGCATTTATACAACACACTTTCATCTCTCTACCTAATGCATCTACGCTTAGGTTTCCATAATACACTCCATCAATATTTTTTTATGATTTTTAATTATTACTAAATTATAATTCTTAGTTATAATTATAGTATTTTGTTAGGGTAGACTTGCAATTGTAATGACGATACTCATATTTTATATTTTTATTTTTAAAAAAAATTGGGCGGAGTCGTTAGTAGCTGACAACTCAACCAATTATTTTTTAATTAATTATTAACTTAAATAATAATTAAATATTTTATTATAAAAATTTGTAATTATTAATTATTACTTAATAATATATTATGTATTTTAAATAAATAAATATTAATAAAATTTTAATAAATATAAATATCTTTATTAAGCAAAAATGACATGTATTGTACTGCGCAAAAAAAGAGAGGGTAAAATAGTTATTTAAATTGATGTCCAGCTTGAGATTTTTCTTTGGGATTATCCTAATTCAACCGTGATTAGTATAGTGTCTTTAATTTTATACCAAGTTTCCATATATTAAAATAAATATTCTATTAATCTATATATATTATTATTATTATTATTTATTAGTCTATATTACGACCCTATAGACTTGGATTGTCGGAAAGGTTTTTACCTCGGACTCGGACTGTGTTTTCTCAACATACCACTCCCACTCAACTACAAGTTTGAGAATACGTACACCAAATGGGCCAATCTGAATTTTCTTTAGCCTCTAGATAAGGGCCAACAGGCCCAGCATTGAAAAATTCAATCACACACTCAATGTGTCTAATGTTTTCTCAGTCATACCTCATATTTGAATTTTATTCCTTTTTTTTTATTTTTAAAGAAATTCTGCAACGTCGAAATTTGTTTTATAATTGTAGCAATAAAAATATTAGTTCCTTAATTTATAACTACTATTGATTTTTTAATATAGAATTAACGAAATTGTTAGTATCATTGCACTCGTCACATGATCTGACAAGTATATAATATTACAACGTGATTGATTTGGTGTAATTAAACTTACATATTTAAATAATGAATATGAAAAAAATGAATTTCTTCTGATAATATAAGATGAACATAAACAACAACAATTAATTGTATGCTGAAAATGAATACTAAAATAGATCATGTCCAGAGAAATGTATTTCCCAAGATTGGGTATAATTAGAGACGTGATTTGAGTTAGAATTTTTGGTATAGTGTGACCAAGACAATGAAAATGGTGTTTGGAAGTGAGAAGAGAAGAAGATGTAGAATTTCCAATCCAGAGACTCCAAATCCATGGTAAAATTAACACTAGCAGCTACCAAGGAATGACATTACATAAAATAAAATATTTGTCCTAATTAATTAAACAAGTGATATAGATATATATAGATAGGTAGCTTTGTAAATAAATTAACTTCTCCAATTAAGGAATAATTGATGGATGTTTTAATTTAGCGGCTAGGGTTTGTGGTGCTGAGTGTAAATGTAGTCCAAGTGAGCCTCTGCAATAGCCCTTCTCTTGAAGCACTCTTCATCTCCATTTTGGCAGTACTCCTCCAACCCCATCAGCTTCTGTCGTCATCCAATTTAAATAACTCAAATCAGAATGCAAAAAATTATTACCTGTACAAATCAGGTCCACACCATATATACCAACATCAATTCAAGTATAATATATATTTGTCTTATGATTAGATTCAATCTGGTGGACGATGACGTACGTACGAACCTGGTTTGGTCCGAGAAAGATTAAGGGATTAATTAAAGAGAAGAGAGAAGAGAGAGAGATATTCGTACGTTGAAAGAATCAAGAGTTTGCATGTTAGGAAGAGAGTAGTGGTTGGTGGTGCTAAGGCTGTTGGCCGTCTTGACATGTGCTTCTCCTGCAAAAGAGGAGCAACTCAGTCTAATTTTGGCTGAAGAAGAAAAATGTGGTGATGATGGATGCATGTGTACCTTGTTTAGCACCCAACTTTCTGGCAGTTGCTGAGGTGCTGATGATGAGTAAAACAAGGAACAACAGTATTGAAACTGAGTGGTACCTCTGCTTCATTATTATCTTCAGCAATTTAGACAGAGAGACAGGGAGAGAGAGTTGGGATTGGGGTTGGAGGAAGCACAAGTGTATAAATACATGCAGATAATCTATTCCAGAGTGAAGGCAGCAGTACTGTAGTTTGGTTTTTTTATTACCAATTATTAAAAAAATAAACAAGGACATATATAGAGGTCTTGGTTTTGTGATAATAAAAATGTGAAGGTAGGTAGCTACTGCTCCTCTCAACAGCTCAACCTTTTACACATTCCTCACAACTGTTTCCCACCTCCCCCTCCTTTAATAATTTGTTTTTTTTAAATATAATTTTAATTTCAGTACATATCTCTACAATTATACACTCCTTACAACAAAATATTTATAAATTACACATCAATATAATTCTGGTATCCACGACTGAAATAAAAATCAAACACATTTGATCTTTTGATAAAAAAAAATTGATTTGTTCTTATCAATCAAGCCAACATACGTCGGCCAGTATGTCCCGTGAAATTTTGAATCTTAATATTTTAACTTACGAAAAGAAATGCTTTTTATGCACTGATGGACAAATAAATTAAACTAAAAAATTGTTGCAAGTGTTTGTTGAGCACACATATAGTTAATAATTAGAATATATATATAGAGATGATGCATGAATTTGGTTCCCATTTTAGTATAAATTTAGTGGGAGTTCCACCGATTATTAGTGGACGAGTTTGTGTTTCAGATAACCAGGGATTTTCTATATTTTGGTTTTTGATGACCTGATTTTTGGGACTTAAATAAACAAATAATTACAACAATTGATATTAATGGGACTTAAATCACATGGATTCTGTCATATGAATCATGTTTTTTTTTAAATAATAATACATTCATGTTTTTTTAAAAAAAAAAAAAATACTTGTAGCATGTGATTGATTAATTGTATTTATATACTATTGTGTGAGAGTCTGATTTAATATCACACTTTGATTCAATTAATGTGACATATATTTTTTTAATTTAATAGTACTTCACGAAACGAGTAGCTATTAATTAATTTGTTTGTATGAATAATTCATCCTACTAAAAAAAACTTGAATAAATGTAGGTAGATGTAAGAAAACAATTAATCTCCAAAGTCCAAACTATTTCCCTTCTGTAAATCTCTTTCAAAAGTTTTCGTTATTTAATCATGCAATAATTTAATTAAATATATATTGTAGTGATGATGTTGTTGTTGCAGTGGACATGAATTGAATATTAGGGTATCTTGTTCTTCATTATCATCTTCTTTTAATTAATCT
The DNA here is from genome assembly GCA_034509725.1 of Sesamum angolense. Taxonomy (NCBI): domain Eukaryota; kingdom Viridiplantae; phylum Streptophyta; class Magnoliopsida; order Lamiales; family Pedaliaceae; genus Sesamum; species Sesamum angolense. The sequence goes on from JACGWL010000002.1 coordinate 19,588,898, forward strand.
TATTTATGTATATGAGTGAATAAATGGAGATTACACTTCTCTTTTCAGGATTTGGTTCTCTTACAACTGCTATCATCCACTCACCATCTACGTTATTTTTTGGTTTAAACAAAAAGATTTAATTGCACTCAAATTCCCTCTCAAAATTCAAAATTACATTTTTTTTTCAAAAACTTTTTTTGAAATTACACTTACACCCTCTCTGAAAATTCTCCATTTATACCTAACACTCTTCCATTAGGATGTGGATGAAAAATTTTAGCTAACCAAAAAAAAAAAAGTAAGTTTTTAATTTTGACCGTCATCTAACATTCTAATATAAAGGGATACAAGTAATATAAATATATGGAGTGCATGGGGTTAACATTGTTATAATTTTTTTTCCTTATAAGTACAAAATTATTGCATGACAATGAGGGTCAAAATTAAAATTTTACATAAATTTTTTGCTAAAGTCATTATTTTTCATCCAAATCCTAATGAAAGAGGATCATGTGTAAAGCAATGAATATTCGGATTGAATATAAATGTAATTTTAGAACTTCTTTGGGGGAAATGTAATTTCACATTTTCATAGAGGACTTAAGTGTAATTAACCCAAAAAAACAACTTATATATATATATATATATATTATATATTATTATATATTAAGATATGTGAATTAATATATAATATTTGGGAGCATTAGTTTAAATATGCATGCATATATAAATGGGTTGTCTGTCCAGTTCCAGACACAGCTTGTAAGATCAAGAAGAATAATCTCATCTTCACCTTATGCTAAAAGCTATTATATATTAATTATTATTGATTGTGGCTTTGGAACTTGTATTAATTTTATTCCCACATTATTTACAATAGTCTATATATTTTATTGAATGTTGAAACAGGAGCTTTACACTAATTGGTAATTAAATATTGCGGTTGTTAAATATATATTAAATTAAAATGAAAAATAGATTTACATAAATTGGGGACTATAAATTTCAAAGATAATTACATCTATATTCTGATGACAAATTACATTACGATGAAAATGAAACACTTCAAGCGTAGGGTTTTGGGCATATTGTGATAAAATGAGGACAAAGTTGCACTAATTTGGACCGCGGACTGTGCGCTGTGACGTAGACCACGCGCACCAATCATCCTTGCTTTTTTGTTTTTCTATAACTTATTGTCGTTGTACAGTGCACACGTAATAAATATTATATTATATTTTGAAGAGAACAAAATCAACTTTTTTTTATTATTAGCACAATGAAAAATTTAGTGCAATGAATAATAAGGCCCAAAAACTCTAAATCCAGCCTACGAAGAATATCATGAGCAACTGGGCCGGCACACCCTTAACAAGATTAATACAAGTATATTTAATTAAGTAAAAACAAATATTAAAGAGATCCGGATTTGGGCCCAAACCCAGGCCCATATGCACTTTTAAAAGTCACTCCATTTGGAATTGGGTTCGGATCTAATTAATCAGAAGGAAAGGGAAATAAAAGAGAGGGACGTATAACAATGTGGCTAAAAGGGTATCTACTTAAATTTATTTATTATTTTTTACGTCTTATAAAAAGTGTTGTAAAAGTTTAAAGATGTTCAATTTTAGTTTAAAACTAAAATATAAGCATAATAAGCAGTTTATATTGTGATAATGATTAAAATGAGCATCAAATTGTTATAAGTAGATATTATTTATATATATTTGTGTATCTAAAATCATTTATAAAAATATACATATTTTTGTAAGTAGAAGATCCAGGCAAGGCAGGTTGCGCTCACTTCTACTACTACTTATTACCAATTACAGGATGACATGACATGAGATGTTGGTTTTCAAGTGTTGTTATCTATGGACTTGAGCCGGCTATCATATAAAAAAAGAATGGAAACTTGATTTTGCAGCAGAACATGAATGGGTCTTCCTAAATTATTACAAGTTTGAGTGTTCACATTCTATCATAAGATGGTTCTAATATTAGTACCAGGTCAAATTAATTGGATTACTCCTATGTCTTTTCATATTACTAATAATAATTCTTGTGTTCAGCAACAAAGGTTGAGATGGCCGAGTTGGTCTAAGGCGCCAGATTAAGGTTCTGGTCCGAAAGGGCGTGGGTTCAAATCCCACTCTCAACACTTCGTTTTACATAAAAGTTAATCACAGCGCGTAGACCATCCCCCCATTCCATTATTTAAATTACCAAAACATATTTTTAAGCAATTTCTTTGTTTCTTTGTTTGTTGGTTGGTAACTTCGAATTTACAATAAGACATATGTAACGTTACCAAATGATTTTATTATTATTATTATTATTATTATATTATTATTAAATTAATTAATTAATTATGATTCTCCAACAACTATAAGTCATTAGTTCAATAAAGAGAAAAAAATGGAACATCAGAATAGAGTACCAACACATCTAACAACATTGTGTCCAATCATGGTAAATAAGTTTATTATAATTAAATTACGATAAATATTGATTAATTTTAAATTTTCATATTAGTTTATTTGATAGTTATTAATAATATCAATTTATCATAATTTACGTATGATTTTTCCAAGTATATTTTAGTTATAGAATTTTAGGTCGTGAATTAATTTAAACACAATCCCTATAATAATAATAATAATAATAATGATAATAATAATAATAATAATAATATAAGAAGAAGAAGGTAGGATGAGTGAGTGGTTAGAAATAGTATACGTCAGTAATGAGATCATATATAAAAAGGCCATAGAGTGATAGAACAGTGTAGCTATTTAGCCTTTCAACCAACACCAAAAAAGCCCTCCACCTTCAACTACCACACCAATCCCCGGATTTGCCCTCACCCCTTTTCCCTTTCCTCACCAAACCCTCTTTCTTCAATTCATTAATTAACATTTCATCTATTTCTTAATAATCGTTTCTACCTAGAGTTATTGACTCTTTTTTAAAGCTATTTTTTATTATAGTTTTCTTTTAATTACTGTTACTATTTATGCTTTTGAAAATATTTTCAAACTTTTTTAACCAAATTAAAAAAAAATAATATGATGTAGGCAAGCGCCCGCATTGATTGTAGACAAGTGCTTGAGTGACTAATAAGCCCCAACTTCCCTCTCGCTAGCGATGCGCCTTTTCACAACAAAATTGTGAGGCTCATACTAAGTCAAAGCGCAACATGACACAAATAAAGTCGCAAGCCGCATAATTTGGTACCCTCTATGAGAACGAGATCATGTGCCATCCCAAGCTCCTAGTCTAAGGGCCTGATAATATAGGCAATCATCATACATTGGTTGCAGATAAGTCACATCAAATTAATGGTCGAACGTTGGATGAATTATTAAATTATTATTATTATTATTATTTACCAACCACACTCATAATATATACCTTGTGTTTTCTTGGTCGAATCTTTCAGTTCAAGATTTTTTATTCTCTTTTTAGTAGTGTCATCTTATCTAGTCATGATTTACTGTTTTTTCCTTTTTTTTTTAACTATTCTACCTAATAATTTTATTGTTATAATTTCTTTCTTGATCAGAAGAGCTTGTTATGTATGTATTTAGTGATGGAAGTAAATTCAATGTGTTTGCATAATTTAATTTTTTATTGTATTAATTTAATTGAAGAACAAAAAAGATAAAATAAATAATTGAACAAAAATAATAAAATAAATTAACTTTAAACATGTATGAATATAAAAAAAAAAGTATTGATCATAAAATTAATTGATAAGAAAGTTATTGGAGAGATAAATAGTTAGGGGTATTTTAGATCATTCATTATTATTTTTATTATTAATAATAATGAAACTAAAAAGAACATGACAACCCAATAAAGTGTACCAACAAATCTCTATTTTTGGAATTATGAAAGATTATATATAAAATGAGTTGATCATTGTCCTTTTCTCTCTTTTATTTTAAGTATTATTATTGTTATTGTTTAATTGGTTGAAGTGCAATTTGAGTATAGGAACTTATTAATACTCCACCAACTAGGAAGCCTTATTCTAATGTATCTGTACTACATCAAACCTCATTTTTTACCAAGTAGAAGAGCAATTATTGTCATACAAACTAATATTCATCATTAATGTTAAATAATAATGAAAGAAATAGTGTTAATGTAGATATATAGTTAGGTTAGGCAGCGGATGGGGTACAAAAGAAAAGAAATTGGATGGTTTCTTATAATACTTCTGAGATATTTTGTTTTATGTACCCTTTTGTCATTAGGTAATAATTATGATAGTTAACAATCACAAATTAAACAAACCAAAATTCCAATCAATATGAGTGGTTGGTCACCTCATTTTATAGTTTCAACTTCTATTTTTATTTTCTATATATGTTTAAATAAAATAGATGATGTAATTTTTTTTTATATATATATATTTAATAAAATATAATTTAAAATAAAAAAATTCAATTCAATAATATGTACTGGCCCAAACTAATTAAACTCGCATTTAATGATTCAATTTAAATTTATGTGTAATTGTACTAGCAATTAAGCCACTAAGTTACATATATATATATATATATATATATATATATATATATATATATATATATATATATATCCTCCATATTTGTTGCTTGAGCCAATAACTATTTTCCACGCGTCAACAACTGATCGGCAGCATCTGGTGTTGGTGATTGGGTGAAAATTTTTTAACGGTTGAATACATGATTTTACCCTTCAACTCTCCTTCATCCCCCTAAATTAATATATGTAAAACTTCAAATTACTCCCTTTTGATTTAATTTATTCAGACAGAAATATATATTTTTAATACGCTGATTACAGTTATTAATATTTAATAATTAATAATAGTAACAATTATATACTTTTTATTAGTATCATATAGCTATATATATTAACTAATACTTACTGTTAAATAGAAGAAAATTTATTATTTAAAGAAATTATTGATTAACTAATCAAATGGGGCTTGGTTTTTCTTGACAAATGGATAAACAAATTTGATATTTTTTTTTAAAAAAAAACTTGAAGAAATATTGCACATTTAAAAAAATACGAGTAAATACACGTTTATTTTAGTTTTGCGAAATATATATGTGAAAATGAAGATTTAATTTTTATCTTTATTTAAGAATATTTAGATTATGTATTTGATAATTTAATTTTAAAATGTCCTTTTATAGCTGAGTTTGTTTTTTTCTATATACTCGTACATTAGTTAATTTTTAGTCTTTTAAGTTTTAATTTTTTAAATGGGCAACAATTTTTTTTTTTAGTCCTATAAAACATAGCATAATTTTTTTGATAGTATAACTATGACAGGTGTTGCTTTTAGTTCTATAAAATTGATAATCGTGAATTTTTAATTCCAAAAAGTCACGTGCATTGTATATATATATATATATATATGGATAATTTTGTTCGAATATTTAAATTAGGGGTTAAGTGTTACAATTATATGTAAAATAAGATGTTTGCTTAGCATTATTGTGTTTCCAAATTATACTATAAAAATATATTTTTTTTTATTTGAGCCGTATAATAAATTTGATTTAGTAAAGGATGAGACTGCAGCATCATAATTCCGGTTAAATTTTAAAATTCTTTCATAATAAAAAGTAATTAATTTGTGTTCTACTTTATTATTTATTATTAATGAAAAATAATTAATAAATGAATTAATTTGTATGCTACTGTATTATCAAGAAGAGTGAAGAGTCTTCAAGGTTAGCATGGTAGTTTCCGTATGGCGATTATTACTAATTTCTTTTTTGAAATTTTTAATATGTGTTCCTACTCCAAACTGATCAAAACATAATATTTATATTAAATTATAATTGTCTTTTATAAAATTTAATATAATTATAAATATTTTTTCATTATTTGAAAATTTTCAAACATCTTCTTTCAAATGAAAAATAATTACATGATCCCTGTGTGGTGAGGTAGCTTTCTGTTTTTTTTATCCTTACTGAAATTCTTTTAAAAAATTATTTACACATTTGATACATTTTAAAATGATAAAATATATGAGTAATTCGAAAATTAAAAGAATATATTAGAAAAAACAAAAATAAAAAAAGAATATTATAAAATAAACATATACCCCACAAATATAATAAAGAAGTGAGTGGGTGACAGATAAAACAAACTGCGGTGCACATTGCCTTGAGAGGAGATGAGAGCAGAACATCAATCAATATATGAATAGATAGATAAATGCGGTGCGGGAGTGGGTGAATTTGGTCACATGTTAAACATGAATTCCCGCTCATTCACTTCCATCACATCACGATCTAATTTTACACCCAAAACCTTTCTACCCATTTATTTCATTCGCTAACCAAAGAAATTACATGTACATTTTAGTTTTTTCATCATGCAAAAATATTATTAATTTGAATTCCGGACCAATAAATTAGGACAACTAGATTATTGTCGATCAATAATTTGATCCGAAAATTATAGCCTCTCAAAATCAGAATCAATAATCACTGCATGACTATAAAGTCTATAATCTATCGCTATTTATCACTATGATTAAATATTATGTTTCTTCTAGCGACAGTGCAATTTAGATCACACTTTACAAATCAAATTCACAAGAAAACTGCACCCTGAACTATATCTGAATAACTCAACCTGAATTCAATAACTTTCTTGGTTGCTTGAATTCCAACATACTTATTAGTTTTTTTTCATCGAGTCAAGCTTAAGACAAGTTTTAATTTTATTTTTTTTTAATAAAATAAAATGTGAATTTAATAAACATAAGGGGTTGGAAATAGGTGAGTCAATCTAACATTGATATAGTGAGGGATAATAAAAACAGTACGGGACAATTATGAAATTCCTCAATTTTCACTGTTTTTATATTAAAAAACAATTCAAGAAAAAATAAATGTACAGGAATCCCTTACCTACCTCTCCAAAGCTTTAGAGGTAGCTAACGCAGCGAACCATATACACTTGTACTCCTTAATTAATTAATTTTCAAGAAATGCCCCACAATACCGCTTTAATTACATACTTACCCATCATTTTCGGAACATTTCCCTCTCTTCCCATCAAAATTAATATATATATATATATTATATTCAAACCTACTCCCTCCCCCCCCCCCAATGCCAGAGCAGCAGATTCAAAGCAGTACGGTTCAAATTGAATGGTTGTTGTATCTAATCCGTCCATCTTTTGGTTTCTTTTTGGGTGGTTGTTGCAATTTTGTAAAAATAATAGGCCAAATCAACAAATACCAGAAAGATATGGGGTAAAAATGGGAAAGGGAAAATTGGAGAGGTAAAAATGTCTAATCTCCGGCGGTGGACGGCGCCCACGGCGTCATGTCCATAGGGTAGCTTCCGAGTACCCTCAAAAAGGAGGTGAACTCCTGAACCTCCGCCAAAGCGTTCTGAGCCCTGACCTCCGCCATCGACGCCTCGAAATCCACATAAAACATGTACTCGAAGTGCTTCGCCGTCCCCACGTTGGCGTCGTCGACCAGCCGGATCGGTCGGTTCCTGTGCGGCCGCGACTCGATCTTCGTCAGGCTGATGTTCCGGAAAGCGAACGCCGACAGCACCTTGAACAGCACGCTCGTCCCCTTGTCGTGCGCGAAAACTATGCTGGTCTTGAATGGCCGGTCAGTCCGAGGGATTATCGGCTCTCGGGCTAACATCACGAACCGGGTAACGTTGCCGGAATCATCCTGGATTCCGTCGGCCAGGATCTGCAGGCCGTAGAGTTCGGCGGCGCGCGCGGAGGCGATTGCCGCGGTGTCCCGGAGGTTGTTCGTCGCGATGTACTCGGCGGCCCCCGCGGTGTCGTCCACCGCTTCACGGGCAACATTGAGGCCCATTTTGGTGAGGGTGTGTTCGCATTGGGAGAGCGCCTGTGGGTGGCTAATCACGCGCGTGAGGTACTCTTTTCTGACGCCCGGGAGAGCTAGGAGACAGTGGTGGACGGGAAGCTGGACTTCGCCGACTATGTGGAGGCGGTGGCGGAGGAGGAGGTCGTAGTTGCGGTGGATAGAGCCTCCCAGGGAGTTCTCCACCGGGAGCACGGCTCTGTCGGCGATCCAGAGCTCAACGGCTTGGAATGCGACTTCGAATTGGTCGCAAGGGATTGCTTCGCAGTTGGGGTAAGCTTTCCCGGCGGCGGCTTCGCTGTAGGCTCCGGGGACACCTTGATAGGCAACTCGGAGATGGGAACCATGCATCGGCGCGGGGGACAGGTCAGCGATGCTCAGGGGCTTGGGAAGGGGCGTGGGTGAGTTGGATTGTCCTTTGACAGGGACGAGGTCGAGCGTGGGATGGCCATTTACAGCGGATACGCCATCCGCACCGCCGCTCTTCTCCGTGTCTTGCTGCTGAGACACCACTTTGCTGGCAAGAATAGCGCACGCGCTCTGCCACTCATGGCGGGCCCTGCCCACATGGCCGGAGCCGAGGTTTGAGCCACTCGTTTGAGCGGCACTGGAACTGGAATTGGCGTTGACATTAGCCGCATCGAAACGAGAGACACACTGAATAAGGTAACGACCCGGACCAACTCGGTGGTGGGTCAGGCCAAGTCCCGGCGGCGGCGGCGCCGTCCGAAATAAGGATTTCAGATCTACAAGCGGAGAAAGGGATTGCATGTTTGAGGGGCCCAAAATAGGAAAAAAAACAGAAAATTAGAGGGAGAAAGTAAAATAAAGAGGTGGAAAAAGGAGAAAGATAATTGGGAGTGAGAAGCTTGTAGTTCTCTGTGAGAAGGGACATCCAAGCTGAGAGAGAAAGGGAATTGGGAGAAAGGGGTTTTTATAATTGGGAAAATGAGGTTTTCATGTGCTCACAACTGTTGAAAACGATAGGGCTGTGAATTTGGTCTCCTCAATCTCTCACCTACCCCCTCCCCCCATTTCTTTTTTCTTTTTCTTCTTTTACTCTTTCAATTTATTTATTTTTTGGTTTTGTTAATATACAAAATAAAATAAAATAAAATAAAAACAATTCTGTATTTATCTTTGAAAAGACACCAGTATTGTAAGGTAAGATTGCTCATGAGATTTTTCTCATCTAATCTAATCTCATCTCTTGAAACATTTTTTATTCATTTGTTTGTGAACAAGTCTTAAAAATATATTTCATTGTTGTATAATTATTACATTTTTCTATTTTGCATACCACATTTATTATCAAATCAACTATTGTTATTACAAAATCTTTTACAAGCAAATTCCTCCCAGCCCCTAATTTTCATTCGGTATGATATGATAGTAAACTTTCACCATTAAGTATAAACATAGTTAATAGAAAAAATAATTAAGTGATAATTAGAGGTTGGGTGAGATGGGATTTTTCCTAATTGTCCATTAACCAAGTCTATGTCCATGTCCATGTCATAAGTAGATATTTACACCAACGTATTGATAACCAAATTCAAGGTTAAAAATTGATTAGTTGGGAAAATCTTCCCAACTTAGTGCTTCATCTCACATTTACTTGCATCATCAATACATCATTTCACCTAATTAACCTCATTTTCTCTAATTAACATCATTTTTTTCCCCTCTCCAGAGTTGTAATAATCAAAGCCTACGCTCCGATTAGAAGGAAGTTCAAATGACCTTACAAAATGTTTCAGAGTTTATAAGATATAACAAAGGTGCTATATAAACTTTTAAAAATCTTGTAAGCTCATAATATAAAATGTTTGAAGTTTATGAGCTCCGATTTAAATCGCCCAATTTTTCATAATTTATCTTTATGAATTACTATAATATTTATTATATGAAATATATTTTTATGAGTTATTTCTATATATTTCAAGGATTATATCATAGATACAACATGCATACATATGTTTACATTTTCTGATTATTAGTTGCATTTTTTCTTTACTCAATAAAATAAAATACAAAATGGCAATCATTTTCTTTCCTTTACTCTTCTCCCAATTTTGGATTTTGTTCTTTACTCAAAAATACCATTTTCCCCCCAAACTTCAGAGAATTTCAATTCATCTTTACTCAAAATTTCTCTACTTTTGTCTATTCATTACGTTCCTTTATTTATTTATTATATTTGTTTTGTTTCCTTCTCCATAACATAAAAAATAACTCCTCACCATCTTTCTATTTACCTCTTTAAATTATTATTGTGTTTATTTAATTCATAAAAAATAAAACAAAATGATTTACTTATCGACAACTAAAATAGAATTATTGATATAAGCAAGTGGCTATAAAGATCATTATTTTTCCATAAAGGTTGTAAGTATATTTGAGGGTATTTTAGTCGAAATATGTATTGATAAGTAAGGTTGATTATTTTGAGGTGCTCGTACTTAATAAATAGTATAATTTTATCACATACGTACAATATTGAAAAATTCATCACGGTACTAAAAATAATCATTAATTGTACATATTAAGTGATAAATATTTTATTTTTTCGTTATAATGATATTCATACAATATTTTAGTAACAATTTTATCATTGTAAGAATTAGTGATAAATATATAGCAATAATGCAGTGGCAATAAATATGTTAATAAAAGTATTATTTAATTATTTATAGTGATAATTATATCACTAACAATTGTATTGAATAACATATAAATTATTATTACTTAATATAGATATTCGGTAACAACCTTAGGTTTTACCACTTACTAATTTTTCATTATTATTATTTTATAATAAAATTTCTTTTAAATTTAAAATTATCCAAATAAATTCAAATAATACGGTTGTTAATACATCTAAATTTAACATAAGTAAAATCGTATTTTATTGACACGTGGAGAACACTACTAATGAGTTTAAATTCTAGAAAACTAGTTTTTGTTGCATGCGGTTCCCGCGAGCATAAAAAAAAATTATTGTAACAGATGATAAAAAAAAATTATGAAAAAATAAATTTTAACTATAAATTATAATAAATGTGAAGGATTAAGGTGATAGAGGAATATAGAGTAGTGAGTAGTTAATACATAATTATAAAATAATTAAAAAATATTAAAATTACTAAATTGATCAAATTTTTTTAAAGAGAACAAATGAAATGAGGGGTAAATTTGGACATTCTAAAGTTGGTATGCCAAATGGATTTTCTTTTATAATAGTATAGATATTGACTTTTTAATTAATTAATAGTAGAAGTTTCTTATTAAATTATTTTATAAGCACTTCAATAGGGAAGTTTCTTGCGACGCTTTATTAACGTGACACGGCAGTAACCAAAGTAGGTGAAATTAATTTTTAAACAGTCAAATTGAAATTAAAAAAAAAGGTGGAAATATTTCAACTATAGAACAATAAAAATAAATTATTCGATTATTAATTTTTATGACACGTTTGGAGAGTTGACTGCTTGTTAATTTATATGTGAATAAATTAATAATGCATCTAGAAGTGGGAAGGTTATCCGCTTACTAATATAAAATAAAGGTATACATATAATTTTTTAATTCTATTTATAGCTTAATATATTATAAAAGATTTTATTTAATTTAAAAATTAAAAATATATAATCGTACGAAAAAAACTATAATGAAATTTAATTTTTACAGTATTTAATTTCACTATTATAAATCCCAATGTTATAGATCTTGGATTGAGCCGATAAATATGTATAATATCGTCTGATTTATATAAGTCTCTATAGTTTTTATTTAAATGTCACTAAATATTTGATTACTGTAAATAAGTAATTCATAAAGTGGATTTATTTAAAGATTTAAAAAAGTTATATATTTTATATCCTGAGGTTTATTTCTCTATATTATAATTATATTTCTTGACAATCTCTATATACATAATTAGTTTTGTTCCACAAAAAATAAATTAGCTATTATTATTATTATTATTATTATTTATTAAATCAATTCAACTAATATATCAATATACTAAGAACAATAAACAATAAATAATAAATTATGATAACTCTCGATTTAATTAATTTATACATAATGTAAACAAATTACAATGATCCACATAAATTGAGACAAATATCCACACGTCTAGCGAGACTCGATCTTATGATTTCAAACTTGTTCATAAAATTTCATTAGTATATTAAGACGCCATTGGTAGGTGGTTAATTGCACTAATTAGAAATTGCTAATTACAATTAAGAAAAAAAAAAAAAAAAAACTTCACAATTTAGCCTTGTTTCACATGCAGATGTAAAATTTAAGTTTGGAGAATGTGCTATGATCATATAATTTATCACCAATTAATTAACCACCCGCGTTTAATGTACTTTTAACATGTATTATGTAATGGATGATTACTTAAAGTGTGTAGATTATCGATGAGGTTTGGCCTCATTAAGCGTATAATTACGCATTTAAAATATTAATTATTGGTTGATTATTTAGATTAGATTGTATGATCTATGAGATTTGGAGTAAGGATAGCTTACGTTTGAAACATTAATTGTCGGGTTGATTATTTAAAATATGAGGATGATCGATGAGGTTTGACCTAAGATTTAAAACATTAATTATTGATCGATTATTTGAAATAAAAATTGATGCACACCCATCGATTCAATGTCATATATTGTTATATGTGTTGTTAAATATATAAAAATATATATTTTTTTTAAAACTCGTGAACTTTCAAACAGGAATATTTTAGTTCGAGCTTGAGTTTTAATCAAGTTGATTGAGCTTTAATCGAGCTCGTGAATTGTCTCTAACTCATCTGCCGCTCCTAATAATGTGTGTGTTAGAGAGAGAGAGAGAAGTGAAAATAAGAAGGGATTAGGAGTGATGGATGTAAAATGAGTTGGTGAGGGGGTTTATATGATTAGGTGAATTTGATTAGCTACGCAAAGAGGAAGTAAGAGTGCACGTGCAATTAATACGTTGATCAAGACTTGCACCGCTTTTATGACTTTAAACACCATCAATTTTAGTCACATCACATCCCCTTCTCATCCTCTCCTCTTATTAATATATATATAGATAATTATCTTCGTATATTTTCACACATTAATATATATTTTTAACATTGTAAGAGTAGTTAGAAAAAAATTATTTAATAAGCAATAAATTATTAATAAGTCAATTGAGGATAAATATCAATTTTTATTCAAATTTTTTTTGTTAATATCAACAACTTTAGTAAATTTTGACTAACGAATAATCTGTGTTAGACGAAATCAAACTTCATGAGTGTTAGATATAATTTTTCAAACTACAAAATATCTATATATAATTACACCAAATTTCAAAAAAGGAAGATATAGTTATCCCGAATATATACATACTATATAAAAGGATGACAAAATCGGAATAACAAATTCAATAATATTTACAAGATCAACACTTTCAAGGTAAGAACTTTTATTTGTAGAAATGCTTGAAAAATATAATTAGAAGTAAAAAAAAAAAAAAGATTTGAAGAAAAAATTAACTTTAGAAAAGAATATAACTGACAGAAGATAAATTTGATCCATATGTTATAAAAAAAAAAAAAAAGAGAGAGAGAATAATAAAAAAAAATCATGTTTAATTTAATTACGGAAAAAACCAAAAACATCTAAAAGAGACAAACCTGCTCATGTACACATTACAAAGCCAACAAGTGGGTTGCTTTGCAGACAAATTTAGATGAGAATGTAAGAATTCCCAAGAGTTTGGCAGTATGAAGAGTCCCATTACCCAATCTTTAACATAAATACATATACATGCTTGTTTTACAATTTCGACATTACAACATAGGAGAGAGAACAAGGAAAAAAAGTAAGATTTAAAAAGTAGAAAATGGAAAGATTGGAAAAATCTGACAAATATACACAAACTCATCTTTGTAACAACTGTACTCCCACAAAATCCCACCGTGTTAAGTAAAATTCTATCAACTGGCAAAACACATCGATGAAGCTCCTGTAATAATCAGACCAGCTTGGTCTTGCCCCCATACCCAGCTTCTGCAAAACCTCGTATTTTAGCACCACTGCTCCGCCTAAAGACCGACCCATTTTACCCATCTGAAAAGTCGGCCAACTCTAAATGGTAACTCGTAGTCTTTGCATACAGCAGGCTCCCTTCTAGCGGCCTCGGGTTCAGACCAGACATACACGCCACGTTCCTGCTGACTGCCAGGTACCGTGTTGTCGAGAATAACAGCAACTAGGAATGCTACCACCATGTGAAGGGACATCAATGTATTCAGAACGTAATTTAGCTGCCATGTCATGAGAGATACATCAGAACAAATACTAAAATATTAGCATTGCCAAAAAGATAAAGAACAAGGACACAAAGCAGAAAATTCGTACCCCACTGGATTTGGTGTGAATAGGACGTGAGAAGCAACAATGTAGGGCTGGAAGTAACTTGGTACAGACACGTTTGAGTATGGAGATATACCATATTGCTGAAAGTAGGCTGGTATGGACAGAGAAAAGAACATGGACAGGCCGACGATGATAATGTTCCTTGAACTCCCTGCCTCACTGTATCGTAAGTTTGACAAGCCCAATGCCGTAAGCATTGCCCACATAAAGCACAAGAGAGCTGCAACAATTACTTCAGGTATCGATGCGATAAAGCCCCCGACTTTACCTGGTAGCACGACAGAATTAAATAAAGCAACATGCCAATCAAAATTTTCATGGACAGAATTCTGAGTATAATCTGAAGTGCAAATAGTGTTCACATAAACCAAAAGTCGCTTAGAACATATGTTTGCGCTAAGGATCTGAGTTTTAAGTATCAAGGCAATTGTAAGATTAATTTAATCCACAATATGAAACACATACCTATAAGGGATAGGATGATCATTACAAACGCACCCAATTCAACTGCTCTCCGACTCCCCATTTTAGTTACGGCAACGGTGTGGACATTCTCAGTCAAAGTTGTTGAGCCTGTTCCAGTTCCCCAGAGACCAGCCAGAATGCTAGAAAGACCTTCAAGACCAATTCCTCGACTTAAGACACCAGGTGTTGGAGGTCTCGATGCCACCAATAACGATGAAGCATGATATGAGCCCACCTAGAAATTAGGGGAAAGAGAGAAAAAAAAAAAAAAGAAAGGGTAGTGAGATTTCCAAAAACCAGATCATGAAAGAACACCTAATCTAAACCCTAACAACCACATTGTATCTGTTACTTTCCAAGTAACAAGTATAGCTGATTGCATCACCAGTGGGCAAAAATCATAGAAGTTTGGTGTAGAAGCACTATGGCTTTGTTTGCTTTCATTTTAAAGTTTGTTCTTTATTTTTAAGGAGACGCTTTGAGAAGGATAAAGATTACACTTTAACATTTCCCCAGATATTAGAAGGGTTAATGGGTCAGTACTCTACCTAGAAACGAGACTTAAACAGTTAAGAAATGGATATTCAAGAGCAACCAAGAACATGCAATCGCAACATAAAACAAGAGAAGACAAGTCCAAACTCACCGAATCTACTGACGAGATTATCGACACGACACACATCACGAGGGCCATTTTCCAGTGAAAAACAGGTGTGCCCCATTGCAACGGGTAAGGAAATCTGAACCACGGTGAAGATCTCAATGCATGAGAAGTATCGACGCGACAACTCTTCATCCTCGAAACATGCCTTCTGCAGTGGTCAGATATTATATTTGAGGCTGGTATATTTGGATCACAACCTTTGTAGCTGTATACTCCGGATTCAGTGAGAAGGAAGGCTGTAGCCCATGTAATAAACAGACTAAGTGGAACCTAGGTTTATACAAGCAGAAATCAGACCAAGATATGCTAAAAATTGTAGAAAATATGGGATACACAAGTGAAAAAATGAGCTCACCGCATATATTAGAAATACACGATGACCCAAAACTGATATCTTCCGAAGGTACTGCAAAGAAAGTAATATGTCATAAAACTGCCACATGATAAGAGTTTCAAACCTGTAAGAATAGCAAAACCATTCGTCTCTTGGACGCAGTAGACATTTATTCTTAACATAAAAGAAAACAAAAATTCAACAGAGGTAGTGAAAAATCAGTTGTCGAACTTACAAGGGGAAAAATAACGACTAGTAATATCTGCACCACGCCTATTTCAATGCAGGTGCCAACTCTTGGGAAACCATAGCTGTAGAAAGAAAGCCCAACAGCCGCAATAGTGGGGGACACAACAACTGGATTTATTAACCTGAAAAGGCAAGGGTAAATTATCAAGATGTGTAGCCTTTCAAGGTATTCTCCCCTCGTAGGATTAGTTGGGTATATAAACAAGAAATTAAATATACCACATCAGGATAAGACCCTTGAGACCATGAAAAAACTCCCGTCTTACTTCACTTATTCCTATAAAGACAATGTTTCCATTGTTCCATTATCATTACATCTTTTATTCCTTTTAGTTGTGTTCGTAAATCAGAGAAATTGAGTCTTTTTTTATCTCAAGGGCACTCTCCTGACCGAGCAAAAAGTTGAAAAAGTGACAATCATCCATGTAATAAGATCAGGGTTCAAATATTCCCAGTAAGTCCTACCATTCTTGTTTCATTACAGCTCAGCCCTTTTGTTGCATTCACATACTTTATTTAAGATAGCAGAAGAGTAATTGACCTTTTATAGTGTAGACTTAGCAGAAGACCTTGAGAATTTTACAAGAGCATAACTAAAATGCCAAACCATGATAGCAAAAATGCTTTCTATATCACAAAGTTTACCTACCTTTATACCGCTTCATTTTGTATATGCGAATGAAAAAGGAATGTTAACTATTTCATTGGCCTACACACAATAAATAATTTTGATATATGTTTGAATTCCTAATATTTCTGATCTGCAAAGATGAAACAGCCTTCAGCCGATTATATATATTTAAGGCATGTTTACATCAATTGATTGGACTAGATACCACATGCTATCCGTCACAATATCTTGTTTAGTTCATCTTGGGTGGCCCAACACTATATCCAAAGTCCAGGCTGAAGGTGGACAAATGATGCATAAATGTCACAAGGCTCACCTGGCATAAGTTATTCTAGTTGGCCCACCTGGTGGGGTAAGAGCCAAATTTGCATAATTGCCATAAAAATTGACAGGAAATTACGTTAAGTGATTTGTTTAAGGGCGAAAAAGGAGCCTGATATTGTTCTCCTAATTTTTATCCATCAAGGTACATGAATTATTACAAATCACTCATTTTAATATATCCAAGTAAACATAGTATACATATCGTAAGCAGTCCAGTCCCACATTTGATCACACTATCACCCATTAACCCCAACCACTAAAGCAAAAGGCCTTCTGTTCTTGCACCAACGGCATAGTGTCAATACGATAAACTAAAGAAGCAAGATTGGCCAAGGACTAGATTGAGTTCAACTTCCACTTAAAGCATCGAGCTATATCTCTATTACTTTTTTTCAGCCACTTATCTGAAACCTGTTGACTACATCACCAGTCTGATTTGTTGGCTGATACATTGCACTATAACTTGTAATTACTGCCATACTAACTCAAGAGAAAGAGAATAGAGAAAGCATTTAGAAAGTTCACTTGCCTCCGATTTTTCAATTATGTGGCGTATTAGAGTAAATAGACCTTACAGACCTTTATCTTTTCTAAGTAAAAGCCTCATATGAGCTATTTTACAAAAAAAAAAACTTCCTAGCAGATTTGCACAATAGATTTTGCTTAAATTTGTACCTTTCATATCAATATCCCACATAGAGTTGATTGCAAATATTTCCTGTCCGCTTGCATATTTCTTCTCTTGGGCAGAAAACAAAAGAGATGTAACTACTAAAACCATGAATCTTGTTCAATCCATAAATCATAGGATTTTATAGATATGAATGTGTTAATTGAACATGTGAAGTTCTTTATTGCATGCTGAGTTTGAAAATATTATAACAAGGGTAGACTCTGAAAACAAGAAGCAAGTGAAAATGGGAACTTGCTTCATTTTCAACAGTATGCTCTGAATAACAAAATATAATATCCAACCTGTTCAGCTCTAAACAAAGTCCATATGCAGAAAAAGAGCAGCAGCATATGAGATAAGAGATTTCACGGATATTTGAGGAAAGAAACTCATACCTCACTAGTATGTCATCAACCCACTGTATCCCAAGAATGCTTGAAAAGCTGAACCAATTATAATAGCCCCCTGTAGCTCTTTCATTATGTGCCTGAAATTCTGCCATTTGGGAACGCTCTTATTTTATAAGAAAGTACAGCACAAGACAACAGATAACTGAAACTACTTAGTTGCAGGATACAATGATGAAACTGCTAATAAAGTAGTTTACCACTTATATAATGCGGAGCCAAATTTCTTGTAAAATAATTTAAATATATATGACATTTCATTGGACAAACAAGACTTAGTTCTCTGTTATCTTGGAAAAATCATCAGAATTATACTTGTTCCTTGCTTGTTTCCAGAATCTTAGCTTTTGGATCATGAGCTAACATGCTTTAGTTTCACGAACATCAATCAGATTAACATGTTTCCTTTCCAAATTGATAACCCCTCTGTTGTATCAAACACTCCAACCTGGCATCTCTAGCAGAACAAAACGATATACAATCTGTTAAATCTTGAGTAAGATACTTTTTAGGCTCTTCTCTTCTATAATTACTAGCAGAAATGGATCCCTCGAAATTACCAGCATGCATATAAACACCATTCAGACCTAGGAGATGCACCACATGATAAAATTTTACTTCTGAAAGGACTATGTTAAGAGCGAACATGGTATACAAAGCCACCTGCTTTATGAAAAGCTCATCTAAGTGTATCGTCAGTGCTCAAGAGGAGAAATTCAGGAAATTTAGACATTGATAGTCTCTTCCACATATAAGCAAAATGAAGGGGAAAAGAAAAGGAGCTTGAGAAAACAGCAACCAACTCGAGATACATACATTTCCATTAAGCCCCAAAAATTCAGGGAGAGTTGATAATTGCAAGTGCAGGAGCAAGATAGACAAATGAAGGGCCCTGTATCAAGGGCAATCTTGATCCAAATGATGTGTGCAAAAGCGTTGTCACTCCTGACATGAATAGCACAGTGGAAACTACATTTGCTGTATCTTCCTACAAAATGACTAGGATTAGTTCAACTTATCTGATACAAATAATTCAATACAAGAAATAACTTTTTTGCAAAATCAAAAGAGAAATGAATTACAAGTGCTCACATAGGTGCCACCCATTGCTGGAACTATCACGAGGGGAATCAGTATCACCGAACCCAGCATAGAAAGAAAATGTTGAAATCCATACAGACCAATCGGAACTGGCATAATAACAAGAAGCGGCAATTGTTATTTTTAACAGACTCCAAACTTCTTCAGAAATAATCATTACTATTACATAAGCATCACTAATGGCAAGGCTGTACAAGCAAATGATAATAGGCTTCAAAAGATTGCAACTTTTCCACTCCAATTCCAGCAGTAACTTGGGTTATATAGATTGCAAGCCTTTTTCAACCACAATTTAAAAACAAAACTGATTAAGGAATTGATTCTCGTGACATTCATGTTGCAGCAGCTAAATCTTGAATACGCTACCAAGCACCGTAACTCAGTGCAAAAATAATCACAAAAGCAAAAAGCTCACCAAGGCCTGGAGTATCTCTAAGCTCATACTTCATATGCGAATGCCTGGCCACAAACCCATCGTCATCCATCACCGATTGTGGCAGCATATCCACCGCCGCTGCCTCCTCATTCCTCGCCACCCTTCTACTCCCCTCCCCTGCCGCTGGCTGCCCATTCGCTGCCAAATTCTTACCCCCATCGGAGTCTCTCCGCTTCCTAACTGGCGTCGTAAGCTCCTTCTCCTTATCTTTCTCCCTATCCCTCGCAACCACGGCGTCTCCGTTGGAAGTAGGGCTGGGCCTCGGGCGCCCGGCTTCAAGGTCCAGGTTAGCATCTGGCTGTCTGGGCTTAGCCTGTGCCTGAGGCGGCTGTTGCGGCGGTAAAGAGGTAATTTGACCGGAGTCACTGGCATTGGTCTCGCCCGAGAATTTAGGGCGGAAACCGGTGCGTTTAGCCCACGAAGACGGCGGCATTGCGGCGGATTCAGGTGCAGGTGGCCATGGCCCGGGTCGGGGCCTCTTACTAGGGTCGGAGCTCGCCATTTACTGAAAGCTCCCACACTAAAAAAAAACAAGCAAATAAACACAAAAAGCAGAGGAATACGAACTCAAAATGGAATGCGGGAACAGATCTGAGGAGAATGTTAGGGTTTTAAGAGTTTAGAGAGGGAGAGAGAAAGTGAGGGGAGGGGGAAAAGATCCGTAAGCTGGTAGTGTGTGTGGGAGTGAGTGAGAGAGTAATGAGAGGTGGAGTTAGTGCGTGTGTGTGAGAGAGAGAGAGGAGGAGGGAAGGTTAGGACAAAAGAGAGACAACTAAGGGGAAGAAAAGCAGTGTTAAGACACTGGCAACCGCGTTTCTCTCTCTCTCTCTCTCTTGATTTTTATCACTTTATCCAGAAAATAAAATAAAAAAAGAAGGAGAAAATATTTATTACTTTTTCCAATTGATTTTTTCTTTTATTACTCCCTCCTCTTTTTACCATTTATTCTAACTGAAAATACAATCGAAAATAATTTTACTTTACTATTTTGAAAAAAAAAAAGAAAATAATTTTACTATTTTTGGAAAAAAAAGAACCAATCAATGTTTTTAATGAGTGTAAAATCTTTTCTTGTCTTGTTCTTATTAGCAATTTATGCCCATTAAAAGTTTTATATTCAGCGCACTGTGTTATGAGTTAATTATCGTCTTGATTTTTATTGGAAATTACTATGTGTTTTATATTACTTTTAAAAATAAAAATAAAGGTAAATTTACAATAATCTTTTATGAGGTTTGGCATAATTATAAATACCTCAACGTTGTTTGAAAAATTACTAATACCCCCTGGTTTTAATGACTCTATAACAATTAATCCAATTCGTTATGGTTCTATCCATTTTTTATGGTGAATTGATCAAAATGTTATTGTGGATTAAAAATAATTTTATATTTTGGATAATTTTTAAAAATTTTCCATCCATCCCATTTGATTTTTTATAAGTTTTTAATTTAAAAATAAAAAATAAAAAGATACAGTAAGGGCAAGATTGATAGTTTCATATCAATTCAATGATTACATAATTTCATCAAGTATCAGGGAGTATTTATAATTTTTCAAACAACGATGGTATTCGTAATTATGTCAAACTTTAGGGAAAATTTTTGTAATTAATCCTAAAAATAAATATACCATAAAGTTTG
This sequence comes from Sesamum angolense, assembly GCA_034509725.1. Taxonomy (NCBI): domain Eukaryota; kingdom Viridiplantae; phylum Streptophyta; class Magnoliopsida; order Lamiales; family Pedaliaceae; genus Sesamum; species Sesamum angolense. The sequence continues at coordinate 19,610,114 of JACGWL010000002.1, forward strand.
CCTAACTCCTGTGTCTGGATCTTGGAAGAGTAGAGAAAAATATTATAATTCAGTACATTTTATTTGGATAATTTTGAGTTACTATTGTGAATTTTAAAATTTTAAACACTTACGTTGAATTAATTCTATAATAAATTTAAATATTAAACTGATTTAAGAAAAAATAAGTAGAAATTAATATTTGTGTGGGATGATAGGATTTAGGTAGATTTGGAGGTAGTTGGAAATGATTATCAAGCACTAAAATACAATCTTATCAAAATCTTTCACATAAATTCTTTAGGTGAACGTGAACCCTACCATTTTCTTTTATTTCTGACCTAAGTAAAACTTTATATATTTGAAATTCAATCAAATTAAATCATAAATTTTAACTTCCCATACTATATATATAAATCCTTGTAATGTTTTCGTGTTATTATTTTGATCCCATTTTAAAATTTAATTTATACTAGTCGGATAGTATTTTGTCTAAAGAATATTTATATTACATGTTTAAAAGGTAAGAATTAAATCATTTCATGATAATTGAGCATCAATGTAAATTTTATAACTAAAAGGAAAAATAATTGTAATTCATAAAAAGTATTAATAATTATTAAATAGTTATTTTGAATTGTCTACTCATAATTATAAGCTATAAAAATGATATAGTGATATGTGTAGCTTTTATTATTTATAGTTCAAAATAATTATAAATAAATAAATATAAATATACACAAGGCAAACTTCTATTTTCTCAGGAACCACGTAGTAGTTCATCACATTTTGACCTGGATCAATACTATACTTGTATGTATTATATACTTTTATATATATATATATATATATATATATATCTTTTGATTTTAATTTAACTAACCAAGATCAGAAGCGGCATAAAATATTATTGGGCTAAGAATTCAATGAATAATTAAAGTCATTTTTTTTTAACTAATAAATTATAATATCTCAATACACCGAGCAGTATAATACCCACAAGTTCAATGGGATTAAAACTCATAATTTCGAACTTGTTAACAAACATTAATCTTAATTAACTTTAACAACTAAATTAAAATATCATAGGTAGCCATGTTTAATTTAATTATACATAGTTGTGTGCAATTAGTACTTTATAATAAAATAATAACCATAAAATTTGATTCCCCACCAATGAGATGGAAGAGCGATGGATGGATCAGCATACAAATTGCTTTCAACTTTCCAGCTTTTGATAGGAAGTGTAGGAACTGTTGTAGCCATGCACGTACGTAGACTTATCATCATCATCATCATCATCATCCTCTTTATTAATCAATAAAACACCTAAATGATCCGCACTGTTTACGTATCACCACAAAATTAGTCTGCAGCCATACGATTTTTTGCGTGATTGGTGTGCGTGAATATATATATATATATATATATATATATATATATAATATATACATACATATACATACACGTGGTCAGTTTTTTTTTTTTTTTTTTTATTCTTTTATTACTTGATTGAGTGATTGTATTTCGAATCAATTATGAACATTTTCAGTACGTAAAATTATTAAAAGTTTGCTTAAAATTCTCTTACTAAGATAAAATTTTGTATAAATTAATATTCTCAACTTTGAATTTAACTGTAAATTTAAAGTTTGACTTGGTCAAAAGCAAAAGCTCTTTTGATTAGGTTTTACGTTGAAGGGAAATTAAAGGGATAGGGGAGGTGGATATTGAGACATCATTGAAATTCAAAGAACAAAAACACAATTAAGACATTTGAAGAGGAATTGATATGTTTGGGGCTTAATTTGGTGTATGAGAAAAAAAAGGAAGGATGAGGAGTAGCTGGAAATGGGATGGCAATTGGCAAAACAGAAAGCAACAGCGGTTTTGGGTTTCATGGCAGGGAAATACATAAAATTAAAATTAAAAAAACTAATTTGTAATTACATACAGCTAGGTTTTGATGACACAAGAAGAAAGTGATGTTTGGATGAAATAGTCAACAAACTGTCTCTCTATATATATATATATACTCATTGTGTGTTGTGGGAGTGGGGAGTCATTATCTCATCATCCAAAGAATAAAAAAGAAAAAAGAAGAATGATATTGAGAAAAAAACAGGTTTGTAAGGTCCATTTGGTGATCTGTGGTTTCAGTTTGAATGTCGGAGTCGGACATCTCAATCTCATCCGCTTTGTCTACCACCACTACTTATTCCCACCTAATTCTAATTCTAATTCTCACCACATTAACATTAATTTATACTTACTATATATATATTATAAATAATATTACACCTTTTTGTTCATAATTAATATTTTTTAATTTAGATAAGACAAAATCATCCCTCCAATAATATTCAGTTTGACCCCTCTGCAAATCTGATGAATTAGTCAATGTAACTTCTTTCTTTACTTTTAATATTCAATATGCAAACACGTCATCATGTTGATGAGGTCATGATGCTCCAAATACACAATATTTAAATGGGCTTTCACCACAAACAAATATTATCAAATTTACTTGGCCTACATTTGGATCCAAGTATTCAGGATTTTTACAAATTTTAGTGTTGAAGATGTTGAAATAATTTTATAATACAGGATTATCCAAATCAATATAAATAATTTATGATTAAAGATTTCATTTCTGTCTACTCAAATCCATTCAGTTCAAAGACAATGTTAATTAAAATTATTTAACAAAAGAAAAAAAAAAAAAAAAAACAAAGGGGCTAACTCCACTGGTTTTGCTTATTTATAGTTTATCTGCTAAAGCTCGTTTACGACAGTTCTGATTCATTCTAATGGGCTAAGCAACTAATTTAAGGCCCAACATGATTGGGCCAGGCCTAAGTATGAAAATCCTTCGCCCCGCTGGTGTGATAGTCTGAACGTTAACGACCAGAAAAACTGTCACTGTCTTTTAGCGCCAAAAATAAAGAGAAATGAAACCCAAAACCCACCAGATATTTTCATAATCAGAGAACAGAAAGCATGCTGTCCACTGCGCTAACACCCCACCTCTTTCCCCTTCACAAAACCGGCAACCACCGCCGTCGCCGTCCGGAGGTATACCCCTTTAGAGCTGATGTGGTGAGATCGTCTTCAAGCGTGCAAGAAATTAAGAAACCTTCACCAGTATCATCGGATGAGAGGAGGGAGCTCCTGACGAGCTGGGAAAGTATAGCTCTGCCGCCGGTGAAGGCGGCCAAGAGGGTGGTCCTGGTGAGGCACGGCCAGAGCACGTGGAATGCGGAGGGTCGGATCCAGGGCAGCTCCGATTTCTCGGTGCTCACCCTCAAAGGCGAGTCTCAGGCCGAGACCTCGCGTCAAATGCTTCTTGATGATTCCTTCGATGTCTGCTTCTCCAGGTCGGTCTTTTTCCCAGTCTCCATGTTTTCTTTTTTTATTTTTTGCCCCTTAAATTTTTAATTAATTTAGTTTATTCATTTTTGTTAAGAAATATTGCAGTGATTCTTGAACTGATTAGTAGTGGAATTGAGTGGCAGAGACTAACAGTTATACATTGGTTATTAGTTGATTACTGAAGCAGGAATTCATTAGCTGGATTTTTTATTTACAGTCTTAAGTACAAAAACATGTATAATTATATAATATCTTCATAGGATTTTATTTTACTGTCTGTCTTAATGTTGACATTTATTCATGATTTTTTTTAACATTTATAGTTCACATTCATGTTTCCTCGCTATAATTCTGCATTTCGCCTTTGACGATTTCAAGACATGAGAAACGAGTAACATTGAAAGTCATCGCAAACTCTGTGGTTAGGACTGCCCTTATTCTTTTTCTTCTTCCCTTTGAAGAAAATAAGACATAGGACTGTGCAAGTTGTTAGAAACAGATCCATTGCGGTTGAATGAGTATTTGAGGTTCGATAATATAGGAAAAGCAGTAGAAGAAGTTTGACTATTACTCGTGCGTGGCGTGGATGATGATAATGTCGTAATAGCCTCTGTATGAGAAACCACAAATGCTTATTCTTCATTCATAGTCACTTAAGCTCATTTTTATCTTTTCATATGTCATGTCATGATTATTCTTTTAATTTCTCGGTCTTGTAAACTTATTATCGTTGTCCTTGTAAATGTTGCAGTCCACTGATTAGATCAAATAGAACTGCAGAAATCATATGGGGTTCTCGCACGGAGGAGATCATAACAGAATCTAACTTGAGGGAAATTGATCTCTCTCATTCCAAGTTAGTATGATTTAACTCCAGTAGATATGGTTTTGCGATTGTCATTTATTGAACATGTCAATGAAATGCAGTCTTTTTCACTTTATAGGGCCTCCTAAAGAACGAAGGAAAAGCCAAATATGGTGCAGCTTATCGTCAATGGCAAATTGATGCCCCGAATTTCAACATTGACGGTCATTTTCCAGTGAGGGAATTGTGGGAAAGAGCTCGAAGCTGCTGGACGAAGATCCTTACCCATGAAAGCAGATCAATACTTGTAGTTGCTCATAATGCCGTCAACCAGGCTCTTGTTGCCACAGCTATGGGTATTCCGATGCTTTATTGCTTCCGATTGAATGTGAATGTTAATTGTCATTCAACTGATTTATTTTGGTTGTGAATTGTCGGCAATGTGTAGGACTGGGCACGGAGTATTTTAGGATTCTACTTCAGAGCAACTGTGGTGTAAGCGTGCTGGACTTCACTCCAAAACCTGAAGGGGGGATTCCATATATATGCCTTAACCGCCTTAACCAGGTATTGCAACCTAGTCGTGATTGCTCACCAACTTGGAAGGATCTTTATGCCATTGGATTAACTTGTGGAACTATCAGTTGAGCAAAGTGTTGATGGATAAAATATGGAAGAGATTACTTTTGCGATGATCTTAGTGACGGCTCTCTTGGAATTATTTTAGTTACTGATTATATCCTTATACTATTTGAAATGACCTAAACCCCTCTTCAAGTTTAAAATATTTACATGCCACCTAATTGCATTTGAACAATGTGGTTATGTTTAGGAATTTGATTCTAGAAATATAGGATGTAATTGTTCTGTGTCTAATTATAAAGTAATTGGACCTGGGAAATTTAGAGGGGAGGTCTTTGTAATTTCTTAAGGGGAAAGGGAATAGTTAATAATTAAACTAACTTCAGAGGAGGTCAGCGTAATTAAATCATTACTTTTTTGTGGGAGTAGCTGATAAATGGATATTACCGAGGAAAAAAAAAAAAAAAAAAAAAAGAGATCTCGACTGTCTCCCTTATGGTCCAGTGGTAGTAAGAATACTGATAAACTTTATATTTTCTCTTGATGTCCTTTTTTGAAGACTTAGTTAAAGATGACAGCATTACTTTGCGGAACGAAAACTCATTTCTCTTTTCAGTTTCTTTCTTGAATCAATAATCAATGGCAGTTACTGAAGATACTCATTCTTCCCTGTTGAGCTATATCTAGACATAAGATTTCTGTTTTTGTAGGTTGCTTTGAAGTTCATACTGTGATTTAAATGTAATGATGCAGACCCCAAGTTCGCCCGTAGCTGCTGGCAGTTCTGCAGGACGGAAAGCCAGCATGCGGATCATACTTGTCTCTCATGGAACCTCTCAGAATGATGGAGAGGTATGAAAATGCCACTGCCGATGCTGTCTTGTCTCTCGTGCTCTCCCCTAAACCATAACTCGAGTTTTAACCAACGGTCTTAACCTTACAGCAGGGCGGTATTCCTTTCTCTAGAGACAGCCCAATGAACATGCTTGGAGTAATACAGGTAAAACACTTTTCCACACCATATGTTGTATAGTATTTTATCCAAGGCTTTTCTGTCTGATTCTTTTGTCTCTGAATGTTAACAGGCACAGAAAACTGCTGAGCTACTTCTTGATGTCAAGGTGGGCAGTATAGTCAGCAGCAATGCAATAGCATCGGTCGAGACGGCAACTGCTATCTCCAGAGTAAGATAGGTTTTTGTACAAAACATTTGAAAAGGTTTCCGTTGCTCAACATAGTATCTTGTGCCAGATTCAAGGTTTCATTACATTACTTGTGTTTAGGTTCAAGAGGCTGCTGACTGCTTGGGTGCTGATTGTGTGCCCCGTTATGTGGAAATTAAGCAATTAGCCGACCTTGATGTCGAGAGCATCCTTAAGCAGACAAAGGACGTAAGTAACCTGTCTTAATTTCTAATATCTCTACACAGTGTGTGATGATATGATGTATGGTTTAACTACAACCACCACCCCTCTGCTTTAGTGTAATTACTGATTACACCCCTCCCTTTCGAAATTACAAAAACCTCCCCTTGAGGTTTATGAATTGAGAATTCTTATTATATACAGATCATCACGCTTCATCAAATTTCTAAACATTATCATCCGTTTAAATGGAATAGCTGGTACGTATATATTATAAACTTAGAATTTGGTAATGTCTAAAGTGGAGGGGTGGAGTATGTGATCGTACTAACTGTCGAGGAGGTAGTTGTAAGAACATGACCCTATTATAATCTTGATTATTTCGATTCTAGCCACATGTATGGTACTGTTTCTGTGTTTCATATAACGAACAAATCAATGTCCTGATGAGGATAACTAAGGCTTATCAAACATGTTATAGTTCTCATTCTTGAATATTGCTACCTTTCTATGTTTGTTTAGGACTCAACAAGGTTCCAACCTCTTCAGTCGGGTTGGTTAAGGGGATACGAGGACGAAATAACAAGAGCGCTGTGGGATCGATCAGGGGTGGCCTGGAAATGTCTGTTGGATGAACTCTCAAAGGGATCAGAGCCCCAAAATGTTGTTGTTGCAGTTGGCCATCCAGCCCTTCACATTGCAATGATGGGGCATTGCTTGAACCTGACCAAGGAATGCTTGGGATCATTTCATCTTGATGCGGGCAGCATCAGTGTCGTAGATTTTCCTGATGGCCCCTCTGGGAGAGGCGTGATCCGGTGCATCAACTACACGGCTCATCTGGGACGCTGGTCAATTCCCATCACAAGACCGACCCTTGACGACGAGGACTTCTGAGAATTGATATTGATGTATGTATAAAAAACAGGAAAAAAAAATTGTAATTTGTGTAGATGAGCATAAATACATGAAAGGAACTAAGTTAAATGCAGCTCCCAGTGCAGAAGAGGTTTGGGTCTAGTGAGACAGGCCTGCTCCCCTCCCAGTATCGGCATTTATTCAGACATGGACCACAAAAAGCCCATTACATTTCCTCCCTAAAAACAACTCTTATTCAGATCAAATGTCACCGTATTCTTACTCTTACATAAGCCAACTTGATAGTTGCAACCACACTGTCTTTCTTTCTTGGCTGTCTTAATTCTATATGATGCCAACGAATTGGAAATAATTATAAAATATAAAGAGTATAAATTACATTGCTCCGTCCTAAAATTAAATTTAAATACATAAACATCTCTTACTCTTTAAAAAATTATAGGTACATACATTCCAGTAAGAGTTTTGCGTTATTGTAATTTATCTGATAGGGCGTTTGTGTAAATCTTTCCCTCTGAAAAGATGATGGAAGTTATAATTTCAGATATTATATTTGTAATTTTACAAAATAAAAACATGAATTGTTCATATAATTAAATTAAATCTAATGAAGTATTAACCCTTAATAATATATATATATATATATATATTATATATATAATATATATATATATATATATGTATTGTGTGTGTGTGTGTGTGTGTTCCTACCAAGCTCAAGTAGCAATAACAAATTGGGATAATTACACTCCTTTTCCTGAGGTTTGGTATAATAACATGTAGACCATTCGTGGTTTGAGAAATTACATCTAGCATTCCTTAGTATTAGATGTAATGTAAATTGATATTTACCTTTGATTGACTTAAAACTGACTTATTGCAGGTCAAATAATTTTTTTCGGACAAAAATACTACTATAACGGTGAGGGTAATTTGATCATAAAAAATATTATTTGACTTGCTATAAGTCAATAATAAGTCAATTGAGAGTAAATATAATTTTTTTCTGATTTGATGTTAATATCGGCAAATTCGATGAATTTTGATTAAATGGGGGACCTATTTGTTAGACGAAAGTAAATATCATGAGTATTTAGGTATAATTTCTCAAATTATAGAGAGTTTACGTGTAATTATACCAATTTTGAGGGAGATAAATGTAATTATCCCTAACAAATTGGAATTGGCTTTGTGAACTGTGGTAATTTTCGTGGGTGAATTATAAATTAAATAAAACGAGCTAGCTACTAACACGATTTAAATTAAAATAATAAAAATGAGTGGCTAGTGAAGTGGGGTTAAGCCAACTTAATATTGCTTCTCAACTTATATCCATTTGACCCCACAATTAAGTGCTTAATATGATATTAATTGTTGGATTAAGCAAAATCTCAACGCGTCACCAAATACTTGAACGGTTAATAATTATAATCGAAGAAAGAAGATTAACAAAAGACAGAAAAAGAGTAAAAAAGAAGAAACAACCGCCTCAATAATTGCCTCATGACTTTAAGATCATGGGTTTGAATCATTTATTTTATTTTATTAGTAGGTGTTGTTCTATGTTAATAGTGGTTGTTGATTTGATATTGATTATTAGTACATAATTGTTATAATTGTCGATTATTGTTAAATATAAATATTTGATATTGATATTGATAATTATAATTAATTTATTTAAAAAATAATAGTTGATCACTTTCACTTAAAAAAAAATTCCCCTATAATTGGCAAAAAGGTATTATTTTACCCCAAAAATAACATGTAAATAATTAGACAGATCTAAATATAATAAATTCACAAGGTAAAAACAATTATAAAATTAATTTTATAAGGTATATATAAAATTAAGTGTTCATATCATTTTGTAACGTCAGAATTATATCAATAAAAAGAACGTATTGTCACATAATTAATTAATATCCATATGCATAAGATTCAAATCTAAAAAAAATTATTTATGAAATTAACAAAATTACAATGATCATAAACATATGAACTCTAATGATAAGCAAAGAAGATATCACTGATTTTTTTATTTGTATGGTAATAATTGCTTTCTTGACGACGTCAGTACTGTCAAAATATGATACTTAAAGTGTTGTATAAAAGTTTAATATGAAAAAAAATCGAGATCACATTTGCTGTAAAAATTTAAAAATTTTGAGTTGCGTTCTTAGGTACTAAAAGTTTATGTTGTCCAGATAACGAGAAACGGTGGATCAAACACTAATATTTGTTCATATTAATTAGGAGAATTTGCTTATCTAGAATATTAGAGGGGAAACAAAAAATGAAATACAATAATTAAGACGGCAAGTTGGTAGATGGGAATGAAAAAACCCATAAGAAAATAGGGTTTTTCTTGAGTGAGTTAGGCCGGCAGATGGAGGGACAAGGAATTTACAACTTGCTTTCTCTTAATAATAATTTAATGCTAATTGTGTTATATATATATATATATATATATATATATATATCAGGACAAAAAAAAAAAGAAATAAAAAAGGAAAAAGAGGACAATTAATTAAATAATTAATTAATTAAAAAGATTAATTAATGTGGACAACTTCCAAGAAGCAACGTCGAGGCTGTCATAAACTCTCATACAATATATGCCTTTTGACTTAAAACCATGATTTTATTTTATGTCCGAAATCTCAGTTTAAACTGTTTTATACTAAAGATTAGGGGCTCAACTGTTCAAGACTTGGATTGCACATGCTCTGCCTCTACGTTGTAGATGACATGTCTTTTCGGTTTCTACTCTGACGAGGCGTAGGCTTGTAATTACGAGTTATTACGTTAATTCTTTAATTATTACATTTCTAAGTGTTATATATATATATATTCATTAGGTTTGAGGGATTAGAATAATTATTTAAAATGTATATTGATTAAAATACACTCAAATATATTTATCTTTATACTAAATGACAATCTCCTTACTTTTTTTTAAAAAAAAATATTATATTCGTAAACATTTTTAACTAATAAAATTTATTTAAGAAATTAAAAATATCAATTATTTATTTTATTTTTCTTCTATTTTATTATATAGTTAAATAAAAACTTAAATTATGACGCACATTAAATTATGCAAATCACGAGGTAAAAAATCAACTTCATCGTCCATAACTCATGAATCTTTTCATTCTTATTAAAAAATTAAAATTACTAGCATACAAGTGCAAACAGCCAACTTAAAAAAAAAAAAAAAAAAACCCCTCAACAACAAATATTTAAAAGAGAACCCTAAAATATCCCAACTTTATATTAATTAGGTGAAGATTTTCACATACATATCCAACGGACCAATTCTCTTTTTTTAGTAATTAATGTCTAAATCTAGCTTATATATGATGAGACACTAAGAAAAGATATTGCGGGTCTTATGTTTCGTGTCCTACCACCAACTTCCAGTTTGCATGCCTTAAGAATGCTTTGCCCACAACAATTACTTCTTTTTTTTTAATCTTATATATTTTAAATTGTTAACCGGTGGCCTGTCTTAATTAATCATCATCTTTATCGTAATCTCTTCATTTCCTACAATTATTAATGATGTACTATAGCTCAACTGGCTACTTCTCAACTTTGAAAAAGAGTTTATTAATTATACATAATATATATATGCATCCAACATTGATTGCAAACGAGAGTCTTGAATGGCTTATGAGCCCCAAGACCTCCTCTCCCTAATAAGATGCTTTTTCAAGACAAAACTGTAAGGTTCATGAGCGAACAATACCTCGCGCAATAAGGCATCGATCGAGTCGCAAGCCGCATCATATACATTAAATAAATAACTTCTTAATATCTCGATGAATTACTTGGTCCACGGATCACGTTATCTTCTCGTTGTTGTTCTCACGTTTTTAAAAGTATTCTAGCTTATGCTAGCGGCTTACTAAAATTTTGATTGTAACCTTATGTATAATAAAGAAATTAATGTGTCATATAAAAGTCTGTTAGATTGTTCTCGATTTGAGACTCTGTCTGAGTTCAATTATGATTTGATAGCTTCAATTTACAATATGGCGTTATTTGTAGTAAGATTTTCTATAAAATTATCATTATAAATAATTAGTTGTACATTTATAGCTAATACCAAATAAATAATATAATAGTTATATTTATTATCATTATATCGTCACTATACATGTATTATTAATTATTTTTTACAACATCCCATAACTTTCACAAGCTTTTTTTGCCACTTATTCTTGCTTAATGTTGGTGATAACTTTTACGAAATAATTGTGATTGTTAAAATTAATTATGAATCTTATTATGACAAAAATAAAAATTATATGTAGTGAGTGACAATTTTAATTTTTTTTTCTTTCTTCTAGTGTGAAGTCAATTTAATAGAATAGAGAATTATATACACAAGAAATAGAAATTTTTAATTAATTTTTTTCTTAATATTGATTGTCTAAAAAATACCTTTGATTATACCTTTTTTCTTCCACAAATAATACCATATTCTTTTATTTATTAAATTAATCAATTATTTTCTATCACATATATTTAAAATTAATTAACTTATTTTATTAATTTTGATCTCTTATCGGATTTATTTTTCTTTTCCTTATTCAATTAAATATATAAAATAAAAATAAAAATTATACACACGTAGGGACAGAGAATGTGCTTCAGTTCCTAGTTTAAATTATGGCTGTGGAGTTATGTATATTATATTTGATTTAAATGCTAGCTACATCAACATAAAAACAAACTTTGCTGTTTCATTTGAGAATAAATTAAGTATTTAAGGACATTTTAATAATTAGAATAATTAATAGGGGTACTGAAACACAGATCAGACTGCATCTCGCATTAATCTATCTAATTCACCAGTTTGATTAAAAAGAGCAGCTTTAATGCATACTTGAATCCTATTTATTGTCTCAATTAATTATGCTATTTAATTTCCCCTCGTTTTCTCTTTCTCTTTTATTTAATTTTATGCTTATTAATTAGATTGATTCCTTCATTTATGAGGCAATAAAATAAATGTCCATAAAGTCTTATCATTGGTTTCGTTGAATTATTTATTTAAAATCGTACCCACATAAACTATCAATTTAAATCCGCATATTATGTGATATAAATTCACGTACATGACTTTTGTATTCTCAGATCTCTTATCGCACTTTTAATTATAAATCGGTTTTTTACCACCATAATTTAGTCTCCATATTTTCACTTTATGTTCATTACTTGTTCCACTTTCAATCGAGCATTAATTATTATTTTTAAATATATATATATATATATATATATATATATATATATCATTTTCATCTAATCATATAAGTGTAAATATTACATGTCAAGGTGACTAATTTTTCTATAAGCAAAGGTAAAAGACAATGCACAACTAGAAAAATTTATCTAAACAAGTTCCTAAATTCAAAGTATAGTTGCAAAGCAAAAACATCGCCCGACAAATTCTTTGGACCTTCTCGTCAAGTCATTATGGTATGCGACAACATAAATAACACTAGTATGAATATGCCAAAAACATCAATACTACTAGCGTTCATTTCTTTATTGACATTTAAAATAATTAATAATCGAACAATTGGTTCAAATCTCATATAATTTTCAAAAGGATCGATATCAAGTAGTTGGTTATCCGTTCATATTTATTGAATTATAAAATAAAAGTGATAATAATCATTGCCTTTCATATAATTTAAACCGATTGTATTGATTGGTCTGTTTTAGAATTACACTTCTAATAACCCCTCCCCCACCCCAACCCAATACGCAAACATTTATACATGTGTATGCAGTTTCTTTTAAGAGATTCGATAATTAAAAAATTATCAGTAGACAATTTTATCTTAATCAGTGAACGCAACACACTCAATATGTATGCTGAAAGGGACAAAAAATAAACTAATATTAAGAGAAGTATATATTATTTTTGTTATATATGTTGGATTTTTATTTTGATTTTTTCTTAAATCAAACATACGAAACTATGATTTTATTACAGTATTTACGAAAAGTATTATGAAACTTAGAGAGATAAAATGTATAGTACAATAGGAAGGAGAGATAACAAAAGGAAAAAAAAAATATAAATAAATTGGTTTATCATTTCTTTTTTCATACACATAATATACACCGAGTTAGTCTTTCGATTTTAATAATAAAGTATAGATTTTGATTTTATCTAAATTGTTCCATTTTAGAATTAGAAATCAACAACCCTGCACGCGTGCGTACATATATATATATATATATATATATATATATATATATATGTATGTATATTAAAAGAGAAGGGAAATGGAAAGTATTTTGTTGTGATAATATAAGTTTGTTTAGGACATTAATTAGGAGAAGATGGATATATATGTGAGGAGTGATGGGTAGGGGGCCTGCCCAATGCCCTCCCCCACCTGCCCACCTATCTTCCTTATAAACACAATTAATACACACATTTTTAATATCTCTATTTTTCATTCAATTCTTATAGATTAAATTCCCCAATAATTCCCATTAATCAGTTTTCTCTTTTTGTTTTGGGGTGGGGTGGGGTGGGAGGGTTAATAAAAGTAAGAATAATGTATCAGATGATAATAATAGCTGCACACCTGGGGAGGTCTTGATCATTGGATCTTTAATTACTCTTATTATTATTATTATTATTATTCAAATATATTACTCTCTACCTCACTTTTTAGCTTTTATGCTTTACTTTTGTCGTTGTGACTTTTTTATTATTACATATATGTGCTCAGATTAGTTTTTGCTTTGCGAAAATGTATTTTCTGGAGAAAAAAATATTTGATTGGTGAATTGTAAATTAATAAAAAATATTTCAAATGTTAAACGCTTTGACTTTATGTTATAACTTTTGGGCAAAAAACGATCTTGTAAAAAAAGTTGCTTTTGATTTTGTGTAAGAAATAATTAATAAAATAAAAAAGTTAAAATTATGACTCTTTTCTTCTGCAATCACTCTTCTAATATTGAGAACGAAAAATAAACAATTTTGTTTATGTGTTACATGTACTAATTAGATTTCATATGTACAAAAATTGCATGTTGATTAATTTAAGAAAATATAAATAATTAATAGCAAAATGTTAAGTTCCTCCAGAAATATCAAATACTTATATTAAGCCGCTACGTATTTTAACAACACTTTTAATTCAATTCGTTACTAGGAAATGGATTTTAACAAGTTGCATGCAAAAACAAATATTTATTTATGAAATAACGATATAATATATTGTCCAAAAATCAATTATTTATTTTTAATAATGTTTTCACACATCTAAGGGTATTGCAAGATATATAAATGGGCACAATAGATATTTAAACAAATGAACGTGTCAATTTTGTAATATAAGAAAAATGTTTTTGAATAAACTAATATAGAAATAAAATTTTTTTTTTTTTTTAAAAAAAATATTTAATAAGGTATTAAGTTGTATCAAAATATTAGTGATGATCCTTACAACCAAAACTTCAGATAAATACTCATTATGTGATTTTGTGAGTACTTGTCTTTTGGTTGGGGGGAAAGGGGCTGCTTGGAGGCTTGGAAAGGGAATGACCTCTAATTGAGATGAAAATTAATTAGTCAATTATTATTTAATGTTCTTTCCTTCCAAAGAACCAACTACAACCAAATTTTATTTATTATACATCTCAATCAAATATTTAAAGTTTAGCTGTTAAATCCACATCATTTTTTTTTTTTTTTTTAGATTTATTAAATTTAATAAGATATTTGTCGTACGAAACAAGTGTGAAATGATCAAGCGATGCAAATTATCATATTAAGTTCTGGTGATAGTCGACTGTGCTGACATGATAAAATATGTATTATTTTGTGCTGTTATTCTATTTGTTTTTTTTCATCACTTATAAATTGGAGATGAAAAATATCAAATAGTATAGATCATGCCACATAAATAGTGGGACCTACATCGATTCTGCTGATGACATATGACACACATTGTCTGCATTTTCACATTATTTGAATACGTTATGACTTTTATAATGATTTAAAAGAAAAAAGAGAATTCTATTCCTCTTAATATGAATTTGGTACGAAAAACTATCATACTAGCAATATGAATTATATTTGATATGTATGTTTGGCTTTGCACACATAATTCGCAACCAAATTAAAAAAAAAAAAAAACCTTAATGAACTTTTTTGTATGAATTAAATTTGAAAATATCAAATAATATAAAGTATGTCATATAAATAATTAAAAGCATATTTAAAGTAGGAAAATAGGATAAGGGAGATGGGGAAGAAAGTAAGTAGGCTTGGGTTAAAGAGAAAAGGAGGGCGAGAGTACTTACTTGTTTCACATTATTCCTCTGCCTTTAATCATAGGTGTGAAGTTGGTGGGTCAGTAGGCTGGTTTTTAATTTCTGGGGGGCCTAACACTCACTATCACCCCTCATCTCTACCCCATCCCATTATCCATTTTATTTAGGATTAAATTATATTGATATTTTTAAAATTAGTTTTAAACATATAAATATCTCATATTTTTATAAAATTACAGGTGTATTTTTTTAGGGGATGTTAATATAATATTATGTAAACTTTTATTACGGATGTATATTTATAATTACAACTACAATCTCAAGAGGTGTAATTGTAATTTTATAAAAGATAGAAAGTATTATGTAACTCGATCCAACCTCAAATGATGCTGGTATAATCTATCCTTTTATTTAATTCAGACAAAATATTTTTCAAGTACATACATAATACTTTTTTTTTATCTTTTTCACAAAGCTATTGATTTTTGTGCTACTTCAAACAAGGGTTATTTTCATAAATCAGGATTTTAAAAAGAATTATATTCATTTATGTAAACAGAACAACATAAAAGGTATAGTTTACAATGAGTTAATTATTATGCACTGTGCTGACGTGTTATGATTCACATTCTATTTGATATTTTCACGCTTCATTTGTATTATATATATGTATATATGTGAGGAAGTGTTAATTGAAATAAAAAAGTTTATGTTAAAGTGAATAAAATTAGAGGAATTGTTTTGAAGATAAAATATAAATTGGGAATTTAATTTCTATAGGTAAAAGGGTTTAAATGAAGGGAATGGAAGTTGATGGGTTGCATAATGGAGGAGACCCTTAAAATAATTATAGTCAACCATTGATCCCTAGATAACTGAAACTTAAAAAGAGAATTTTTAATAAAAAGAAAAAAGAAAAAAAAGAGGGAAGCAAGAATTGGGCATTGTCGTCACATTGCTGCATTCATTAATCCTGTGTCTGTCCCATATTTCCTATATTTATATATCAATTAGTTTCTCTTTCCTTTTTAAATATTGCAATTTCTCAGACTCAGATGAACTGTCAAGAAATAAAGAAAGAAACCTTGAAAGTTTCTGTCTGAAATTTCTATTCCTTCCTCTCAAATTTTTAAGAGAGAGAGAGATAACAGTACAAGAATCGTATTTAATACACGTACATGGGCCTGTCAGGGAACTGGATTTCCATTCCCTTTCCTCTAGTTTTTCTTCTTCTCTTCTCTGAAATTTTCCTTAATTTCAGTTAAATCTCTCTCTCTCTCTCTCTCTCTCTCTCTCTCTCTCTCTCTCTCTCTGTGTGGCAGGAAAACACACAGAAACACGCACTAAAATGAGAGATTTTGCTTCTTGTTTCAGTGAATATGCAGTACAGGTCTCTGATACTTCGTGTTCCAGTTATTCAAGCAGCAATTCCTGCATTTCTCCTGGCCTCATCCCCTCAATTCAAAACGCTGTCTCCTGCTTGTACAGAACAATCCTCTCCTCCCAGAAGCAGATTCTAATCACGCTCACATGGTGCAAGAACAGCCTCTCTCAGGGCCTCAACATAACCTTCGACGAAGATCCATCCACCGCCTTCAAACTCAACACCAATTCCAGGTTATTCAGAAAGCTGAAAGGCAGCAAATCCGTCGAGTTCCACAACTTCAACATCGAAATCTTCTGGGACCTCTCCCGGGCTCGCTACGAATCCGGGCCTGAGCCCGTCGATGGGTACTACGTCTTCATCACTGTCGATTCAGAACTCGGACCGATTCTTGGGGACCTGGCCCAGGAAGCCTCCCTCAAGAAGCTGAAATCCGGGACCCGAACGGCTAAATTCTCGCTGATTTCTCGCCAAGAACACTTCTCCGGCAACGCCCTTTATTCAACCAGGGCTCAGTTCTCCGACAGCGGCGGGGCTCACGACATTCTGATTCGCTGCGGCGGAGACAACGAAGGAGTGAAGTACCCGGTGCTGTCGGTTTGCATAGACAAGAAGACGGTGATTCGTGTGAAGCGGCTGCAGTGGAACTTCAGGGGGAATCAGACCATTTTCCTGGACGGTTTACTCGTTGATCTAATGTGGGACGTCCATGATTGGTTCTACAATCCGGGCCCTGGATACGCGGTGTTCATGTTCAGGACAAGAAGTGGGATGGACAGCAGGTTGTGGCTAGAAGAGAAGCTGGTGCAGAAAGACCAAGATAAAGTTGAGTTCTCACTAATGATCTACGCCTGTAAGAACATATGAATTAGCAATTTTTAATTTTTTTTCCCTTTTATATTATTACTTCTGATTTTTTTAAAATCTTTCTGAAAATAATTTTTGGCTGTTTCATTACTCATGAAAAAGGATTAGACTGAAAAACTGACAAGATGTAAAACTTCAAATTTCCTCTTTTGCCTTTTCTGTTCTTGAAGTTTGATAATTAAACTGTAGATTTGGAAGAATGTGTTCATCAGTTTCTGTATTTGAAGGTTGAAATTCCATGAAAACAGTGATTCAATCTTCACTAATTTTTCCTACTAATCGATTCCATTTATATTTAATTTTCAAATCTTGGTTGCTTTAATTTTGGTTTGCAGTAGCACGCATGTGAATTTGCAGTTTCTGTCAATTGTAATGACACCATAAAAGGTAAAAAGAAGAAAGTGGGGAATGGAAATCATCATTTGGAATTTTGAAAGATTTGAATGAAGATTGAGATTTTCCGTTTGTTCCTTTTTGGTGCTTTTCTTTTTCACATATTTCAAGAAAGTTTGCTACAAAACCTGGAAAAAAGGGTCAAATATAAAGTGGAGAATCTCCAACCGCTGGTAATACTTTGAGTTGTTTCTGGCCAGGTTTTAGTTAATTTAGGACAACCAGTTTGAATTTTCCATATTGGGAATATCAAGAGTGTTTCTTACTGTTTATGGAGATGGATCAGAATATTAAAAATTAGTACGTATGTGTTTGATTTTGTGTTTAAAAATGATCAAAAGTTACCGTAAATATTAAATCAAATACTTAATTTTATGTTTGCACGAAACAATAAGTCATAATTTAGGGTTTTTATAGGGTTGGAGTGGACCAAAATCAGATGAACTTCAAAATCACCCAAAACTTAAAAAGATAGACATTCTACATCTATTTTAGATCGTTCTAAAAACAACCTGAAAATAGAATCAAACATTGCTAAAAAAAATGGGTAAAATCCATATTTCCCCCATGTGATACTTCAAATGTTCAAATAAGCCCCTGTGATAAAAAAAAATACTATATACCCCCCTGTAAAATTTAAAAAGGTACATATTACCCCCTTGTAAAATTCATGTTCCCAAAATTGCGACTAAATATGTATATTTTGCCCTTAAATTATCAAACCACCTATGTATTTAAATTATACATATTTTAAAAATATAATATAAGAAAATATAATTTAGTTATATGTATATATATATAAAAAACCAAAAAAAAAAAATAAAACGAAAAAATGGAGATTACTCACCAACGGACGAGAGATTGGCGGTGGGTAGGGTGCAAAATGATCGTTGTCGGAAGAGCTTTCCAACGGTGGAAAGCATACATCGAGAGGTCATCGGATGTCGGAGAAAAAAACGATAGAAAATTGGGGCGCGGGTAAGGGGCCAATATGCACCTTTTTAAATTTTACAGGGGGGTATATGGTATTTTTTTTTATCATAGGGCTTATTTGAACATTTGTGGTATCACAGGGGGGGTAATATGTATTTTACCCAAAAAAAATGGAACTTATTAAAAAAACAAACAAACAATTAACATGATATAATTATTTAAGCCAAGAAAAAAATAATCACAAGAAATGGTGAATGAGAATTGTAGCATATATTTTGTTGGAAATCAAGAAATATGATGATGAGGCAACCAAAAGGGTTGACGTATCTTATTACACACTCTCTGTTATTATTCCTATCTGCATTGTCTGTGGACCACATTTTCATGGGACCCTTCCAACTCTTTTTTGAACTGAAACCAAACCCTCTTTGTTGTTGCAACTGGCGGTTTTGAGTACATAAAATACATGTAGCCCGTGATTTTCTGCAAAGAAATTTTTGGTGGGGTTTGAGATTTTGAATTTTAAAATCACTGCATATTGATATCATCAATATTTGATTGAGTCGACATAACTTTTTTCAATTGAATGAGAAATATTAAGTTCGAAATCAAGTTCTCTATCCCCAATCCATTGTAGTGAAAAAGGAAAAACAAATTGAATGCGTTATTTAATTAATGTATGGGTTGTTTGTTGAGTCGATGTGTAATTAATTTTTTAGGACTTTTAGAGACATTTTGAATGTTGGTTTTCACAACCTGCATTCACACTAAAAATTAAAATGTTTGGTTAGTATAATACAGAATGAGTCACGTCGATATTTCCTAAAGTTAGAGATATAGTCTCTAAAGCTGAGGGAGTGTTAGTATAATATATTTTGAAGGGTGTTTGTGTAAAATTCTATTACTGAATATGGAGTGTACTTGTAATTACATTTATAACCTCAATGAATATACTATAATTTTGCAAATGACAAGATATGTTTGTATAATTCAAATTCAAATTTAAATTAAGGAATTAAAATATAATAAAATATGAAATAAAAAATTGAACTGCGGGCGAGGATGTGGATGTGGACGTGCCCATTTGCATGAATCCTTTAGCATTCTTAAATAACAACTTGGTTGTCTAAGTTAGGACAGAATTAATTCTGACAAGATTGGGTGAGGAACGAAGAGGAACTCATAGCTGCACTTGACATAACTCCAACCTTTGGATCTTTATTGAGGTGGTATTGGTATTGGTATTGGTAATGGTAATGGTAACGGTAGGCCTTCTTCATTCTTCTCATCTAAATCTAATGTTACCTCACAGCTCGCTTCTCTCATTCAATCTTTCATCAGTTTCATTACAAGGCTTTGCCTCCGGACAAGAATTCAAGTCCACCATATCCACTCATCTTTATGGACAAAATACAAATATTAATGCTAATGGAGTGTGAAACTCATGCCTCCAATTAAAATTCGTGCTCCAAGCCTCTAGCAAGTAGAATGTAATATTATTCCAAGTTTCTTTTTCTTTTTTTTTAATATTTCAATATTTTTTTTCCCTACAAATCTTCTTGTATGAATTAGGTTCTGAAAATATCGAAACGAATGCATCATGTCATTTCAATATGATATTAATACCAATGCTTACGTAATATGATTTCGGACTCGATCAAATTAATTACATAACAAATAGTTCAAATTGATTAGTAGTTTTTAAGCAACGTACACTACATTAATGTTAAAATTTTTGGGTTACAAGATGTAAAGACTATATTAATGAAACATATAATGCACATGTATATGTATATTGATGAAAATTAAAGTCACATTAACCCACAATGTTGGTGGAAATATTTGGTGAGAGATGGTACATGCATGTTTATTAGGGGTAATTAATAAAAATGAAGATGTTGACTTTTGAGTTGTGAGGAGAGTACAGAAGAAAAGGATCTTGCCTTCACATTGGAAACATCTCTAGCTGTTCATATGCCATCTACCTACCTACAATATATGCATTTTTGCTTACATCCTAACATTATTACATTACCCATATTAGGACCACCCACATTTTCATCTATTTTCTTACTCTTTCCCCCTTCCAATCATCTCACTATATTTAGTTCACAAAATACAATTCTTTCTTAATTGTTTACCACCCTATTTTTTTATATTTATTTTTAGGAGAAATTGCGGGTTTGTTTGTTTTTTTTTTTTAGTGAGCGTAAAGGAATTGGAATATATCCAACAAAATATGATCAATAGACGTATAACATACTGTTCGAAAAAATATAAGAACGTTATATATACTGAATTTTTTTAAAAAAATTACCAGTGTTTCTGATTAAATTCAAGGACAACGTAGTAATATGCTAATTTACAATTTCCACCGTTGATATTGGATTTTATATCCGAGAAAATGATCTTTCGAATTATCCATGTAGATCGATAATTATTTTCTTTTATGAAAAAATCTTGTCCGGACTTCATTTGATCGTATCATTCCAATTACAGAGCAAGTGTGACACACTTGCACTTGCTTTTTGATTGGTCATTTTTCCTAAACTTTACACCAATTACATAACAAATGTATTGCTTGTCATGTAATTGATCATGCAAGTTTGACCGAGTCAGATCTGACTAAAAATTTCCCTTATTTTATTACCTAGATACTTCAAAACGAATCAATAAGTTATTGAAACTAAGTTTACTCAAAAAAGTAAATAGTCTTGAGTTTTGATGGTCATACGTGTGAAAATATGATGCTTATCTCAATCTATTTAGTGTACACTTCAACTTATTTGATTATTCTCTACACTATAAAATACGAAGATTTTGAAAATCATGTAAAATTAATACTATCTATTATAAAAAAAAAAAAAAACAAACGATGCTTAAGTTTCAATCACATTTAATTAACTTTCATCATGGTTTTACTACGACTTAAATATTTGTCATTTTTTTAATTGTAGCTAATATTTTGGCATCACTCATGAAAACTAGGGCTAATAACCATTGTGCAACCTGTTAATTAATATTTATTGTAATTTCAAACTTTTAATCATAATAATTAATTATAAAAAGAAAAACTCGTACTTTTTCCAGAATTTTTATTTCACTATGTATTAGTTAATTAATAATAGAATAACACATTAAGATATTGTAATTTTTACCTAATAATTTAGGAATAATTATACTCTCATTTCCTGATATTTGGTATAATTATATGTATCTGCTATAATTTAAAAGATTATACTTAGTACTCCTGAACTTTGTTTTCGTCTAACAAATAAGTCTTCCCGTTGGTATCATAAAAAATTAAATGAAAATTGATATATATTCTCGATTGACTTATTACTCACTTATTGTAGGTCAAATAATTTTTTTCGAACTAAACTATCTTTATAACAATGGAGATATATCTCCTCACATACATTAATGCGTGAAGAAAAATCCGGATAGTTTGATCATAAAAAGATCTATCTAACATGTAATAAGTAAGTAATAAATCAATCGGGAGGGGGGGTAAATATAGTTTTCTTTTCGGTTTTTTATCAATATAAGGAAATTCGGTAAATTTTAATTAAATAGTGACTTATTTGTTGAACGAGAATAAATCTTAGAGGTGATAAGATATAATTTCTTAAACTACAAAAAAATTACGTATAATTACGTCAAATCTTATAAAAAATGAGTGTAATTATCCCAATATTTATATAGCCGTTGTTTTGGTTGGCTATCAACCTTTGACTTAAAAGGACAGATCTAGGGCATTATATTTTTCTTGAAAGATTGTGAATTAATGAGCAAGGCAGTACGCACTAAGTTCGCTTGTGTGGTCTTTTTGTCCTAAAATTCAACCAAATTTAGGTACTTTCAATATCTTCTAAACAGAAATTTTAATTTACATCAAATTAGATTAAATTTAAATCAATCATATAACAAATATAATAAATTTAAAATCTTAAATAAGATTCGGCTGTTTGAAATCAACTAGAAAGTAGTTCATTTAAGAATTGCCCATAAATTTTGGGACCTTCTTGTAGCCATCTTGCAGTTGTCCTGGGAATTGTGAAAAGTGCAGTTGTCTGAATCGACGTGAACCCAATATCTTTAAAATGGATTTTAATTGACATTATAAATCAATCAAAGATTAAAATAAAAAATACCTGAATCAATCAAAGATTTTTTATTTTTTATTTTTTATTAACATGAAAGATTAAAATCTTTGATAAAGAAAAAGTCCTATTTCTAGAAAATTAACAGTAACATTGAATATGAATTAATAATGGAAGAAGATGAAGAGTAATTTTGTTTGAAAATAGGGCAATGGTTATTAGTTAGATTTCGTAGAACGAAAATGTTGATGAAATCGAATTTTTTTTTTTCAAACTAATAAATATTTGGATGAATCTTTTAGATACAATAATATAATTTTAAGGGGATCATAATAAATTTCTAATCTTTTATTTTTATTTTATAAATTAGGAGTCCCTATACTTATGCACATGTCCATGTGATTATTGAAATCATGCCCCTTCAGCCACGAAGGAGACATGTTTGCATTTACCGAGAAAAATCAACCAATATTTTTCCATAAAAAATAATGGCGAAATTAAATTAATAAACTATATATAACTTATTTAAGACATATTTCAATTGACCAAATTGAAAATTTATAATTTTAAGGTCATCAGTTTGGATCCCATCAATATATAAAATTATTGTTCTACTCTAATAGTAGGTATCTGTCTACTTTATAATAGTAAGTATTAATTAGATATAGTTATATGATATTATTGATTAATGTATAATTGTTATAATTATTGATTTTTTTAAATATAATACTTGATATTTATAATTGTAATTATTTTATTCAATAAATAATAATTTATCACTTTAATTTAAATATATATAAAATTAAGATATATTATGAACCACAACGTTATACTTGGAAACGTGCTAACTTGTCAATTCCCTGATAATTGTTCCCCCCCTTCCCACGTTTTTCTTCTTTCATTTTTTTCGTTAACCTAATGTTCTCCACTAATTTCAATGTCCATTATTAGTATACTAATAAACATTATTTAAGTTTGGTTTAATATTTTTTATTGATTTAGATCTCGTTGTTTGGTATTGTACAAATAATTTATTATTTTGAAACTATGAGTTGAATTTTATATTTAAGCAATTGATATCGACAATTATTGGGTTTTGAATATTGGCATTGATAATTTTAAATCGATGAATATATTTAAATTGAAAAAAAAAACAAGTAACCGTATGTGTGATTGTTGTCGTAATTTTTAAGTTGAATTAATCACATGACAAGTGAATTATAATTATACTTGCCACATATTGGTCATTGCAGATATGGGTCGGGTGGTAGCGGGCCTTGATCCATTCCACATACAATTTCAAATACGGACCTTTGATTGCCATCTAAATTTGGGTCTGGTAGGTTAGCGATGTAACGGATCCTGATCCATTTCAAATATGGGTTCTTAGTTGCGTCCTGAGATACTCCTTATGCCAGCAATTGGCCCAACCCGCATTTTTTGGGATATGTCTGAAGCCGAGTTTAGCCCAATTCCTGGATCATTTATGTCGTCCTTACTTTTGTTTAAACATATTTTATTAATAGAAAAAAATAATAATTATTGTGTTATATTTGGTACTAAATTGAATACTCTTTTTTATTTATTTAAAAGGGAAAAACATTTAATTTATAGGCGTGACGTATATTTCATGAATGGAAGGAGATGGTTTTGGTTGAAAAACTAATTGAAATGAATATGTTGTAATATGAATATGATTGGTAAAGGTTTCCAGCCAAGTTATTTGCAATTCCCTTTGTTTTCCTATTTAGATTTGAAATGTGAAAAGATCCCACCACCAATCAAACATCATTAGAAAAACACATCACTCCAATCAAGGATGTAAAATAACTATACTTTTTCATACTGGGAAAACACTCAAAGAGGGTGTCTAGCCAACTTATAAACTTTTCGAAACATCATTTAAAATTTTTAGAAAATAAAGTTATAAAATTCAGAATAAAATATTAAGAGCTTATAAGAATTTTTAAGTTTGTAAAATAGTAAGAGCTTATAAATATTCAGAATTAAAAAAATTATAAATTTATTAAAAAGAGGTATTAAGATTCTAACTGCCTTTTTCAATTTTGATATATTATTACAAACACTTTGTAGGTTTCATCATCTTACTTTATTCAAATATTTTATTTTATTTTAAAAAAAATTACATCGAATATCTTATAAATTCTAAAAATATTTTATATTATATTTTAATTAATAAATCTTTTAAATAAATTTAGCCAAACATCCTCGATATCCTTATTTTCTATTTTTTTATTTTGATAAAGATCTGCGTGTAGAAGGATTATTATCAAAAAATTATATGACATATATTCATTTCGAAAAGAATTTAACTGAAAATTAAGTCATATAGTTTCATTACATCAATTGTATAAGGGTTAATTATATTTTGTCATTCGAATTATTATCATTGTTACATTTTGGCTTTTTTTTTTTTTTTTTTTTGTTAACTTACCACATCAACTTTATGAAAATTTGCACTTTGTTATTTATAATTGTATTTCAATTATTTTTTTATCGAAAAAAACACTACATGCAGTGTACATGTGATACTTAAAGATTGTATGATTTGATATTTTTCACATATAATTTGCCTATTGTAAAATTTACACAATAATTAAGTTTTGGTAGAGGGAGGATATTAATTTATATGACATTAATTGACTCCTTGAGAGTTAAGATGATATTTTCGGTTGTTACGAATGTATTATATCTGAATAAACATGTGTGTATAAAGGAAATTAATATAAAATTCTTAATATAAAAAAAGTAGTCAACCTCAACTATCTTTGTGGGTTTGCGTCACGGAAGGGAGTATTAAATTGAATTAACTTTTTGTTGAACAGTACATCTTAAAATTATATGATTATACTTAAAATCTCTTTGAAAGAAATGTTCTATTTAAAATTTTGGACTCAAAATTCTGACTTTTATAAAAGATTTTAGGGATAATTATATTTACATCCTCTGATTTAAGGTCTATTTACACAAATCATTCATATATTTTAGATAATTATACATACACCCATCAAAATATCATTATGACTTGCACATACCACCCCTTATATTTTTTAAAAATTACACCCACCCCCTAAAAATATTAGCATCATTATACAAACTACCCATATTGTTAGATGAAAACAAACCTTAAGGGCGTTAGATATAATTTTTTAAATTATAGGGGATCTATATATATTTACCAAACCTCAGGGGAGGGGATGTAATTATTTCTTTTCTGTTTTTATTGTGGGAATAAGTTGCAAAGATGGTTGTAATTTTAGTTGTATTATAAGTTGGAATTATTTGAAAATAAAAGTGAAAAATGAAAAAAAAATTAATATGTATAATTTTATCAACAAGTTGGAAAAGTGATTGCAGAAATTTATAATTTTGCTTAAAAAATAAAACTTAATTTAAACAGCTAAAAAACATACAAAATAAGTCAAATAATACGAAAAAAAATATATTCCCAACACTATAACTAATGGCCTAAAATCTTTAAGTAAACCAACATTTTCTCCTATGATTGAATGACACCAATGCAAAATTTTAAATTTTGACTGCTATCAATCAATATTTATTATGATTGTATTTATGCACAATATTTTTATCTCGTTTACAAACACAGAGGTTGACAAGTTTTGTCTATAACAATTAATAGTAACAAAAAAATCACACAATTTTCCTAACGAAAGGTACATTTTGAATAAAAAAATAAAATTGTTTAAATTAAAGCAGTGGAAACAGTAACACCTCTGAAACTGTAAATGTGGAGACGCGCCATCTGAAAATGATCCCTGGACGGGATTTGGCTTATCTATTTGTGTGTTGCGTGGCTGAAAGCGGAAGTCAAGAACCAAACACGCCCACTCCTCCCACTCGTAAGTAACAATCTGAACCCTCGTCCGCCCACTTTACACTCCCATTCTTCCCACGTGCATTTTCCCCATTTATAAATTGCTTCAATTCCCACACGTGCTCAATTCTTTGCATCCACCCACGTGTTGCTTTGTTCCTTATCAATAAAATAAAATTTTGGCCTCTTGTTAGAATTCTTGGAATAAAATATCTGTAAATTTCCTGTTGTCTTTTTGTCTTTTGTCTTCCAAATAATTGATGCATGTCCGTCCACATATACATGTGTACATACCTGCATACATGTATGTGTATGTATATATATAGACGTGTTCATGCACGAGCATTCAAAGCTTCAAGAAAGCTAATACTGTATTTCACTTTGTTGAAATATATACTAAATATATCCATATGGATTCTGGCGACGGCGTCGTCGAATCTTCAACTTCATCTTCTTCACAACAACCTGAAAATGTACTATCTCCCATTACTCCTCCTCCATTCAAGCACAAGAAAAAGGCTGGCCGGAAGATATTCAAGGAGACGCGCCACCCTGTCTACAGAGGAGTACGCCGGAGGAGCGCCGGCAAATGGGTGTGCGAAGTCCGCGAGCCCAACAAGAAATCAAGAATATGGCTTGGGACATTTCCCGACCCGGAGACGGCAGCCATCGCGCACGACGTGGCGGCACTAGCACTGCGTGGAGAGAACGCGCCTCTCAACTTCCCGGACTCTGCCCGTCTCTTCCCCAGGGCCCCGTCGTCCTCTCATCAAGACATTCAACGGGCCGCTCTCGAAGCTGCTATGAGTTCGGGTGGGAAACCATTGCTGGGGACTCATCGGCAGGCTTTTGATCAAACCCGTGCTGTTTCTGCTGAACACGGGACGGAGAGGGCTTCCGAAGGTAATGATTCGGGCGGGGTGGGGTTCGTGGACGAGGAGGCCATGTTTAACTTGCCGGTTTTGCTGGATAGCTTGGCGGAGGGTTTGCTTCTCACTCCATTAGCTATGTCGGAAGGATTCAGCTGGAGCCATGATGAAGCTGACGACGACGTTGAGTTGAATCTCTGGGCTTAACCTATGATTTGAATTATTTTTTTGGGTAAATTACAATGAATTTTTTTTCAGGTTTTATATAATTATAAATACTCTGAAAAATTACAAATACTTCCTCATGTTTAATAAAATTATGTAATTTTTGAATGGAAGTATGAAATTGTCATCTATTCCATTGCTATATATATATATATATATAATATATATATATATATATAAAAGATTGTTTAATGAAAAATATACAATTGACATATTTGAGCCCGTTTAACAAATGTAGAGATGTAAGATAATTTTTGTTCAATTTATATACAAATATGATGGAGACCATGATCATTAGGTAAGTTTAAGATAAATTCAAATTAAATTTATATTATCATCTTGGAGATAATATTTCAAATAAATAAAAAATAAATATAAAAATATTTAAAATAGATGATATTTCTTGACAATTAAATAATTCAATTATAATCTTAGAAATAAGATTTTGTGTAAATACAAAATAAATATTTAATATATATTTATCAAAAATCTTAACTTCAAGATATAGATCCTAACTAATTTCTATTTATCTTAAATAGATACGTATTTTAGGATTATATTTTGTTTTTTCATTATTAAAAAATTCTTTTATTGATTAAAAATCTTATCAACTTTAAATTAATTAAAATTTCTCTGTATTTATCTAGTTAAATTCAATTATAGCTATGATGAAATTAGAAATCAAGCTGAAGAAAAATAATATACATATATATATACACAATATAATTAAAAGAACTATTGGATAAGAAAATAATTAATAAGTGACAATTTATAGATACATATATATGTTGTTTATGAATAGAAAATAAAAAATAAATAGGAATAACAAATTAACATGTGTGAATTGAAAAAAATATAAAATTAAAAAGAAAAAATACGTTTTGAGTTAAATATAAATATTTAAATGAAAAAATCATTAATCATGGAATAAACAAAAGATGTATATAATTCAATTATAAGATTTTGGATAGATATAAAATAAATACTTAAATAGATTTAAAATTAATGGAATTTCTAACCAATTTTTTATTTGATAAAAATTGCAAAACTGTCAAACTTTAAAATTCGGAAAGAAATTATACTTTTTGTAGTTGAAGACTACTTTTTCTTAATATACATTTAGTAATATCTAGTATCCTAATTTTTAAAATGAGATTTTAGATAAATATAAAGAAAATTTTTATATTAATTAAAAAGTAAATATTTTCCTAAAATGTGGATTTATTTAAGATAAATATAAATTAATTTAGTATCTAAATAATGAAGATAAGATTTTGGATAGGTGAATTTATTTAGATAAATACAAAATTAATATTTAATATATTTAAATTAAATAAAATCACCAACCAATGAGATTTTTTCTTGTGTATTAAAAAATTCAAAATTATCAAAAATTAGTATCCGATCAAAATTAGCTCTATTTTGGTCAACCATCATTCTGCTATATATATGACATAGATAGATTTGTTGTGTATATATATATATATATTATATATATAATATATATATATATAATATAAATAAGTTTTGACTTAATCATATATATATTATATATATATATATACGTACAAATGAAAAGACTTGTACATATATTCACCAAATGCGAGAATATCAAAATGGTAAGAATCAACACACTTTTAGAAACATGTCATGACCGATATATATAATTAGCCACTAATTAACAATATATCATAAAGTAATTTCTTCTACTTTTTTTACAATATATATAAAATGTATTTTTCAGAAAATGTTTCTTTAAATTGTCTGTTGTAATTTTTGTATATAAAACTTTATCAACAATACTCATAAATTCTATATATTTGACTTTTATAAATAAGATAAAAATACAAAATAAATAAATGGCATTATATGTCATCCGCCCCATGCCAGTTCGCGTGAAAACCTAAAGAAAAGAGAGAATATTTGAGGAAAGCGATCTGGATGGTCGTCGCATCAAATGTGGAGTAAACATACATGCATGCATGCATGCGAAACCTACCTACTAATCTTTCTTTCTAAAAAAATGTATGCATTGGGTGTGTGCTTATATAAAAAAAGATGAATTTTACTTTGTTTTTGTCGATATCGTCTTTTTTTTTTTGAATTTGAGGTATTGAAGAAGAATAAAAGGATATGGCCGGTGAGAAGATTGAAGAATGATGGATGGGGGCAGGCATTCACTCTACAAAACACAACACACATGTTTAATTCTTTTTCTCTACCTTATATATATATGTGACCAAGATGAATGAGTGCATGACAGAAAGTGTGTAACTACCTCTACATCACATATCATTTGCAATAATTTAAAAAGAATCCAGATTAGTTATTGTGTAATAATAATTTGGACTAATGGTGTCTAAATTCGTACAAAATTGACTTTATCCTTTTAGCTAGTTAGAGGTGCATGTTCCTTTCACCTTTCCACAAGTATCAACAATCGGGTGAGTGAATCATTCTCCCTCTTTTATTTTATTCTCATTCTATGTTATTTTTGACATTCCGACCCTCGTTCTCACCTTAACTACAACATTTTTGACTGATTATTTCACTTTCTTGAGTATCACATATATTCTGTGTTTCCTCGTTTTCTTTCATTTTTATAATAATCCTTTAGTGTTGACCCCAGTCACATAATACATAAACATATGATTGATGCACAGTTCAAGAAAGAAGCTGACAGTTGAGTGTAAACAAAACCTAGTATGAGCAAGGAGGAGGACACATCCTTTCTCCTTTCTTTTTCATCTCCAAGCAGAAGAGTTGGAGACCCCAGTTGACAATTACATTACACGGGCAGATGAGTTCATCAGGAACTTACTAGCCTAAATAACGAAACCGAAAGCAACAACACAAAGGATCACTCGGAAACAATTCTCTGAAAAATACAACTCCCACCCCACGATCCGCATAATATTACTGCTTGGCCGTGTATAGATAAAGAATCATCACATTCAAAAAAAATTATGAGTTTGAAACTAATCCAAACTTTTTCTGGGTCAAATCTGACAAGATGCCCCGACTTTCTGAGATGTGATACTCGTTTACGATGGCTGCGTCCCCGTTGATGTTGTTCCCACTCATGAGCGCCTCTAAGCTCCTTATTGCCACATGCCTAACAATGAATAGGTATAGTTCAGTGATGGAGTAGAGAAGTATATTTTCGTCCCCACAGTGTGCGCATGCGTGTAGGGGGGGGGGGGGGTGCTCTGGTCTTACAAACCTGGCAAACATATCGGGTCCAAAGGTCCGCTGGGCTAGTTTTGTATCTTCACAACCTTTTGGTTGCTTCAGAACTGGCAGTTTCGTTAAGGAAAGATTTGATGATGTTCACTGATGGTTCCGCCACTTCTACAGCCCATATATTGTCGGAATCACCTAAAAAACGTGTCACTTCAATTTAAACTAATGCAAGAAGTTGAATTTTATGGGGAGTAATCCGCAAAGAGTAGATGGAACACATACATAGCAAGCAACTTGTTACATCAATAAAGTGTATGCTCCATCCGAACTGCATTTGAAGTCGACTAAATCTCCTCTTCTGTTCAAAAGAAAATAAATTAAGAACAAAGCTTAGAATTTCAGAAATTTTAACAAATTATTCTAGACAAATCAAGAAAATTAAATATAGCATGCTTAATGCACAATAAAACTTGTCCAGGATTTATTCTGTCAAAAGTTAGATCATGGCTATACAAATTTCTCATATAATGTGCAACCTCGTCAAAAAAAATCTCAGTGCCACCTGTGCTTCTAGTGTTAAACAAGTACCACCAAAAGCTTGCGGACTTCTCATCAAACTAAATGTTGATCTGTGTATTTCTTACGACAGTTGATCCCCCCATCCCCCAT